>QEPC01014630.1:3262913-3311523 GCA_003113815.1 Sphenodon punctatus
GTCCGTGGTTGATTGTTCTCCTTCACCTGGACCTTGGAGAGTCATCACACTGTTGCTTGAGTTTTCCACAAAGGTCACACTGTTACTAATGGTTATTCTGTCTGTGTGTGGATCCAGGATCCTGTAGCCTTTGGAATGCTCACTGTATCCTATGAGAGTGCTTTTCACTGCTCTGTTTTGCAGCTTGGTACGTTTCTCCTCTGGGATATATATGTAAGTCTTACTTCCAAATACTCTGATGTGGCCCACACTAGGTTTTTGACCATGCCACAGTCAGTTCATATGGAGTTTTCATCAGTGTTCTAGAATACAGTCAATTTTGTAGGTAGGTAGCAGCAACTGCTGCTTCGCCCCAGTATCTTTCTGGTACTCCAGAGTCTGTTAATATGCATCTAACCATTTTGGTTAGCGTTCTCTTTTTTTCTTTCAACTGTTCCGTTCTGCTCGGGTATATATGTCACTGTCTTTTGGTGCTCAATTCCATGGAGGCCCATGAAGTCCTCTACTTCCTTTCCTGTGAACTCACCTCCATTGTCAGTCCACAGTGTCTTTGGTTTGTGCTGGAACTTGTTGCTCGTCATGGTCACATAGTCCTGAAATTTGTCGAATACTTCATCTTTACTCTTCATGACGTACATGATTGTGTACCTTGAATAGTTGTCAATGAAAGTTACCATATACCGGTTGCCTCCTGGCGTGGGAACCTTCATTGGGCCACAGACATCGCTGTGTACAAGATCAAGTGGTTTCGTGGCTCTATTCTGACTCTTCTTAGGAAGTGTAGTCCTCGTGGCTTTGGCCTTGATGCAACAGTCACATTTCATGATCACGGGACACGTTGATACCTTAAGGTTTTTGGTCAACTGCTGTCTGTGCATTTCCTTGATGTTGTCTGGGTGTCTATGTCCCATGCATCTATGCCACAGGTGGATGCAGTCGTTGTGTGGCTTGTGCACAGTGAGCTTCGCCTGTTCTTTCACTGTGCTCAGATGGTACAGGTGCTCATCTGCAGTGGCTCTGGCCAGTACTTTTGTCCCACTTTGAATTGTGCATTCATCTCCCTGGAAACGGATGGTGAGCCCCCTCACTTCCAGGCGCCTCTTGGACAGGAGTCCCCCTTCAGTGTTGGGCACATAGAGTACATCTTTCATGGGTATGGTCAGTGTGTCTCCCTGTGACTGGTTGCAGTACAGGAATCCTTGTCCAATTCCTTCCGCATTGATGCTTCTCCCATCTGCAAGGTAGATCCTTTCTTTACTGCTCAGATCCAGTCCTGTGAAGAATCCTTTATTGCTTGTCATGTGGCTCATTGCCCCGGAGTCTACACACCAATTTTGAGATGAGCTGTCTTGCATTGCTCTGAAGTACCCACTCCATTGTTGAATGGCTGTGTTGCTTTTTGTGACTTTAGCCCTCTGCTTAGGTGTTCATGGAGACAGTTTCTGCTGTCCTGCTTTCCATATATAGCAGTCTTTCTTTAAATATCCCTTCTTTTTGCATCAGAAGCATACTCTGGTTTCCCTCTTAGGAGCTTTGTCTGAGGTTTTCAGTGCAGTCTCATTACCCTGCTTTAGATCATTCTGCAGGTTCTCCTTTCTGCACTGAAATTCATCCGTAAATTTAACCATTTCCAGCTTCAGTTCAGCCTCTGGCCTTGTCTCCAGGGCATTGATGAGGGCACTGTAAGATTCAGGCAGGCTGAAGAGGAGTAGGGCTACCACATGGCTGTCCTTTATATCTTCTCCAATTCTGTGCAGCTGTGCCACTACTTCCAACATGGCATTTATATGCTCCTGCATTTCACTTTCTTTGCCAAACTTGGTTTTGTATAGTTTCCTCAGTAGAAACAGTTTGCTATTCAGGCTAGTTCTCTCATGCACATTTTTCAGTGCAATCCACATGCCTCTTGCTGTGGTCTCACTTCTTACATGGATTAGCTGGTCATCTTCTACCAATAAACTTATTGCAGCCTTTGCTAACCTGTCCTTTTTATCCCACTCCTTGTGATTTTCTGCTGGTCTGTTCATGGTAATCACCTCCCATAGATCATCTTTAGACTGCAGAATTTCCACTTTAAACTTCCACAATTGGTAGTTTACATTGTTCAGCTTTCCTACTGAAAGTCTGAACTCTGAGCTGCTTGCCTCCCTTTCCCCTTCTGGGATTTAGGCCTTCTTACTCACAGTCAGTAGGCCTCTCTGTCTGGGAGTTTGGTTTTTTTGTTTTTCTTTCACAGTCTGCACTCCTTCTGGGCTGCTTCTAGTCTTCAGAATTGCCTTGAAGATGGCCTGGACGCATAACCTATTGTAGAGATAGCTTTCTGTTGAATAACACACAGTAGAAGTTTCTTCAAAACAGAACTTTACAAAGAGCTCAGAAGACATGCTTCCATACCCTACAGACTGCATGGGACAAGATGGAGGACAGAGAGAGGAGAAGAGAGGAGACAAGGAGGGGGGGGGGACCCTCCCCCTACTGGACAAACCCCATATTAAGCTTGCAGGGCTTGCAATAGGCTTTTACTTGTGACTGTTGCACAATCCAACTTTTTCTTTATCTTCTCTGAACTCCATTTCCCCTTGTAATTCCATGTCACCCACTAGCTGGTATATAGGTCCTTTTTACACAGACACTCTAGCACCGATAAAATGGGTGTTACATTTTATTATACATGGTACAGGGCAACACTGAAGCCCTGCAACATGAACCCTGTTCACACCGAACGGCCGAACCGAACGGCCGAACCGAACAGCCAAACGGCCGAACCGAACAGCCGAACGGCCTAACCGAATGGCCTGTTCGGACGACTGAACCGAACAGTCGAACCCGAACTCGGTGAACGAACCGAACGAATGAACCGAACGACTCCGAACCGAACGGACGAACCGAACGCAGCCGAACCGAACGGCCGAATCCGAACCACGATCTGTTCGCCCATCCCTAACGATTGGGAAGCAGAGGACTTTGCCAGGGGCACCTTGAATATGTGCACTGTATGTGAAAACAAAGGTAGCTTTGGTCTGCATACACACAGACCTTGGATTGGAGGTTAAATTTTCTATTCATTTCAACTTTAGTAGAAGTTTGTTTTTAACTACAACTAAAACCCCTCATGTGGATAAAAGGTGTTACTTTCCAAAATTTTAAAATTATTTTTTCACATGCTAGGCCAGATATTTCTATTGCTTGCATCTGATTCAACCCCCTTGACTTCAGTGTGGACACCTAAAACTCATTCTGATCTCACATAGCGTTAATATTGTTGTAGATACATTGGGTAATTTCAGACGTGACAAGATCACAGTCAACCACCCTGAATCACAGTGGATTCAGGGTGATGGCTGTGATACCACGCAGATCTGTTTCAGTCCTGCCAGATGTGAATCTCTCGGGGTGTGTGTGTCAAAGACCGTGATGGGCCTAAAGTAATGTCTGTTACCTTGGACCATCATGGATCGTGGCCTCAACCGTGGTATGGGATCGGGCACAGTGGCCGCAGTGGCTGCTGCATCCACTTGTCTTGCCAAGGGTGGGCAGTCGGGGGAGCATGGGGGGGCAGGGCCGTGAGACTGCACATTGCGCCACACGGCCCGGCCCCCTCCGAGATACCCCAGCATGATGGAAGCTGGCATGTTTAAAGGACAGCCGGCTTCATCACTGACCGGGATCCAAGACAGATCCCGGTCTGGGGTTCAGCGTGTTGGGCCTCTGGGCACAGCACATCTGAAGAATTATTCCTGATTTACAGCACCGCATATGAGAGAAGAATCTGGTCAATGGGGTTTGAATTGAACATAATTTGGCATAGTATTTGAAAACTGGGTAGGTCCTAGTAGTTAAAATACACTGAAAATTCAGTTGGCCTATTCAAATAGAGAAAGGATTCAATAATTAAATCAAGGAATAAGAAAAGTCAGATTTTGAAACCCAGTGCAAAATTCTTCATGCAAAAGAGAGATGCTTCAAAGTCTGCTTAGAAAGTAACCCAAAATAAGAGGGTCTCTCTTCAAATACCTCAACCAGATCTGAACGTACTGTTCACCCTTGCTACCACAGATGTCCAAGTCTTTTGTTCATTACAGTGAAAGGTTCATGATAGTGAAAGAATAACCCATATGCAATGAACTAACTGGGAGTGAGCTGTTAGTTTCATTATAGCTAGGGAATCATTATAATGCACAACGTTATAAGCAGGGTGCGGATTGGTACTCATGTAGGGAAGGAGGTTACTTTTGGCACCAGATGCTGAAAATCATTATTTCAGGTATTGGCTGTAGTGTTTTCCTCCCATTAATTTCTTTGCCTTTGGACAACAAAGGTCTTGATAACATGACCAGACTGTTCTAACCGTGACAGCATGTGGTAATTAACTGAGTCCACTGGCATTTTAAAAACCTAAACACAAGTCTCAGCTTTTTAAACTTGCATATGATTAGCACAGCTGTTATTTCAGCTAATTTGTTTTATTGATACCACAGAGGGCTTCAAAGATCCTACCCAAAGTCTGTAATAACATATATCTTGCTTTTTATAGATGTTCACAGAATATTGGAATGGAACACTGAATTACTTGAAAAGAAAATGTAAATTCTCTTAAGGTATGTTAAAAGACTTGCACTATCCAAAAGTGAGGTTAGTTAGTCCATCTTTTTATGAAATATATTCTAATTTCAACTAAAATTATTTCTGTCTGGCTGCTAATTTTAAATAGTTCCTTTCTTCAGATGACATTAAGAGCCAATTGAGATAAATTTATTTTTCCATAAAGTAATATGTGTCAGGGCTAGATTTCCTAAGCCAAGCCCTCCAAGCAATCATCATAATCATTTTGTAAACCCTTGATAATGTCATCTTGGAGTAAAAAGATTTTCTCAGTGTATGAAATGTTACATTAGGATATATATTAGAATTTAGCATTCTTAATTTGAATAGAATATTAAAAACTTCTTCCACGCTTTTAAATTAGTATCTTTAAGAGTAAATAATAGTTTTCCAAATCAATTATTGAATGTGTTTTAAATGTAAAGCCCTTTCTTTGTGCTTACTTTGCCATTCTTGTAAGTGTGTGCATGCAGGGTCATGTACCATTTTTGCCAGTGTATGCTAAGGATGTGGGGCCTGGGAGAAATAATGTCTACAGTTCCCTGTTTAATGATAACGGTTATTAGATTTTTGTGCACAATCCTATACAATGCATGCACAGTATACACAATATGAATGTGCAACAAACACACACATCATAGTTGCATGCACACACAGCATGCACAGCATAGTTGCTAACAATAAGCATGCAGTCTGGGTCAACCCTGCCCCCTGAGCCTGCACACCAGAATGTATGGTGCATGGGAGCATCCCATAGCCCAAGGGATGATTTGGGTGCACAAGCATGCAACACTGTGCGAGGAAAGATGTGCTGAGGAAAAGCCCCATGTACCGATTTTGTGAAAACAGCCGTCCAACAGTGCAGGGCTCAAAGCAGTTACACTGGAAGTTGAGGAATGGTGGCTGCCCAGGGAGGAGGTTAATAACCAGGAACCCATTGATGATAGACCCACTCCCCTTCATGCTGGCCATTATGGAGACCGTTACTTAACCCATAGCCTGGGGGCCCCATGCAAGGTTAGAGGAAGTCGCAGTAATACCGACTTCATCAGGCCACAACCGGTGACTCCCAAAGCATGCCATGAGGCCGCCACTGGGTAGTTTTCAGGAAGGGGGATCCAGTAGGGCTGCCATCCACCCCAGCAACCCACCCGAGGTGTGCAATTGTTGCAGGGCAGAGCACAAGGAAACTGAGCAGAGACCATGGTTTCCAGTGGGGCAGGCTGCATTCCCCCTAAATAAAGGAGTTCTCAGCTGGGCCAAGGAAGGGCCCATGGGGTAAGTAGACTGTGCTGGGGCAAATCCCAATGTGGTTGATGAGGAAGATGCCATCAGATCCCAGGATGGACACACATGCACAGAGGTCCAGTAACAGGAAACTTGATTTCACATACCCAATGGGCACTAACAGCAAACGAATGAGGAAGAGGGGAAAAAAAACTAATCCTGGTGTCTTGCAGGAATGTGTGCAGTTGCACAGTTTGCCCTATGGGGGTGAGGGGAGAGGGATGAAATACCTGGGTAGCACCTCTGTGTTGTAATGGACATGCTGCAGTGGGCCAGTGCACAACAGAGATGCACTGATAACACCCCTGCAGTGGCTGCACCATAGTAAACTGCCTCACGTCCCCTTGGTCACAGGTTATTATCTCTAATGGCGTGTTTAACCCATTCCTGTCTACAGTCCAATCATGACACCCCACTTCCCCTGTGCTCTGTGTCATTCTTCCCCTGAAACCAATGTGCAACTTCATCGTGCTGGTGGTGGGTGGCCCCATCAGCTAGCTGGTCTGGGCAACACATCCTCTTTATGGTGTTAGAGCTTGGTCACTGGCTTGGGGGCACCTGGCTAATGCACGTGGTGCAGCTTTGCAACACTGCAATCTTTCCTAGGCTTTCGGGAGGCTGTGGCTAACTTGCTGAATATGCCCACAAGTGACCTTCAGCAGCTGTGGTTGCCTGGTGCAACAGCGACTGCTGGTGTTGCCCACACTGTGACCACGACATGTGCAGTGGATCAAGCATCCCTGAGCCCGTTGAATTCTGTGAGTACCCTTTACTTGTGCACCATTGTGCATGTTATGTGACATCTGTGCACATGTATGTATCATCTGTGTGCATGTAACACATTGGCTTGTACCATATATTTATTAATTGTATTCATTAGCAGTTGTCAGGGTATGGAGGGGGCAAGGCCCACAGGGACAACGGAGGAGGGGGCAGGGGGCGGCTTGGGGTGCCCAGGAGGTCGCGCTCCCCATAACCCCAGTACCTGTGTCTGTAGAGCCTTCCCCTGCTTGCAGTCTGCTGGGCCAGCGATTTCCTGATGAGAGGCAGCTGCGGCGCTCTGAGCGCCTGCAGCCGAAGCGAGGGCGGGGTCTGAAGCAAGGCACATACATGGAGGGCCATTGGGCTCTCTCCTTGCGGGTGATCAGAGCTTCTTGGTTCCTGTGATCTGGCCCGTGCGTTGGTATTTGGAGAACCTGTGGTTTGCTAGAATCCCTTCCCATCCCCTGTGTGACGAGTGCTGCGTGTGATGAGTGATTGTGTTTGAGTGGTGCGTGCTTCTGTCTCCCTTGCTGTTGACCTTTTTTGCTTTCCTGTGTGTGGTTTCCCTAATCCCTCCCCGCTCCCCTCAGGGGTTCCCAGGACCCTCTCCTAACTTGTTTCTCCTCCTGGGTCCTGTGTGTGTGGAGAATCGCTATAATCCAGGGCGTGATCCAGTGAATGGTGGCTGGGTCAGGTGCCTTTTAGCATACAATTGACCCCACAGTGATACACCATACTGAGGGCTCCGTTAACACCACTAGTGTGTGTCTGCGAGTGGGGGTTGTGTACTTGTGGCATGTGCCCCCTCCTTCGGTCCTGTTTCCCCTTGCTATCTCATATTCCCCACAGTATCACCAGCATCTATTCCCTAAAATGTATTCCCTCCCTGCAGCCTGAGCTGGGCCACAGGAAAGCAAGTTGGCTGAACTTACTTGGGCTATGCAGGCCATGGCCCTCGAACTGCATGAGGTGCGTGGGCATCAGGACCAATTGGTGGCAGCTATTGCAGCTGTTCCCCAGGGCACACCTGTGGCCCTGGTAGTAACTTCCCCCACCCCGCATGCAAGAGGCTTGCCCCTGTGTGAACCTCAAGACATTATTACGGTGGGTAGGTACGCTGGAGATTGGAGGCACTTCCAGGGATTCCTAGCCCTGTGTGAATTAGTGTTTAGCGTGCCATCGCAAACGTATAGCAATGATAAATTGCAGGTTGCTTTTGTAATTGGTCACCTAGAAGGAATGGCCTTAGAGTGGGCTATGCCTCTGATTACGGGCAAGAAGGCAGTGCTTGGGAATTATCGGGAGTTTGTGCAGGAGTTCACCTTCCTCTTCGACTACCCACACCGGGTGGTGGATGCTGAGTCGGCTATCCTGTGCTTGAAACGGGGGAAGGGGCCGCTGTTGGACTATGTAACCCGATTCCAGCAGCTCACCCTTGACCTGTCCTGGCCAGACAAGGTGTTGTGGGTACATTACCGGAAGGGGTTATGCAAGGAGATAAAACTGTTGTGTTATGATTGTATTCTCACCTGACCAAATTATTGTAAATTTGCTTTTTAGATGATTTTAGTAGCTGTGTACACCTGCTTGTAACACTAATAGATTGAATATAAATAGTGTTGAATATATGTGCTTATATTAGCCCGAGTAGAAATATGTTGGTTCATATTGGAAAGCATGACGGGTACAAGCCGAGAACAAACTAGTCGACCTAAGCCTAATCCAGGGGTCTCAGATCACAGTGGTGGGAAATTTGCTGAACCATGCAAGAGAGAGATTGTTTGGAAGGGAGGAAGGGAATGTTGATATAAATAAAGCAATACATACTACAAAACAGGAGATAGCTTGTGACACTTGATGAAACAAATACTCTTTTATGATACAGAATGATTGTGTAGCAGTGAGAAGATAGCTTTGGAGGCACCAGGAGGAGTGAGGAGGATCCCAGTCTAAATTACAGAAGATTCGGCCTTGTCTGGAGGGTTGGGGCCTGAATGTTCTGAAAACAGATCAGGGAAAAACAAATGTGCATACTGATTGGGTTGGTCCGAAAACCACCAAAGGATAACGCAAGGCCTCATTCCAAATATACTGACACAACCCCTCCTGCCTGAAAGGTCATCCGAACCCTGGACTCAGTATTTATGATAACATTTTCCCGCCCAGGACAGTATATAAGACTAAGCAATACTCCAGTTCTTTGTCACAGCACTTGAAACCTAATTTGGTTCTCGTGGGCTGTCGACTATTTTTGGGATTCCTCCATAGGGAGTTCTGCAACTCGACTAGGTACAAGGGGCACCTTTCCCAGGTACGAACCCCAGGGCCTCCACCTGTACCTACTTCTCCCAACCAATGCTCGCCACTGTGATCTGCAGGACACGTAAGAGACATGTATTTTATGTGTTAGGCAGGCCAGGCTAGGATCTATCCAAGAACTGTAGTGTTGGATTCATGCTGTACTGATTGTGTGAGCAGAAAATAAAATAGTGTTGTACCCAATTAAATGTTTGATTTGTGGTGTGGAGGTGACTAAGATCCCGATTGGGAATTGTGCTTGGGAGGGAAACCAGGTAAATTCCGATCTGACAAAAGACCATTTGTGCTTAACTACAATGCCGGACTCTTGGAATAAATTAGTTACGCCTGTCAGAGAGGCATAACTCAAATTGATGAACGCCTGTCAGAGAGGCATCGGGAGAGGAAGCAGGAGAGGGGACATGCCCCTAGTGTTAGACCGGTAGGCCCTGTAGGTGAAGCTAATAGCGTGGCTCACCCGGATGAGTCAGAACCTATGCAATTGGTGGCCTCTCAGGGACCTTTGACAGTAGAGGAGAAAGTGTGTAGGCGACATGGGTGCCTCTGTTTCTACTGTGGGATGTCAGACCACTTTACCAGAGGGTGCCCCCAACTAACCCCCCTATGTAAGGAATCAGAAAATGCCCTTTGCCGGGTGGGACAGGGTGTCGCCTGGTAAGTTCCCAGTGGAACCCCTGTTTGGTGAGCTCAGTGATGCAAACAGAGCTTCGCCATTCCCATGTGTGTGTTCCACTAACCCTGTCTCTTTCCCCAATGGTTTCCTTAGTAGGTACATCCTGGGCTGTGCCACCTGTTCCCAAACTAAGGTGCCCCACCAACGCCTGTGTGGCCTAATTACAACTTTCCCCGATGCCCCTGGGGCCCTGGAAGAAGGTGGGGTTGGATTTTATTGTGGAATTGCCCCAGTCACAGGGGTGTGACAATCCTTGTGGTCGTAGACCACTTTATGAAGTATTGACATTTTGTTGCTTGTCCAGGCCTTCCTACCGCACAGCAAACTGTGGACCTGGTGTTGCAACATGTAGTCAAGCTGCATGGGATGCCTCAGGAGATCATGTTGAATTGGGAAATCCAATTTACAGCCCGGTTTTGGAAGGCCCTGTTTGCAGCTTTGGGGGTAGCACTCAACCCAACCACTGCCTATTATCTTCAGGCTAATGGGCAGGTGGAGCAGGTTAACCAGAACCTGGAACAATATCTCCATTGCTATGTAAATTATTTGCAGGCTGATTGGTTTCCCCTCCTCTCTCTTGCAGAATTTGCCCACAACAATGACCCTAATGCTTCTATAGGGGCATCACCTTTTTTTGTAACTTATGAATATCATCCACGGTTATGTGTTCCAGCACTTCCTGCCTGTTTGGTCCCGGCGGCCAGGGACATGGTACAGCAGTTACAGGTTATACCCACGCCCGTGCCATGTTGGCAGCTGCCCATCAGAGATATAAACAACAGGCAGACCAAAATCATCATGAGGGACCCCAATTGCAGGTAGGAGATTTGGTTTGGATGGATCGGTGGCATTACCCCTCTCTTAGACCCTCTGCGAAATTGGATCTATGATTTATGGGGCCATTCCCCATTCAAAAACAGGTTAACAGTGTCACTTATCGAGTGCAACTCCCACCGCACCTCCATATTCATCCTACCTTCCATGTTTCCCTCCTAAAGATCACACATGCCCCCCTTTTCCCTCAAACTTGTGTTCCCACACCGCCCGTGGTAGGTGGTAGTGAACCTGAATATGAGGTGTGTAAGATATTTGCATCAAACATGGGCGATTGTTTTATTTGATAAACTGAAAGGGCTATAAGCTTTCGTGGGAACCGGCTGGGGCAGTACAGGCTCCCTGTTTGGTACGTAAGTACCATAGGTTACACCCTTCTCGGCCTCACCCTTGGCACCTTCATACATTTTGAAGGGGGGGTGCTGTCAGGGTATGGAGGGGGCGGGGCCCACAGGAACAACAGAGACGGGGCGGGAGGTGGCTCGGGGTGCCCAGGAGGTCGCGCTCCCCATAACCCCAGTACCTGTGTCTGTAGAGTCTTCCCCTGATTGCAGTCTGCTGGGCCAGCGATTACCTGATGAGAGACAGCTGCGGCGCTCTGAGCGCCTGCAGCTGAAGGGAGGGTGAGGTCTGAAGCAAGGCACATACAAGGAGGGCCATTGGGCTCTCTCCTTTGCTGGTGATCAGAGCTTCTTGGTTCCTGTGATCTGGCCCTTGCATTGGTACTGCATGTGGTGAGTGATTGTGTTCGAGTGGTGCGTGCTTCTGTCTCCCTTGCTGTTGACCTTTTGTGCCTTCCTGTGTGTGGTTTCCCTAATCCCTTCCTGCTCTTCTCGGGGGTTCCCAGGGCCTGGGTTCCCTACTCCCTCCTCACTTGTTTCCCCTCCTGGGTCCTGTGTGTGTGGATGATCACTATGAGTGTCTTTACACACACATTTCTCCTGGACGTTTGCTGTTACATCCTGATCTTTCTGTGTGTCTAAATCACTCACCCAGAACTTAAACATCCGGATCTTTGAACTTCTGCATGAAATTTCTCCCAGAACTTTTGTATGTAAAAGGTTCTCCTGGTAAAATGCTTTGCTCCAGGCAGCTGTGGTTACTTGGTTTCTATGGCAGCCTGTCATGTTTACAGCTGCGGCTACTTTAGGCTGCCTCAGGGCACTGTTTGTGTGAAGAAACACTCTGGGTTTAAATCTTCTGGGTTTGTAACCCAGAAGATTTAAATATCCAGAACTTTAACGTGTGTGTAAAAATGCCCAATAGTCCAGGGCGTGACAACTCCAGTGAGCCCCCTGATGAATGGTGGCTGGGTCAGGTGCCTTTTAGCATACAATTGACCCCACAGTGATACGCCATACTGAGGGCTCCTTTAACACTACTAGTGTGCGTCTGCGAGTGGGGGTTTGTGTACTTGTGGCGTGTGCCCCCTCCTTTCATCCTGTTTCCCCTTGCTATCCCATATTCCCCACAGCAGTCAAGTATCTCTCATTTATTGCTGTTGTATATACAAATTTTCATGATGCCTTGTATATTTATATATATTATATATTTAAAATACAGTATATGAGGTACATAATTAATTTTTGCCCATGGGACATGTAGTTCTATCCCTGTTTTCCCCTATGGACTACATCCCCCATCTGGGCAGTTCCAGTGCGTTGCTGATCAAGACAACCACCCTGCATGCCACAGCATCCAATACACTAAATTCTCTGTGTGCTGCCAGATTCCTTTGAAGGACTGATAAATCCTGTGTGATACCAAAGACCTTCCACTGAATTTTGGCTACCTAATGTCAATAGAGTGGTCCCCTCTAATGCTGATTTCTCTAGGCCAGTTTTCAAACAGGACTGGATCTACTTACTTTTCATAATGCATACCCTTGACAAAATTTCTCCAAAGCACTTGCATCCTTACCAGAGGAAGGGATCGACTTAAGAACACAAGAAATGCCTTACTGGGTCAGAGCAATGGTCCATCAAGCCCCTTCCTTTTCTCATTGTGATACAGAAAGAACTTCACACAATAATATATACTATACACAATATGTAGTTTTATATTAAAATATATACAGAATCTAAGCTAAACCTAACCTATGTATAATACAAAATGTTCCTATCCTATAATTCTAATATATATAATAAAACAGCCTAGTATCTAAATATCTAATCTCTCTATATACAGCTTATATCTATATAATATATGGACAGGGGGAGACAGACAGGGGAAGGGAAAAGGAAAACTCAGGGGAAGAGAAAAAGAAAACTCAGAAGTATATCTTCTATCTCTAATCTGTCTCTAATCTCTCTCTCTCTCTCTCTCTCTCTCTCCCCCCCCCCAAAGAAAAAGAACTGGGTGATAGGGAAGGGAATAAGGGATATATATAGATATATATATATATGGGAGGATTTTTAGTGCAAGCACCTTCAGCTTCTGCAAACGCATCCTGCCAAGCAAGAGAGCTAACACAGAGTGAAGCAGCCCAGCCCTACAATATTAAGGGTTGCAGTGCCCTCCCCCAGAGCCCTCCAGATTGGTTCTGAGAGGCAGAGGCATTGAGGAATCACAGGGTGCCATTCAACTGCTAGGATCTGCTTGTGCTGCTCATTGGCAGGTCCTTCAGGTTCCTTCCCCTCCCAGTTCAAGAGTTCAGCACTGTTTCTGGGTCTAAAATGTCTGCTGCCTCCTCCCCTCTCCACATTTCCCTCCAAAAAACACCTGCCAGGCAATAACGAAATCAATAACTACTTTCATTATCATTATTGATCTCGTTATTATTTTTTGTTGTTTTTATTATTGCAGTAATAAAAATGAAAATGACAATTTTCATTTTTGTTATTGATATAATGAAAATGACATGCACACCCATAAATCAAAAGCTGGGAGCTCAGAAGAGGCTTGGCTTAGCATGAAGTACGTTAAGTGTATATAACTGTTGAGGAGCAGAGCTTGGCATTTTATAATAAACACACTTGGTGGAAGAAATTGTATATACTCCATGTGTTGGATCCTTCAACAACTTGTTTAACTGAGCGGGTTGTGTTGTTTGCAGAAGGAAAAGCTATATGATCTCTGAGCCCCTTTTGTATCATGAGGAATTAAATTCTGGCTCCATGATCCTCATTGAGGTAAAGTCCCTAATAGACTGTATTTCTCGTAATGCCCTCCAGTGTGTGAACAGCTATGAAACTCCATAGGTGCACTATGAGGGCTACGGCGTGAAGTCACACAAGATGTTATCCCATTTTGGGGCAACGTTAACACGCAATGCAGTGGCTCATATGCTGTACGGCCACCAGATGTTCACCTCACCCTGTGGCAGGCAGCCAGCTAACATGTGATATATCCTCTGAAAAAGGTCAGCAATGCATCGCATGTTAGCATTGCCCAAAGTGGAATAATGCTTCCCAAAGTGGGATAACGAGCTGCCTCCCATGTGGCCAGGCCCGTGCAGCCCTGCCACGAGGTGATCGTGGCCCTGAGGAGGGCGCTCTTCCCACCCATCTATCGGCTGATCGTGGGGGAGGGAGGTCTGGTAAAACCGTGTGTGCTTTTCTCAGTCTCCTAACAGCTGATTGCAGGGGAAAGGAGCTGCGAAGAGCATTCATAATTCCCAGCCCCCTCCCTCCCATGATTGGCTGTTAGGCAGCTGAGAAGAGTACACATGCTCCTCCCAAGAGCTCCTCCCCCACAATAAGCTCTTAGGTGGTTTGGAGGAATGTATGTGTTCCTTCCCCCCCTCCCCACAACAACTACCTAGTGACAGCGGGCCCAGTCCTGGTACACAGCAAGAATCCAGGCATCCAGCCGTGTGTGGTAAGCTCCTCGGCCTGCCGGGGGGCGGGGGCGGAATTGTGTGGCTAGCTCTCCCCACTAGCCCAAAGTGTGGTGACTATATTCACACTCCTTGTGATGGAATGGGGATTGGGCCCACACTGTCTAATGAGAGAGAGACCCATAGGAGTAAAAGGTCTGGAATGACATTTTCCATAATACACCACAGTGGCCCTGCTGTGAAAACCAGTTAAAAGAGTCTTGGTTACTTCACCTTGAATCTTGTTTGCTTTCCAACATGGAGTTCACTGTCTGTTTTTCCTTTTCTTTCTTTAGAGGAAGTGGGCACCCTCAGAAAGATGAGATTCTGGACTAATAAACATCTAATGACAGAGGTCCTCAAATTATTCTTCAAGAGTGATCTTCATTGCTCCAAGAAATCATTGTAAAGGTCTAAGTGAGAAACCAAAGGTAGGCAATAATGGGTAATTTCAGACGTGACAGGCTGTTTGGCCCGCCATGCTGAACCCTGGACTAGGATCTGTCTCGGATCCCGGTCTGTGATCAGGCCATCCATCCTTTAGACATGCCAGCCTGATTTTTACTGGGGGGCGTGGCAGGGCTTCACAGTGTGACGTGCGGCCACTCAGTCCCACCCCCCCGCTCCCTCAGTCGCCCACCCATGGGGAGACGGGCAGGCGTAGTGGTCAATCAGACTGCTGCGCCCCACCTTGTCCCATGGTTGGGGCCTGATTCCAGGATGGGGTTGGCAAGCAGACGTGCATCACCGCCATTGCCAGCCCCGTCCCAGATCATGGTCAACCTAACCACGGTTCTGGAGGTAAGGCCAGCCTCACCTCCAGAACCAAGGTTAGCTTTGACCCCCACCAGAGATTCACTGTGGTGAACATCTGGCGACTGGCAGGGGTCAAACAGACGTTCATGAGATCGCTGCCACCACACGGGATCCACTATGGGTTATTTCAGACGAGACGGGGTGGCATTCGCCCCATCCCAGAATCACCCAAATGATTCCCCACCGGGATCACTCCGGCACGTCCAACAGACGTGCTGGCTGATCCCGGCAGGGAATCGGGGAGGGTGCGGGGCCGCACGGAGCAACGTGCGGCTGCACGGCCCCGTCCCCCCCCATCTCTGCCGCCTGCCCTCTGGGGAGATGGGCGGGCCGGGGATTCGGGGCCGTGGGTGCCGGCCAGAGGTTACTTTTTGTTGGTTCCTGCCAGGGGGTCTCTTTGCCCATGCTTGCGGCGCTTGTCCGGCGGGGAGCCCCAGAAACGTGGTTGAAACTGAACCCATGTGGGAATCGACGGTGGTGAACATCTGGCAGCCGCCTAACAGACGTTCAGGGTGCTTTGGCCCCATGTGGGTATTGACCGTAGTTCGCTGTGATCTCATCACATCTGAAAATACCCTATGATTCAATGTAGTGAACAGTGATTTTGTAACATCTGAAAATACCCAATGTGTCAAATTTTTGCTTCAGAAACAGAGGAATACCAGATAATATATCATTATATCCTTCAAATGAATGGTATTTCCTGTTCCTAAAAGCAATGGTAATCTCTTTATTTTGTTTTTGCTGCTCAGCATAAGCAGAGAGTTTGGGTGATTTCAGACGTTACGCGGTCCCGATTCCCTGTGGGGGTGAACTGAACAGCCACCCCTAGTGGTCAAAAAAAGCCCTGAACAGATGTGACGAGGCTGGGACCACAGCAGGGAATCGGGCTGCCAGATTACGGCCTGGGGCAGCACAACAGATGTTACGCCAATCCTGGGCCGGGCCGTGGTCAAAGCACCCGGAAGGCTCTGGGGCGGTTCGTCCTGGTTGCTGCTGTCGTGTGCCCTTTAAATCTCCCTCCCTGGCCTGTGTTGTTGCTCGTTGCTTGGCAGCGATGCTGCGTGCTTTGTCCCCGACTGGGAATCATTTTCTTTGATTCCGGCCAGTGGTTGCTGTCCAGGTGTTACTTTTTGTTGGTTCCCGTCGCGAATCTCTTTGACCACACTTTTGGAGATGGTCCGGGGGGGAGCTCTGGAAGCGTGGCTGATTTTGACCCTATGTGGGTATTGACCGTGGTGAACATCCGGCGCCTGCGAAACAGACGTTTAGGGCGCTTTGGCCCCACCGTGGGATTGACCATGGTTCACTGTGGTTGAGCGTGATCTCGTAACATCTGAAAATACCCTTTGACATGACTATCTTAAAAGCTAGCAATCCATTACCACAACCAACAAGGCTTTTATTTCCATGTTTCATTCATTATAATATATTCTGACATTACAGTTAAATTTAAATACTGGGCAGAGCTGATTTGGGCCAGGAGAATATCATAATGCTATTTTTTCACTACTAAAAGGCAAGCAACTTGGAACATGATATATTTCAGTGAGTTTTGAAACTGGCACATATAACAGAACAACATAACAAATCAACAAAGGGCAATAATTACAGCTTCCCTTTTTTCTCTATTACCCCATATTTTCCCTGGAGGAAGGAATGAAAGTGTTTAGAAAAAGTGCACAAAACGAACAAACTTTACGTAGATGATCTCTCAGAACATATTAGTAACTTTCCATAATATTAACAATTTTCTATCATCTTAGATTAGTATCATAGAATTTTAACATTTGATTGCCCTAACAAGATATGACCATGCAATCATTTCAGTAAATTTCATATCAGATTAATGAAAACAAAGACTAATAGGCTATGATGCTAACATGAAAACTGCTAATAGAACATGACAAAACTTTTCATATTTTATTTGTACATTAGCATTCTTCTTGCCCATTTTGAAATTTCATCTTGCTTTTCAGGATTGTCAGAGCAGGAGTTTCACATTATTATAGAGTTTGGGAATATATGTTAAATTGCAAGGACCAATATTTTTCATTTGCTTGAGTCAGCAAATACCGTATAAATAAGGAAATAATAAGGAACCAAGAAGAAAGAGAGACTGCTTATAATACTACAGAAAAGATGTAGCCCAGAAGTGATGGGCTGAAGTTACGAAGAGTTAAATTTAGGATGAATTGGAGTGAAAATTTTCAATTGAGAGATCACTTAGACTGTAATAACTTTCTCTAGGAAGTGGTGAAAGCTCCATCGCTTGATACATTCAAAACTAAGATGGAAAAAGCACTAGTAGATAGAGTCTTGGGAATAATCCTGCATTTGGTAGGAAGATAAACTAAATGACCTAGGTGTTTCCAACTCTGACTTGTCAGACTCTGTGATTCAGGGCCAAAGTGGAAGATTAAGAGCCCAAGGCACTTAATGGACTGCCAAGTCTTTATCTGATAGATGAAACTTTTTATTGCTTTTAGAAATTTAATTATTTAAGGAGAGAGAAAAAAGACCTTTTCAAAGTTTTGGATTCTTTTGCCTTCGGCTACATTGATATAAGAAGATTATGACATTGCTGTTTACCAGGCTGGGTCTACCCCAGAGAACTGAACTGTTGGGAACTGAATAGGTGGGATAGCATTGGTGCAGTTAATCTACATTGGCCATTCTGTTTCAGGTGCAGTTTTGCCCTACAGTCACCTTTGCACTTTACCATTGAAGCCCCACTGCCTCTTTACATATATATTTCCTGCATAGCTTGATGATGCAGCTTGAGATTTGAGAGACTTTCTGAGAGGCTAGACAGATTATAAGAAAAGAGGCCAAATTTCCATAACTCTTTAGGAATTGGTGTAACTTTCCAGTGCTCTCTTTCCAATAGTGAATCCTCAGCTCTCAATCTTTGCTCATCAAGAAAGCTTTCTTCTAGAACTCTGTAAGGCAGTAACAAGGCATCAGAGGTGATGTAGGGAGGTAGTAGAGGAAGTTTCAAAATATCACTGGAGAGGCAGCAGTTCCTGAAGCTAGTATTGAGCTGGGTTAGTTATTGCTTACTTTAGACAGACAAAATTCTTGAAATCTTTTTGTGATGAAGCTTCCAACAAGGAAGTTAAATGCACTTTTTGAGAGGGTTGTGGGACTAGGTGTGGATGCATTTACTGGAGTTATTCATTTAAATAAAATTAGGAGTCTGCTTGAGTTTCTATGGGGAATGCTAAAGTATGCCTTGGCCCAAACTTTTATTGACAAATTAGAGTACTGGCTTTCTAAAAGGTTTACAAACATAGCTTTTGAGGACTAGAAAATAATTAAGGTCAAGATTGATTAGTACCACAATCAGATTTCATTACTGAAGCTAGCATTGGTACAATGGACAATCCTGTATAATCTATATTAGTTGTACATCAGTTTACCATCAGATTATGCCAATGATAACTCTTTATGCATTAAATAGAAAGACAGAATGACAGATAACAATGGCATGCTAATTAAGGATAGGATTTTAAGGGAATTGGACACCAAAATTACACTAAACTTCAAAGCAGATTGGGTTCCTTAGGCATTTTCTGGAATAGATCCACTGAAATCAGCAGGACTCTTCTAAAGTATGCAGTATGAGGATTGTGAACTTAGAAAATCTCAGTCTAAGCATACAAATCCAATTTCTAGACTTACAGATAGGTATTGGTGGTATTTGCCCATAGTGTTTATTAAGGAACACATTGTAATACGATTCTTCTGTTTTCACTATACCTAAGATGCCTCTCTTGTTCCAGCTTCTCCTTCATCTCCTGGACTGATTGCAGCACATCTAGTCATCTTTGTACCTTAGATGATTGTACTGACTCTGAAATCCTAGCGAGGTCTTGGGCATTTTCTGTTCCGGTTGCTCATCCTTGTATTCATCCTGGTTCTTGGTGCTGAGTTTCTGGTCCTCTCTCACCTATTCAATCACTACAGTGGCATGTGGAGCCTCTGTGCTGTCTACACTGGGCTGCGTGAATGAGTGAGTGGCAACTCCATTTAAAAACAATAGGTCTGCTATTACTGTCCCAGTCCTATTATAATGGCGCTTAAGGCCCTTGATGTCTCCTGTCAAAGTCTGCAGGACTGAGTGATGGGCTGTTTGGCAAGGTGATCAGATGCCAGTGCGTTTTGAATCATCCAGTTCAGGTGTGATTAGATTTTCTTGTCAAACCATAGGGTCACTCGCTAGTGCCTCTAGGTAGCTCGCAGCAAGCTCATATAAAAGCTTCTTTTGAGACATTTTATAAATAGAGTAGGTGTACACTCAAGAGGATGCTTCTGGCAAAATAACCAGCAAATAAGTTGTAGTTCTGTTTGTAGAGGTGTGAGGAATCCTGCAAACTTGACTTCCTATGCACTAGAGAACAGAAACTAAAGACAGTGTCCAGTTTAGTACACTGTAGAATGGAAACGTAGGGGTGAAAACAGACATGACGCTAACCACCCTTTAACCACTCTTGGTGGTTATTTATGCATGTTGCAGGGCTGTATTGGTGCCCTATGCAGCCCTGAAACATGCATAAATGACCACCAAGGGTGTTTAAAGGGTGGTTAGCATCATGTCTGTTTTCACCTTAGGAGTATTTACCCTGTTAGATCTATAACACAAGCCCTTTCTATCTGCATGGGTATGGTGGGCTAGTTAGAAATACTGATGTGCTCTTTGACTAATGTGACTGCTCTTGCTCAAGCCTGGCATGATGACAGAGCTCTGTTGGTATAATAAATGGAGTCCCTTATTTTGACCCTTGCTGGGTAACATTATAAACTTCCTCCTTCTCTTTTAACATCAGAGATAGAATTAACCTCTGTACTCCACTTTACCATCTGTTAAATGACTGTAATCATCCTTACCACATCGACACCACAGGTTAATTAATTACTGTATGTTTGTAAAGTTTTTTGAGATCATGCGATTATATAAAATATGCTATTAAGGTATCATTATTTTACAACGGTTGGCGAACACAGTTTCTGAGAGTCTGTAACTCTGTTTCCAGCTTGATCCAAGGTGGATCTAATAGCTGGAAGAAAAGCATAAATATTTTAAGCATTTATTTAAATATTAAACCACCAGGTCTTCTAACCTGTTCTAACTGCTTTGCTGCTGTAAAGGGCAAACCCTGGACAGGTACTAATGTGCAATTATCCTACACTTTGGGGGACTCCATTTTGCCAGCACTCCCTCCTATACTGCACGTGATCTCTCAAACCATTATGGAAGGGGAACATGAGGACACAACCCTACTGTGTTACCGCACCCCAGAAGAAAACAGAGAAATCAATTAATGAGTTTGACAGGCTGCACTCTTTATTAATCAAACGATCCATGTCCAAGGAGACCACTTCCCCCATTTAAATGAGTCTGGTCAAGTGCATACTCTGTGTCCACCATGTTGCCTCTATTTGCCTGAATCTAATTTAGTCCTGCCTTCCCCTTTTGCCCCCTCCCTGCCAGCCCAAGGCACCCAACTTGGGTAAGGGGGGGAATAAAAGAAGAGACGACTGAGAGGAGATTTGATAGAGGTCTATAAAATCATGAGTGGTGTGGAACTAATAAACAAGGAGCAGTTATTTACCCTCTCAGCTAGTACTAGAACTAGGGGACACTCCATGAAACTCATGGGTGGCAAGTTTAAAACAAATAAAAGAAAATATTTTTTCACTCAGTGTATAATTGGGTTGTGGAATTTACTGCCAGAGGCTGTGGTAAGGGCCAGTAATAAAGCTGAGTTTAAAAGAGGTTTAGATAAGTTCCTGGAAGATAGGTCCATTAGCAGCTATTAGCCAGACAGGATCAGGGAACATGACGGGAGCTGGGGGGAAACAACAGGGAATGGATCCCCCATTGTGACCTCTTGGGTGCTTCTCCTGAAGACACCATGATTAGCCACTGTCGGAGACAGGATGCTGGGCTAGATAGACCATTGGTCTGACCCAGTATGACACTTCTTATATTCTTAAAAGCTGGGCTTTTTGTGGAGACCCAGAGAGTGAGGATGGGGAGGGGTGGGGCACTTTTCCCTGATCTGCACCTGACCTTGGTCAAAGCTTGTGATGCCCCGTAACTCCCCAGGATGTGGGCAGGCATTAGGCTGCACTAAGCCCAATCCCCACCTCTTTAGGAGGCAGCCCGATTTCCCAATGCTGTGTTATCATTAAAAACCTCTTAACTCTGGACAGGACCCCCACCTACAGAGTGTGACAATGTATTGACTACCCTTGTTATGCCCCCTTAACAAGCCAATTGAGAACGCTATGCTGTGGGGAAGGTGGAAAGAAAACAGGTGCACACAGCGCCAGACATGAGCACCTGTAAAAAATCCTTCCAGGCCCCATTAGGTAACCAGCAGTAGCCCGCTGTGAAGCAAGGGGTGGTGGTGAGTGGGTTTAAGCATCGGTTGTGCTCTGAGACTCACTGCAAAATGGCGGTAGGCAGCCCTAGAGCTTAAATTCGGTGCCCAGGGGATGCTGTCTTGCGGAACTCCCCCCCCCCTTGGGTGCCCTGCCCAGCTGCATAGCTGACTGTCCCCCTGCCCCCAAGGTAGCCTGCCCCACAGACCAAACCCTGTCTCTTTCCTACAAATAGGGAGGGGGCGGGACAAACAGCCCTCTCCACTGAAGGGATGAAGGTGGAGAGGGTGGGATTCCCACAATCTGATCCAGACACTGCACTGCTCTCCCTTCCAGACTGTAAAACTCTACCCTGATCTTGGGGCGACAAGCACCTCTGGTTGACAAGCTCTCTCGCCAACATATTTTGCTGTTTGTGAGTGTTGGCTTGAATCTTCCATACATCTTGTTTCACAGAAGATGCTGCTAATTTGGGGTTGGCTTTGCTAATCTTACATGTACATATTATCAAACTCTCTGTTTCTACTGGCTCCTTTCCCTATGCCTTTAGTTATGCAACTCTCTCCACTGTCCTCACAAAACCTACTCTCCCCATCTCCAACTATTTACCCAGGCCCACTCTTCCCTTTGCTTCCACACTCCATGAACAAGCTATGTACAACCACTATCTTGACTTTCTCTCCTCCAGCTCTCTCCTCCTCTCTCTCAAGTCCCTTCTTGACTTCTGTCCTCTCCAGTCAACTGAGACCATGCTCACTAAAACCAATAATGACCTCCACATAGCCAAGTCTAAGGGCTTCTATTTCATCCTCCTCTTGCTTGACCTCTCTGAGGCCTTTGACACTATCAACAATGCTGCCCTCCTT
The DNA here is from genome assembly GCA_003113815.1 of Sphenodon punctatus. Classification (NCBI taxonomy): domain Eukaryota; kingdom Metazoa; phylum Chordata; class Lepidosauria; order Sphenodontia; family Sphenodontidae; genus Sphenodon; species Sphenodon punctatus. The sequence continues at coordinate 3,285,280 of QEPC01014630.1, forward strand.
AATTCTTTTCACTTCCTCAGTTTCCAATCAATTCTCTTCCTATCTCCCTAACTTCTCTCTCCAGTGAGGTACTCTTGCTCAGAGCCAGCCCTAGAATATGGGGCCCAGGATGAAAACAAAATACAGGGCCTCCATGGCCCCACCCCTTTAACACTTAGCAGCATGGTGTTTGCTTACAAAAATGTGTCCTAAGTTTTCATACACATGCATGTGCACAGACTTTCCCATGCACACAATCACATATGTGCTCTCTCTCACAGACTCCCCCACACCTATCTTTGTTAGGGGAGGCTTCAGGATTGATAATTTACTGAAAATGAGGAGGGAGGAAGGGCAGGACCCCACAGGAAGCAAGGGTTGAGAGTCACAGGTGGGGGTCTATATAACCATGCTGGGGCCTCAGGAGTGCTGGACCTGAGGTCACCAGGATTGGCGTCCTTACAGAGTCCCCTCTGACCATTGGGCCCAGGCCATGACCCCTACTGGCCCTGCTTAGGCTGGTACCTCTCCTGTTTCCCTTCCTCTTTCAGTGGGAGTTCCACATAGCTCTGTCCTTGGTCCTATTCTCTTTTTACTTTACATTACACCCTATCCCAGGCCAGAATTTCAAGGATTCTGGTGCCACCTGCATGTTGCTGACACCTAACTCTATCTTTCCACTCTTACCCCTCCTGCATCCAGTCCTCTACTCTTACCAGTCCTAAATCCCTAACAGTCTCTCTGACATCTCTGCTTGGAAATCTCACCATCATCTATGGTTAACACATTTAGTTCTGAACTCCTCAACTTTTCCCCTAAAAACCACCCTTGTCCTCTGCAATCTCGGTCTCCATTGACGGTATCACTATTTAGCATGTTCCCCAGGCCCATAGCCTGACATTAATCTGTTCTAGGAATGGGTGAACAGAAATCGGTTCGAATGTTCGGTCGTTCGGTTCGAAACCCGAGTTCGGGTTCGATGGTTCGGTTCAGCTGAGTTTGGGTTGGCCGAACTTGGCCGAACAGTCAAGAACAGCGCTATCGAAACCAAAGCGAAACCAAAACTGAAACCTAATTTTTGGCCCTGAAAAGATGTTTTTCCTGCCCCCGAACTCATCCGAATACGACTGAACTGTTCGGTCATTCGAGAGTTCAGTTCAGACATTTGGTTCAGACGTCCGAACAGACCGAGTTTGGTCCAAACGCCGAACATCCGAACCGCATTCGCCTATCCCTAATCTATTACTACTTTCTCTCTTCTGTATCTCATATTCAGTCTGTTGCTAAGGCTGTTGCTAAAGGTTATGCACCCCGCCCTGCATAACATTGCTAAAGTCCAGTTCTTCCTTACTGTTCCCACTGCTAACACTCTAGTCTATGCTTTAGTCATCTCTTGCTTTGACTGTTGCAAGCGCCTTATTTCTAACCTTCTCCACTCTCATCTTGAACCCTCCCACTTCTGTCCAGTACTCTATTGCCAAGGTCATCCACCTCACTCACTGCTTTGATCATGTCTAACCTCTCCTCTGATCACTTCACTGGTTCCTTCTCTCACGTCACATCTTATACAAACACCGTGTCCTCATCTTGCTCCTCCCTAGCTTTCTTTCCACATTTCTTGGTATGTTCCCATTGAGTAGCTTCTTGCCTCTTCCACCACTCTCACCCATCCTAGTCTCCCACTTCCTAAATCACCTTTGCCTCCTCTCCCATGTTGCCTTCTATGCGTGGAGAGCGTTTCCCAAATACGCGTACTCTGCTCCTGCCCTATTGATCATCAGATTCCTCCTACCTCCCTCTTTCTTTAAGCTTTCCCTAGCTCTTCACCCTCATAGATTGCTTAATGCTTACTGATGCCTCTCTTTTTATTGCCTTACCGTTCAGGATCCTTCCTCTCACCTTGAAGGTGAGTTAAGCTTGTGCACCTGCAGCTTCTCACCTTAATATGTATCCCTGTCTCTCTCTCTGTCCCCCTCTCCCTTGTCTCTCCTAGATTGTAAGCACCTCAGGACAATGACCTGTCTCTAATCATCATTGTTCAGCACCAGGCACATTGCTGTTGGTATATGAATAAATAAAACAATAATAATATTTCTAAATGATATAATAAATGTATTATTTGCCTCTATGCTGCTCCATGTTGCAGTTATGCCCTGATGCATTGTTATAATATTATCAATAGATTTCCACATCATGCAAGGGCATTGCCAGACTAGCAGTGAAGCAGCAAAAGTAGAATGAAAACGGATTTATAATTTCTGATATTGGACTCCCATATTGCAACAGCAAGATGGTATTTGATAACAAAAAAGGCTCCGTATTTTACATTTAAAAACTATGGGTGCAGCTTTGGGCTCAAATTTATGGGTGATGCTGACCCACATAAATGCTGCTTCCAATGTTCCTCTAATTGCAGGGGGAGAAATTTGTAGGGAATGAACCCTCCCCCCTCCCCCCCCCCCCATACCTCCACTATAATTACACTCATGCAGCAGTCTGGGATCTGCAATATAAAATGATAAACAGAAATTGATTTTATTGGAGTTTCTGAGTCAGATTCTAGTGTAAGTCTACTTCACTTAAACAGTCTGTACCAGACGAGGATCCGGCCTGTCACTAACACAATGGTTCCCCACCTTTTTGCTTGCATGACCCTATTTGGGGTCTTAAATATAATTCCACCCACAAAAGATAATGCAAAGTATATCAAATATAGATTGTGACCCAATTCACAGAAACTGTAACCCACACTTAAGGTCTTTACTCACAGTGTAGGAGCCTCTGAATTAGTACCTGGTTAAAAGCATAGATAAAATCAAAGCACTAATACTGTTTAAAGTGAGAAATGCAGAATTAGACTGGTTTTCTACTGGTTTTATTTTGTAAAAATCCGCAAACCCCCACACATAATCATACAACGTAGATTTATCCGGATAGGATTTTTCAGGAAACAATTTAAGCTTGTTTTTATTTATGCTGTCATAGTTTATTAAAGTGAAGGTTGTTATGTGAGCCATGGCAATAAGAGGAAAAATCAGTCTGTAATGTATATCTAATTTACTTCAATAGACAGAGACATAACTCTTATGGGATAATTCTGATTGACACCAATTATTGTTGTTGTTGTTGTTGTTATTTTATTATTATAAGCATTTATATAGCTCCAGCAATGTGTCTGGTGCTTTACAACAAATAAGATGGACATGGTCCCTGCCCGAGAGCTTACAATCTAAAGACAGGGGGATGGGAGACAGGGAAGGGGGAACAGAGGGAGAGACAAGGGATGTGACATTCATGAGGATGCGAGAACTCAGGTACACATTTTTGGCTTGGTTACAGTAAATTTATTGATTTATTATTTGTTATATTTATTAGCTGCCCCCTTATGCCTATGGCATCACGGGGTGGCTTACAACACTAAAAACACAACAATAAATTATCAAAATTTAAACATTTCTAAAAACATCTCCCCCCCACCTCACCTCCCCCTCCCTCCAACCCTCCCCTCAGAAGGCCTGGGCTAACAATCAGGTCTTGCAGGCTCAGCGGAATGCCAGCAGACCCGGAGCCAGACGAGTTTCCTCTGGGAGGGAATTCCAGAGTAGCGGCCCGACCACCGAGAATGCCCGTTCCACTGTGGCCCCCCACCTAACACAGGGGACCTCCAGGAAGGCGCCCCCAGCAGACAGCAGGGATTGCTCTGAGACACGGAGGGTGAGGCGGTCCCCGAGGTATGAGGGGCCGAGATCATGTAGGACTTTATAGATCAAAACTAACACCTTGAATCTGGCCTGGTATGCTATAGGCAACCAGTGCAAAGTGCGGAGCACAGGTGTTATGTGCTCCCACTGATCTGTCCCTGTAAGGAGACAGACCACCCCATTCTGCACTAGCTGCAGCCTCCAGACCAGAAACAGGGGGCGCCTCACGTAGAGCACGTTGCAGTAGTCCAACCTCAAGGTGATGAAGGCATGGATGAGAGTGGCCAGATTGGGCCCAGAGATGTATGGATGGAGCCTCCGTACTAGATACAGCTGGCAGAAGGCGGCTTTAGCCACCGCCTCCACCTGCCGATCCAGACAGAGGTCCAAATCCAACAGCGCCCCCAGACTCCAAACCTGCTGGGCTACAGGAGGGCAGACCCCTCCCCCCCCCAATTCGGAGTTCACAGATAGCAGGTGGGGGATAATCCTGGGTGGGGATGATTAGCAGGAGTTCAGATGGGCGGAGTGGAAGAGGTGGAGAGACTTTTTTGAGGAGAGACTTAAAGGTGTGGAGGGTGGGGGCAAGGTGTATAAGGGTAACGAGGGAGTTCCAGGCAGCAAGAGAGAAGGGACAAAGGCGGTTGGGGAAGCAGGGGAGGCGTGGGAGGGTGAGGGATGGGATGGAAGAGGAGTGGAGTGCTTGAACAGGGGTTTGGAGTGAGATCAGGGAAGAGAGGTAGGGGGGAGCAAGGTTGTGAAGGGCTTTGTAAGTGAGGACAAGGAGCTTGTGCAGCATACGCTTAGGAAGAGGGAGCCAGTGGAGAAAGGAGAGGAGAGGCTGCGCATGGTCAAAGCGACGGGCAAGGTGGATGATCCTGGCAGCAGAGTTTTGAACAGAGATAAGGGAAGAATGGTGAGAGCGGGGAAGGCCAGCTAGGATGAGTTTACATTAGTCTAGGTGTGAGATTACTAGGGCTTGGATGAGAGTTTTGTCAGAGGAGTCAGACAGAAAAGTGCGGATCTTAGCAATATTGTGGAGGCAGAAGTGGCAGGATTTGGTGACGGAGTCAATGTAGGGTTTGAAGGTAAGGTGTGATTCGAAAATGAAGTCCAAGCTACGTTCTTGGGGTACAGGGCGGATGGAGACCCCGTCAATAGCAATTGACAGGGAAGAGGGAGAGGAAGGATTGGGAGGGAAGATAAGGAGTTCAGTTTTCGCCATGTTCAGTTTGAGTTGGCGTTGAGACATCCAGGCGGAGATATCAGAGAGACAATTGGTGAGACTAGCTTGAACAGATGGGGAGAGCGAAGGAGTGGAGAGAGAGAGTTGAGTGTCGTCAGCATATAGGTGGTATTGGAAATGGTGGGGGGCAATGAGTTTGCCTAATGATTGGGTGTAGATAGAGGAGAGGGCCAAGGACCAATTGAGCATATGCTCCAAATACTGAGGGTGTGGATCTTTGACATTGGTATAAATGGGAGTTATGATTTTACTGGCTAGTTTTCTTGCATTTTGCATAGCAGAGCTGGATCAAAAATTTTATAAAGAAAAAGATTATCAAAAAATCTGATTTAAACTGTAGGGGAAATTTAGCTGAAATTGTTTTGAGTTCTTGACATTTTTAAGATTCAAAATGAGTAAAACAGTGAAATTGCAAATACTGGCATTGGGAATGTTGAGATTTAAATATTCTGTATTTCAATAGCTTTCAAGAAATAAATCAAAAGATTTCAATTTTCAAATCAAGTTTTAAAATAGGGAATGTTGATAATGAGAATGGTTTTCAATTTCAAAACCACTGAACAATAACAGAAGACAAAGTAGGATGAACAGAAGCTAGACAGTTAGAAACAATTAATGATTGTTTTTGTTTGTCTTGGCTTTGGTAAGGACCTCATGGGCTTTGAAATCATGTCTGTATGCTGGGTCTCCAGTCCTTTCTGCTCTGTCACTGCAGGGCTCTGACAACTGGCATGCCCTGCTATGTATGGGTCCGGCCACAGCTCCAGCTTTCCTTATCAACTGCTTTCAGTATTTAAGTCCACTCACCAGGAACATGAAGCTGGATGGAACAATGTCTAGGCCTGTGTCTGCCCTGTTCTTCCAGCCCAGCTTCTAGCCTTGCCCACATGCTGGCCTCCAGGCTTGCCTTCCGTTCCAGCCCTGTACTCCATATGCCTGCCTGCCTCAAGCCTTGTGCTGCCCTGTACCTCTGATCCTGGCCTCACCTGCCTACCTCTAGCCTTGCCTGCTCTACAGCCCTGTTTCTAATCTACCTTTCCGACCTCCAGCCTTGCCTTCCTTCTAGCCCTGCTCCCCACCTGCCTGCCTCCAGCCTTATGCTGCCCTGTAGCTCTGCTCCTAGCCTTACCTGCCTACCTTTAGCTGGGCTTGCTCTGCAGCCCTACTCCTAATCTAGTTTTCTGGCCTCCAGCCTTGGCTGCCTTCCAGTCCTGCTCCCCACCTGCCTGCCTCTTGACCTTTTTCTCCAGTCTCCCTTTGGGGCTTGCTGTTTAGACTCTGCATTTCAGATTGTCCTTTTCTTTGGTTATCTGATTGGACTAATTCCTGGTTTGACCCTCTGGCCTGTATTCTGTCTTTGTACCCTAGCTCGCAACTGAACTTGTTGCTTGATCTTGTCTGAACCTGATCCTGCTGTGAATCTGCCGGGATCCGATCCTGGCCTGGTGCCTTGCAGTTTTGACTGTAAGAAGCTATTGCTGGAATCATCTCTTGAGTTGTTCTCCTATTGTTCTGATTGACAGACAGAAGTTTGTGTTATAAGTAATGATGAAACAGTACCTCCTATATCTGTACCTGGTGCCAACTATTTCATTTGAAAAACAAAAAAAACTGATTTGGGCAGAAGTTGTGTTTTGGAGGGATTACTAGAATGCTGGAAAAGGTTAACCAGGATGCACAAAGGAGCTTCTGAATTTAGAAATTGTATATGGGTTAGTAGAAGAATGCTTGGTCAGCTGCTAAGGCTAACTGTTTATCTGTTATAATTGCACAGGGGAAAACAGCAAGCAATTTTTGTTAACATTAGTAATAGTTGTTGGACCTTACCATCTGTCTTAGAGACATGAATGCTATTTCTGAGGAAAAATCTCACCAGCTTGGAGGTTAAATCTCAGGGGGAAATGAGAACAGCATGGCTTAGATGCTGTATATTACCAACTGTTCCTTCTTCAGCCTCAGCTCAGTGACATCTATTGATTCAGGCCCACTCACTTCAATCCAGCCTTTAGTTATAAAATCTGTTCCAGTGTTTTTGCTTTTGTAACAATGGTTACAGCCACACAAGCTGTGGAGGGCCCGATCCCTGTGCAGTCCACTGGCAGGTAAGTGCAGCTGCCTCACTGCGGGGCCAATGTGGGGAGCAGGGCAGAATGTCAATGCCCTCCCCCCACCCCCGTGGGGAAGCCGGGCAGGCAGGTCGCTGTTGGACCTCCCATCATGGCACTGGCCACGGCCCCGCCCGGCCTCTCTCCCGGCCTGACCATGGCCCCAGGCCATGATGTGGCCATGCGGGACTGGAGCGGGCAGCTGTCACTCAGAGCCCCACAGCGGACCTTGCAGCATGGCAGGACCAACTGCAAACAGGCGGATGAGTTGCCGTGCCTTGAACATTTACCATTTTAGGTAAGGTTGCTATGTGCTTGGGTATTATTATTATTTATAATTTATATAGCACCAGCAGTGTACCTGGCACTGTACAATCAATAGTTATAGACAGGTTCCTACTCCAAGGGGCTTACAATCTAAGAGAGACAAGGGATGGGGAGACAAGGGAGAGGTAAACATCAGGAGAGACAAGAATACATTCATGAGGTTGAGACGTTGTGGGTGCATGTGCTTAACTTAGTTATGGGGGAGAGATTCTAAGTGAGGGGAGAAGAGGATGCAATTTCACACATGACAAGCTAGGGAAAGCCTGATGGAAGAGGTACGTTTTCATGAGGGATTTGAAAGTTGGGAAGGAGGGAGAAGAATGAATGTATCCAGGGAGGGAGCTACAGGCATGGGGGGCAGTAAGGGAGAAGGGGTGAAGATGTTTAGAAGAGTAAGGGAGTCACAAGCAAGTGAGGGTGTGGGCAAATGAGGAGCAAAGCTCTCAGCAAGGAATGTGGTGGGATACAAGAGCAAAGAGATTGTGTAATTCCAGGTACATTGTCGTTTCTAAGCTTTTCCCACTTGAGTTATAGGTTATCTGCCTAAAATTTGGTTTTCAACTGGATTTCACAGATGCAGCAAGTAGGATATAGTCTCCCTGTTTATTGAGAGTCTAATTTCTATTATGCTTTTTCCATCTCCCATGGAATAAATATAGATGTTGTGGAGTTGCATGCATCTTTCATTCATGTGCAACACCGAGGCTCACTTTCCTTACCTTTGAAATTTGAAAATTATACTTTGATCTGTTCTTCCATCTCTTGTGATTATATATTGCCCATCAAAGCCTACATGTGTTTTTATTAGGAATATCTTTCCTGACTTGGTGATTTATTTTCCCTAGCCTTTAACAGTTGTTGATGTCTCAATTCACAAAGTTCTGTCTTCAAATGTGATTGCTAATGAACATAAGGTTTTCACATTTTCATTGATTCAGTCTCTCAAAGATGTTTTGGAACCAGCATATTTCAAGACATGCATGCATTATTTAGTGATTTCCTTGGGGGCTTCTCACTAATCTTATTTCTTCAGTTTGTTAGTTTTTACATCATTTTCTTATTTTTTTTATGAACTTACTTATGCTCCTCTCTGTTGCCTACTTATCTTATTTATTTTTATTTTCAGATCTTATGCTCTATCTACCCATGCAGGTTCAAATTAGGGGTGAAATAAGATTTCAACCCTCACCGAGAATGGGCTTCTCAGTGAGATACTCTGGCTCTAGAATCTCGCAAGAATTGCATTCTTGCTGCCATTCTCAGCAAGATTCTCAAGTGCTATATGTATGTGCAGAATGACCGTGGTGGCCATTTTGCTCATGCACAGAGCATTTGGGGATTTTTGAGACTCTCACAAGATTTTCAAGAAACCTCAAAACCCACTCTGTGCATGAGCAAAATGGCTGCCGGGGCCACACATGTGCAGAATAGCCATGGTGGTCATTTTGCTTATGTATTGGGAGGGGATGGGGTTTTCAAGAATCTCGCGAGATTCTCAAAAATGAAAGTGTGCCGTAATCTCTCAAGATCTCACCCAGGGCTGTGAGAATCTCGTGTGTTCTCGCGAGAATGCTTTGATTTCTTATTTCAGCCCTAGTTTAAATGTCATTTTCTCACCCACTGAAATACAATAAATGACCTTTGACTGATTACTCTTTCTTAACTCACCCATGATTCTTTTTCTTTTTTGTGTGACTTTCCAACACAGCCATTTCCTTCCAATCCTTTATTTACATCTCCTTTTCATCTGGACAGATCTTGCATGGAGGCGTGGTCTGTCAATAGTTATTAGCCAAGATTGTCTGGGGATGCAGCCTCTTACTGCTGGAAGCTGAGAATGAATGGCAGGAGATGGATAAGCCATTGGTCTTCTTTTCATGCTATATTTTTAATGTAACTGTTTGTGAGTTTAGCACTTCTACTTAGGGTAAAACAAACGAGATGATAGCCCACACCAGATTGCTATTTAGGGGTCTGCCAGATGTTAGCCCTCACCTGCCATGTGACCACTACCCACTCATGGTGTGTGGGCTCACCATGAGGGTGAATCAGGGCTAATGTGCGATCACATCCCATGTACAGCTCCTTGCATCCAGGTCCACCAGTATGACAGACAGGCAAAAAAGCCTAGAGCACTCCAAACAGCGACTGTTTCCTGCCCCTCTCTTGACCCTCACTGGCACCTTAAAAACCCACCACACCATTTTCATGATGCCATTTTCCCACTGCAACCACTCCTGCTTGCAGCTCAAAAGTTGTGACCTTCAGCGAAAATCTCTCCATTCCTGTTCCCACCTTGGAGCCAACATGAGTTGACATGAATGCAGACACGCTGACTCTCACGGCTCCAGCTTGAGAGCCTGCCTTTGTTCGGAGGAGTCTTCCCCCCCCCCCCAGTGAAGAACAGCAAGTGAATGTATGTGGGAGGGGTGGGGGTTCATGTTTACACAGCTGCATATTATAGGATTCCAGTTATGGTTATCTAACTATGTTCTTTATTGTTTACTGTGTTGTCAGGTGGCCAGGAGAATATGGAGGAGGACCAGGAAAATCACTGGGAAACAGTTCCACAGGTTGGGAAAGGTATACTTGGGGTGAATGGGAAGGAACCATGAGGGGGTCTGTGGACTGGCATGGAGGTGGAAGCCAAAATGGCAGCCAAGGGAATGGTGTGAATGCTGGGGGTTCCTCTACAATGACCAGGCCTGCAGGCCCGTGGGTTGGTGAGCATGGGGGAAGGTACCATGGCAGAATGGTGGGTGGGCTCTTATGGGGGGGAATGCTAAAATGGTGGCTGAGTGTGGAAGCATAGATGGTGGCTGGGAGGGCGGGATGGGATGAATGGTGGGTGGGGAACAACGTGGCATTTCCCTTTGGGTTGCCATAGGGGTAGAATCCAAAATGGTGGTGGTGGTGGAACCAAAATGGGACCTGGAGGGAAAACCACGTGGAGCTGGGCTCCTGCCGCAGCAACTGCCCCAGCAGTTGCATAGCTACTCATTCGTGTTTCCCTTTGGGCAGGCAGAGGGCTGAAAATTGGGCAGGTGGGGGCCTGAAACACCGGGGCGGGAACATGTGTAGGGTGGTTTGAAATAATCAATTTTCTTGTTTTCAGGCACAATGGGTGCAAACAGAAACCCCTGCCACAAGTGCCCAGCAGAACTGTTACCTGCGGGTATACAGCTGCAAGCTTCTCCTTTCTGATTAGGACAACCCATGAAAAAAGCGAGACTACAAAGTGATGTTTTTTCTGAAATAAAATAACTCTCATTTTTGTAAAATAAAATTATTTCTCTAAAATAAATTATTTTTTCTTCCTTTCTAAAAATGGAAAGTGTCTTGAGCCTTAACAATGAACTATAATCACTATTATCTTCTTGTGTTTACAGGAAGTGGAAGCTCATGGAAGAACTGAACTTATGCAAGATGTTAACTCCTCGAAATAATCATGGAGGGTACAATGCAGTTTCAAAGTCAGTGGATAAACAAAGGCAGTGTCAAGATCCCCCTGTCCCTTATCCATCCCCCTCACCCTAGGAATAATATGGGGCACCCACCCTTTTACTCCTGCCTGTACCTGGTGCAATGTTAGGGGAAGACGGGGCAGATTTCATCCTCCCATCTTTTGGGTAAGGAGACACTCATTAACCCACCCCCTCAGGTATTGGGATTACATGTATTTCCCCATCTTCCTATGTAGTTCAGGAATGGTGAACCTTTCTATCCTCATCCCCCCCATCCCCCGATACTAAGTCTCTTAAGGGCTCACAGCCCTCTGAGGCTTAGTCCTGCTACTGATGCCCTGGGCAGGGGGTGGGGAAGTCAGGGTCCCCCCTGCCCTCTTCTCCACTTTTCCTGCCCCAGGCAACCAAACACAGTAGATAAAGATACTGGTCCCTCTGAATTTCTTTGAATCATTTAAGAACTGTCACCTGACCCCCTCTGAATTCTCTCCTGCCCCTGCTTTAAGTTCCTAACTGATTTACAGAAATTCAGAGACCAATTTAAAAAAAAAAAATAATTATTATCCACTGGGTTTTTTATTATTACTTTCAGTGGAGAGTCCAAAGTCTCCAGTGTTCATGCGACCAAATATGTGGGACTGGCGAAGGAGTCACCATCGCAAGCCCATGAGCCCGTGAGCATGGGGGAGGCACCATAATGGGCCCACAGGCTTGGGGGGGAGATCTATCTCATTTCAAACTTACTGGCTTTTTAAAAGCTCCCTGTGCCCCCTTCCTACTCTGCCCACCCTGAGCAACCAGATCATGGGCACAATGTGCCTAATGGCCAAACTCCCATTGCCCCCTCCCCGCTCTACCTGCCACAGGCAACCAGGGCCTGGCCAGGGGGGAGAGCCAGCCTGGACACCTGGTTTCCTTTGGCCTCCACCCTCTCTGCACAATATTTATTTATTTATTTATTTATTTATAGAAACTTAACACCCCAGCCCTCCTGACACAGCAGCTCAGGGCGACTAATAATAATAAATAAACATTAAAAATTAATAACAACTCATAGCAGGAAGTTATACAAAAACCCTCCCAACCCACCCTAACCCACTCCCCCCACCCTTCACCCATCTCCCCTGCAAACGCCTGGCGGAACAGCCAGGTCTTACAGCTCCACTGAAAAGAGGGAACATCCGGGGCCAATTGAGCCTCCACGGGGAGGGAGTTCCGCAGCCTCATTGTGGCCACCAAGAATGCCTTCTCTATCGTGGTGTCCTGGAAGATTTGGGGGACCTTGAGGAAGGCACCCCCAGATGAATGCAGGGGCTGATCCGGGGGGTCGGGGGTGAGGCGGTCCTGCAAGTAGGTAGGGCCTAGGCTGTTTAGAGTTTTGTAGGCAAGTACTAACACCTTGAATTGGGCCTGGAAGACTATAGGCAGCTAGTGCAGAGATTGGAGCACCAGTGCAATGTGCTCCCAGCAGCCCAACCCCATTAAGAGGTGGGCCATCGCATTCTGCACCAGCTGAAGTCTCTGAGCTGTCACCATGGGTAGCCCCGCATAGAGCATGTTACAATAGTCCATCCTAGAGGTGATGAAAATATGGATGATAGTGACCAGGTCAGTCGGTTAGCCCTCATCCAGTCCGCCACAGCCGTCAAACACTGGGTAAGTACTGAGACTGCCAGGCCTGGGTCAGATGAAAAAGAGAGGTAAATCTGGGTGTCATCAGCATATTGATGACACCGTATGCCAAACCCCCTCACCACCTCACCGAATGGCTGCAAGTATACATTAAACAGGAGATGGAACAGAATTGAACTCCATGGGGCGTCCACATGAGAGGTCTCTGTATGATGGAAAATAATCCCCATAAGCACCACTCGCTGAGTTCTTCCAGCCAGAAAGAAGCAGAATCTTTCAAGAACAGTCCCACCCACCCCCACACGGTTCTGCAAGCGCATCACCAACATCTCATGGTAAATAGTATCAAAAGCAGCCGACAGATCTAATAGAATCAGCAGGGTCAAATGACCCTGATCCAATTCACGGAGAAGGTCGTCGACCGGTGCCACAAGCGCAGTCTCAGTGCGCTCAGTGCACTTTTGTTCATGGCCTGGACAAAAGCTGAACTGTGAATGATTGAGAAAATCAACATCATCCAGATGCTCCTGTAGCTGCCGAGCCACAACCCATTTGATAGGCAGTTCTCAAAATTCCTGACTTCTTCCCCTCTCTGCCAGCCCCGGGCAACCAGGCATGGGGTACCCAGTGGGTAAGCTCCCAGTGCCCCCTCCATTCTCTGCCCACCACAGGCAACCAGGCTCTGGGTACAAGGGAGCCAGTCAAGGGGAGGAGGGCAGAGGGGCCTTGATTGAATTCCACCTGCTTCTGGGGAAAGCTTCCCTCAGGGGAACTTGATTGGCACACCCTGCCTTCCGCTTCCTTGACATAATGATTTTATGTCAAGATTACCAGATTTTTAAAATTTAATTGTTTTTATTATTTTAATTTCTACAAAATATTTTACTTTATTTAACTGTAAATTACTTTAAAAGGCCAACATGTGCCAAAATCAAGCATATGTTTTCCCAGCTTGTCCTGATTTGCAGCACCACTAGTTGAAACTTCTGTGTCCACTTTTGCTGCAGCATCTAGACTCCAAGTTCACCAAGTGTTTAATATTAGTTGTGGGCACCATACTGGGAACTGTTAAGTGTTTCCTGAGCACCAACAGTTGCAGGTTGCTGCCTATGTGTGAGAGCTGAGAATAACTATTCCCATACTGTTGGGAAATACCTACCTTTCAGGAGCACTTGTGACTGTTTGTCAGTATTTCCTCATGAGTCATTGAATCAACGCTGTTGTTGTCAAGATTGGCACCTGTGATGATCTGCCATTTTTTTCTGTATTTTTCATAAGTTTTTTGTATTTGGGGGGATTTCAGTAATTAGTTTCCAGCATCAGAATCCAGCTAGTCCTTGAAATACACCAATCAAAACACAGTTTACAAGGAGCCAAAACAAGGACCAATAAAGGAAATGCTGAAAGTTACATAGTGAACTTGTGATCACACACAAGCAAACATAAGCAGCATGTAAGGAAGGTTATGTGGTTTGTGGCTGCTCCTGCCGAGGAAGAATTACCAAAGTACCGAATAATGGCAATTACCAAAAAGGAATTAACAAAAATAGTGGGGTAATTTGGTAAGTTTCCTCATTGCATGAGCACAGGCAAATGGTCTGTTTCCAATGGAAACAGCGTTTACTATAATTGCTCAATTCAGCACTACTAGGAGTTGCCTTGGTACCCACAAGTGTTGCCTGGGCACCAACACATGTGGGTTGCTGCCTAGGTGTCGCCTGGGCACCAACGTTCACAGATAGCATTCCCAGCGAACTGAGCCAGACTGGCACCAGCCAGTACAAGCTTGGCCATGATGGCACAGCCACCCTGAATGCGTTGCCCCACCAGGAAACTGGCATTCCATACTCCCAACAATGTCCCAACAATATCTGCCTTTTACAATGTTTTTGATATTTCTCTTATATCTTTTGCTTTTTTATAATGCTAAAGAAAATTCTTCATCTATGAGCATTCCACAGAAGGTGAAGGCTGGGGAGGGGCGAGAAAGGAAACCACGGTAGGCCAATGAGGGGGCAGGATAGAAATCATGGCAGGCCTGTGAGGGGAGGATGTGAATTGGCAGTGCTTCATTTCTGTATGTTCTGTCCTTTACAGAGCTTTAATTATCTTTAAATTATTAATTTATTATTGAAGGAAACTGTTTTTGAGTGCCCGCATGAATGCACTGCCCTCCGTGGTTTTGGAGGATTGTTATAAATCTATTCTGTTTGGGGAGCGGATATATCCATGTAGTTCTGGGGAGGTTAAAATAGTACAGCACATTTTACTGTTCTGTAAACTGTATGGGGAGGCTTGTGATAGGCTGATTTGCCCAATTTTAAGGTCTTTCCCTGGTAGATCTACTACTGACTATATATCCATATCCTTCTCGAGGATAAGGACAGCATTAGAACATCAATGGTGGCTAGATTCCTGTCTCAAGCAATTAGGCATCGTAATGAATGGTTGGTCCAATACTCCTTGTGGCACTTTGGCACATGTTCAGCCTTGGGCCACGGTTTGAGTGTCTAATAATATAGTCTGCTATTGGCCTTTCTTTTTAAATGTATTTACACAATAGTTCATGAATGTGGATATTATCCTTTTTTTTAGGATGCCCAATTGTATAGTCAGTCATTTATTTGTCTGGTTTGTATTTTTATTTGTATATTTGTTCTTATGTTTGCTAAGGTCTATGGTCGGTCAATCAATCAATCAATCAATCAATCAATCAATCAATCAATCAAAATGTTATTATTTATTTAAAGTTAAATTAAAGTTGATGTTGTTAAATAAAGTTATATTTTTCACAATCCATGGTTTCTGTGCTTATTCTGGGAGAGGTGGGTGGTGTGGGGGCAGTGGCGAATGGCAGTATGGAGGCTGGAAGGGAAGGGGGTGGGAAGTGGGGGTGCAGGATAAGGGGAACAGTGGAGAATGGTGGTATGGCATAGTGATAAGATGTTTTGTGGGCTGGGGTGGGAAGCTGGGGTGTAGGAAAGGGGGGCATAGAGAATGGTGATATGGCATAGTGATAAGCCATTTTGCAGGCTGGGATGCAGGGAAGAGGGGCATGTAGAATGATAATATGGCATGGCGATAAGCTGCTTTGTGGGCTGGGGGCTGGAAGCACTGCCAGCACCATTGAGTCATGGGTGAAAAGCCTAGAGCATTCTGAGGAGCAACTTCTTTTGGCTCCTCTCTCTGCTCTCACTCTCACATGATCCTTAAAAGCCCAACATGCGCCATATTCAAACATGCAGTGTCCCAGCTTGTCCTGGTTTGTGGTATCTCTTCCAAAGCTACTGCAGTCTCGGTAGTGACTTCAATGGTCTTATCTTCTCCAGGGTCATGGCTCCAAATGACAGTCAAGTGACCTACATAGCACCACTACTTCAACTGTGCCTTCTCAGGCACTCTCCACCTACCAATCTGCCTGCCATAGGTACATTTACTGGAGCAAGGAAAAGACCAAGGTCTCCATCACTCTGTGTGGGAAGTGGAACATACAGTATAAGCATTTGAAGTGCTACTGCATTGAAGTCATGTTCCAGGAGATCTCTCTCCAGATGACTAAACTGGGATACCAAAGGGACAGCATCCAGTGCCAGCAGCAGTTGAGGTTCTCTGGAGGGGATACAAGGAGATCCGGGCTAACAAATTCACCTCTGGCCATGGGAGGCAAACGTCCCTCTACTATGATGTGGTGGACTAGTTCCTGTGTGTTGATGGAGCCATTCTGGCATCAAAACTGTTCGGTTGTGCCTTTGCCAGGGGCCAGATGTTGGTTGATATGCCTCCCCCGTTGCCCTCTCACACTGCAACCACTCCTACTCCCCCCATGGAAGCCGTGACTGCCAACAGAGATCACCCTGTGCCTGTCCCTGCTTCAGATGCAGTGCCCATCACTGAGGACATGGATACCCCCCGAGTTGGCGAGCCAGTCTTTATTTAAGGAGCCAGAGGAGGTATTGGTAGAGGGTACAGAGGATTCAGAGCCACCTTTATCAAGGAAGTGAAGAAGAACAGTAAGTTAATGCATCTGGAGAGGGGAGGAGCTGCATTTGCACACCTGCATTATAATGGCTTACATTTATTACTATCTAATTATGTAGGTTCCCCCCCACCCCCTTTCCCATGTATGCAGGTGGCCAGAAGAGCACTGGAGAGCAGCATGATACTCCCTGGGACAGGGGACAGAACAGAACAGCACTGGAGGCGAACAGTATGTGTGAAAAGTGGGTGAGAAGGCACCATGGTGGGACTGCAGACTGGTGGTGCAGGAGAGGAACAAGGTGGGCTGGAGTGGGGTACGCAGTGCCGGACTTAGGAATTTTGTACCCCTAGGCCCTTCTCAGGCTGCTGTCCCCAAACCAAGCCCTGTCCCCACGCTGTATGTTTATGGGTGGGTGAACCCCATGTGAACGACGTGGTATATGTGCCCATGGTGAGTGGGGGGTGCGTGCGTACACTCACCTAACACGCACCACTCATCCGCCACTTGTCCCCACACACGGAGCAACGGGAGGAAACGCCGGTTTCTCCGTGGGTGTGGATGAGTGGGGGGGTGAGTGGGAATGCATGTGCGGCATGACCTGCCCATGCACCGGTGTGCCCACAGATACCCCCCCACCTGGGGAAGCCATGTAAAAAGGGTCTGTGAGGAGCCACTTGAAGAAGAACAGAAGGTTGCTACCTTGTAGATAAGGTTCTTCGAGATGGCTCCTCACATCCTCCCCTTATTTCGACACTGTTGCAAGATGTGGCTGTTTTGCCTGGCTTTTGGAGTGGGAGGATGGGGAGGGTGGGGAGGAGGAGCTGAGTTATGAGATTAATAGAGCCTACCCTTGGCTAGTTTATCTTAAATTAATACTCAGCCTTTTGGGTTTTTCTTTTCAATATTTTACGGGCAAAGCACTTTCTGCAATTAATAGGGAGGTTTGCTCTAGGCTTGTTGACATCCAGCACCAGGAAGATCTTGCTAGAGTGGCAGCTTGGAAGGTGGCCCCCTTGTTGGGATCTGTTAAGCGTTCTTCCTGTTTTGAATCCTATTTGGATTATCTTTCTAATAAGAACTTGCGAAGAAGCTTTACATTACTTAGGTTCCAATTGTTACGGTCAGCAGTTACCGAGGGGAGGTATATGCGGCAAGCTTATAATTGCCGGCTCTGCTCATGCGACCAGTGTGAAGTCGAAACAACTATGGATTTTTTACTTGCTTGCCCGCATTATAAAGATTTAACGTCAGCATGGCTAGAACCACTGATGAGTGAACTCCCTATTCCTGTTTCTGAATCAGCCTATTATTTCCTTCTCAATCAAACCAGCTTAGAGTCGTTTTTTGCCGTGGCTTCCTTCGTTTGGCTGGCAGCCCAAAAGTGAAGGGAGCTTCATGATGTAGGCAGTGGTATCTCTAGTATATGGTAAATGGGTTGGTTGCCCCATGTATGGTTTCCTGAAGATGTCTCTGAATTTGGTCCATCAATTAGCTTGTAGTGAGTGTATTTTTGTTTTATGCTAATTTATGCTAATTGATCACACCCTATATGTTATGTACGATTGGGTACAATCTATGATTTGAGAACCTCTTGCTGTATTGTGGGGGCTGTGAGTCAAACTATTTACTTCCCCTAGGTTCTGTGTATGCCTATGGCTAAGGGTTGATATGCTTGGCTCACGCAATGGGGTAGGTTTTATTTTAGTTTTCGCTTGGGTGTGTATTTATGTGTATTTACGTGTTTGTTGTATTTTTGTGTTTTCTGTTGGGCTATAGCGAGAGCTAGTACCTAATAAAACTTGACTTGACTTGGGTAGGGTGGGGGGGAATGGATTAGGGTGGTGGGGGATTTTTGTATACCTCCCTATATTTTAGAAGTTGTTTTTAATGTTATTAATTGTTTGATATTGTGCACCATCCAGAGCTGCCTGTGAAAATAAAATAAATTTAAAAATAAATTCTCACAACACCCACACTTCCAGCCCCGCATGGAATTTTTTTCTTCTGTTCCTAGAAAGGGTTGGAAGGAACTGTCATTCTGAGGGGGGGGGGGGAGTGTTTTTTATACAAGAGGAGCTCAGGTTCATCACGTGGTCTACTATTTGAATATAGTGAGCATGCCATGTACAACCCAGTTGTGAGATTGTTAGGAGCCATCTTGAAGAACCTTCATTACAAGGCAACAACCTTCTGATCACTCACATGTGGAGAAGTTGTTTGTAAACAAACAGCTTTATCTCCCAGTCCCATGTGTTCCGCTGCTGCAGAGCTACTAGCAGGCAGACGGCAGAGGCAGGTGAGGGATGGGGACCCAGGCAGCAGGCTTTGACTGCGGGCAGCAGCCTCCAGCTGTGCAGGGAGAAATGGGGAAAAAACGGAGCAAAGTGGCACCAGGGCAAGGATGACCACCGCCCAGAAAATGCCGCCCAAGGCCCGTGCCTAGGGGGGCTGCCCCTAAGCCCAGGCCCGGATGAGGCTAGCACTTTTGGTCCTGTTTTACCTCTCAGCAGTTTTGTCCTCAACCAAGAAGGTCTAGTCAGTTTCTCTAAGGACAATTTTTCTCTCCCAGTGCAGTGGTAGATGATTGAATGGGGGTGGGGGGGTGAGCAAGTAAAGTTCAGAATCCAAGAAGTTTGTCTTCTCATATACCAAGCTTACCGGTTTCCACCCTGGAATAACCTTTTAAGCAGAAGAGGTAGGTTGATGAAGAGGTAGAGGTCAATGTCACCTCTAAGTGGTTTCTCCTCAACCAAAAGCACCAGCTTTATCCCTCTAGTCAGGCTCACCCTGCAAGCATTGTGTATTCGATGGGAGTGTAGATGGTTAAACCATCAGTGTTTCAATGAGTGAGTACCCAGGAGAGTTGGAACTAATCACGTTCACCATTGGAGAAGGTTCCTTTTCACTTGCATGCACTAAGCTTACCCGGCTAGTCCAGTTTCACCCAGGAAGACTTTCCAGTCCCACAGGAGAGGTTGATCATGGAACTTTGTCAATTTCATCCAGGGGAGGTTTTCCTCCCCCAGGAGAGGGTAATAGTTGAACCTAGGGCAGTGTCACATCTGAGCGGTTTTCTTCTCAACCAGGAGAACCAGCCGTGGGCCCCTAGACAGTTTAATCCAGGAAGCATTCTCTATGTGTCTGTACTGAATGGAACCTGCCATTCAGTTAAATTCAATTTGAATCAATTCAATGGCTGAATTGGTAGCAATGGCCGGGGGAACACAACTGTTATTCAGCATCTCATGGAGGTGGGGGGGATGTTGCCTTTGCAAGGGCCACCACAAAGGAGGGTCCTAACAGGCAGCAATAGGACAATGTTTGGGGCCACACAGAAGCAACTTTTGGAGCCACACAGAACCAAAAGGATCATATATGGTGATCAGGGCCCCTTATATATATCCATGGCACGTTCCTTCAAATCAATTCAAATCAATTCAAATCAATTTGATTCAATTCAATGGCTGAGTTGGTACCAATGTTTGTACCAATGGCTTGGGAACTCTGGTGTTCTTCGATATCTCTTTGGGGTGGGTTGATGTGCGGTCTGTTCCTTGGGCATTCAGCAAACTCCCTTACCATTAGAGCCTGATTTTGTGGGACATAATGATTTGGGATAGTGGTGACTGGGTTAGCGTCCCTATTTGTTAGTTATCATTCTAGATATGGACCTTTGATCCTCAAGCAGGGATCCTGTATGCTGCCCCTCTGATAGTAACTAATGTGCCTTCCTCTGTCTCTCATTCCCACTGGGTCCAATCATGTTAACCCTGGGAACTCCTTTCTGCTCAATGAAGGCCTGCCCCTGATGCATGTACTGGGGGAGTGGAGGGAAGCTAATCCTCTTACCGGGGTCCCATGCGCTGCCTGCCTGAAAGTGACTAATGTGCTTTCTAATCTTTCTCACTCTCTCTTGCTCCCACTAGGTCTCTCCCATGTTAACCCTGGGAACTTCTTGCTGCAGAGGGAAGGCCCCATAACTGCTAACTGGGTCCAATGTCCTTTGTCTTCCTCTTCATGACCTTCATCTGGGGCTGGACTTAGGAATTTTGTGCTCCTAGGCTCTTCTCAAGCCCTGCCCCCATGCTGCATGTTCATTGGTGGGGGAGCCCCATGTAAATGATGTGGCACATGTGACTGTGTGTATGTGCACGCACCCACCTAACATGTATCCCCACTCACTCCCCACTCATCCCCACGCATGGAGCAACCGAGGAAAACGACGGTTTCTCCGTGGGTGTGGATGAGTGGGGGGTGAGTGGGGATGCATGTGCACACTGGTGCGACCATGGACCCACCCCACCCGAGGAAGCCATGTAAAGAGGGACTGTGAGAAGCCACTCAAAGAAGAACAGAAGGTTGCTACCTCGTAAACAAGGTTCTTTGACTTGGTTCCTCACATTCCCACAACACCTACCCTTCCAGCCCCACATGGGATTTTTTTCCTTATATTCCTAGAAAGGGCTGGAAGGAACTGTCATTTTGAGGGGTGTGTGTGTGCCTTTTATACTAGAGTTGCACGAGACCATAACGTGGTCTATTTGAATATGGTGAGCATGCCATGCACAACCCAGTTGTGAGAATGTCCTAACATTCTTTAGAAGGCAACAACCTTCTGATCACTCACATAGGAAGAAGTAGTTTGTAAACAAACAGCTTTATTTCACAGTTCCATCATGTCCCTGTGTCACGCTTGTTGTTATAATTTTATTCTGTATGTTGGCATGGCGAAATGCCTCTAACTAACTAACTAACTAACTAACTAACTAACTAACTAACTAACTAACTAACTAACTAACTAACTAACTAACTAACTAACTAACTAACTAACTAACTACCCACCCTGTGTCCCGCTGCTGCTGCTGCAGAGCTACTAGCAGGCAGACAGCAGAGGCAGCAGGTGAGGGATGGGGACCCAGGCAGCAGACTTTGGCTGCGAGCAGCAGCCTCCAGCCATGCAGGGAAAAAAGGGAGCAAGGTGGCGCCGGGGCCAGGATTTCCGCTGCTGGAAAATGCCACTCAAGACCTGGACCTAGGGGGCCTGTCTCTAAATGCAGGCCTGGGGATACAGCAAAATTGCAGGCTTGGGGGGAAGGGGAGAGGGTACGAATGGTGGTACTTGATTTCTGTATGTTCTTCACTCCTTTTCCGTGACTGTGGGAGGAGGACTGCGTGGTGCTGTGATCCTGCTGCAGCAACTGCCCCAGCAGCTGTGTAGGCCAGGTATTAATTCCTGCTTCCTTTGGGGCAGGTGGAGAGCTGAAAATTGGATGAAAAGGTCTGAAACACTGGGACAAAAAGGTGAGTGGGGCGGGCTGAACTAATGGCTTTCCTTGTTGCCTTGCTACTGGTTTGCCACTGCAACGGGCATTGGCAGAACCTCCAGCCACAAGTGCCCAGTGGAAGCAGGATCAGGCATGCTTGCAACCACAGGGGTACAGTGAGGATTTGGTGAGGGAGCTTTTCAAGGAGAACGTGCAGTGGGTGGTCAAGCTGCAGGATGAGATTCAGGGCATAACTCAAGAGCATAGGCAGATTAAGCAGGTGAATGCTGCAGAATGCAAGGCCATGGCTGCTGAGGTCCACCTGGACTGCCAAAGGGAGGACAGGCACTGGCAGCAGTATGAGCGGTCTGACAGTGTGATTGAGAAAGCAGGTGTGGCAGGCAGCATCCTTCCGGTGCTGAGACCCCTTTAAGAGTTGCAGTGTGCCAGCTGGAGCAGGATTGGCTGGAGGATATGAGACAATCAGCTGGAAAAGGGCTTGACAATGCCAGCCAAGAACAAGAAGGAACACCCCATTTAAGAGAGCTGGGAGTGTGGCAGGGTACTACTGGCCCTTTAAGGGCTGGAGGGCTGACGGAATAGTCATGCCCCCTTGAGCTATATAAAGAGAGGGAAGCCTGAGGAGGCCTCAGGTTAGGTCTGGCAGCAGACCTCTATGCTTTCCAAGGTCCTGAAGACACTGCTGGCCAAGGAGAAGCTGTTGATCCAATTATTGGGGAAGACTCAGCCCAGGAGGGAGTTTGCTGTTTGGGAAGCCTTGGAGTGTGAGCCAGGGGGCTTCTTCCTGGCTTGAATGGACTTTGAGGTTGATACTGTGTTGGGTCGGAGCCTGGTTGCCTGGCCACGAAGCCCTAAAATTGTTATGAACTGTATATGTGTGTAAATAAACTGTATAACTAATTCCCTATGATTGTGTGACTTTGGGGGCCTGGATCCTGCAGCTACTTATTCCTGTTGAATGCTGCCCTGTTATAGCCAGGGCTGGCCTTACAATATGCAGGTCCCAGGGCAGGGGACAAAGGCGGGGTCCTATTCCTTTGCTGGTGGCAAAGCCACTGCCAGCCAGTGGGCCTAGGGGTGCTCCCCAGCTCAGGGGGCGCTCCCCGGCTCGGTCTGGGGGTGGCACACTACCCGGGTCTGGACTCGGGGATGGGCAGAGGGGCACTCCCCTCTGCCCATCCCCAAGCCCGCCATTTCAGGATCACTTATCTGATCTGCCTCTGGCCTGGGCCCTGCGCCAGGCTCAGAGCCCCGGGCGGGGTGGGCACCGCAGCAGTAGATTTAAGCTTTCTATCACTGTGGCCATGCTCAGCCCGACAGCAAAGCAAAAATGCAGCACCGGTACCTCCACAGTGCCGTCCCGTTAATACGCATTCCCTGGACTGAGGAAGAGATGAGGGCGTGGCCAGGAAAGTTCTGGGGAGCAGCAGGATACTCCTCAAGACAAAGCAACACCAGAGCCGAATGGCATGGGGGGGAAGTGGTGGGAAGGCACCATGGTGGGACCGTGAGCTGGGGGGAAGGCAAAATGGTGGGCATGGAGTGAAGGGGTGAGGGTGTTAATGACTGTGCTTGATTTCTGTATGTTCTTCACACCTTTATAGTGAATCATAGGAAGAGAACTGTGTGCTGCTCCAGTTCTGCTGCAGCAACCTCCCCAGCAGCAACCTGGGTTTCAGGTGCAGACAGAACCCCCAAACTGCAAAGGCCCAGCAGAACCAGAACCTGCGGGTTCACAACTGGTGGAAGGGAAAGGAATTTTTTTTAAATTGTTTTTTGTCTTTTTAAAAAAGGTGACACTTTATGGTAAAGTGAATATAAATGTAAGGCGGCGGCCCGGCAGGATCGCTGCGGCGGCGGCCTGGGGACGCTTGATGAGTCAGAGGGGGTGGAACACAGTGCGGCGTGCGGCGGGGGCGGGGCCCCGCCCCGTTGCAAGCACAATCAAGCACGCCCGGCACGCCCTGCAGGGGGGCGTGGCTTACCTGCCTCACGCTGGCTGTGAGAGCATGAGGGAGGCATAAATAGTACCGGCGGGGCCTGGCCTCCCCGCCGGTAATCGAGTCCTCGAGAAGCTGGCCCCTGGTGTATTCCTTGACCCCCTTTGTAAAAGATTGAAGTTGGAGAGAGAGAGAGAGAGAGAGTGAGCGATTGAGAGAGTGAGTGAGCCTGGACCTTGGTGCCTGGTGAGAGTGGATAGAGGGCGTGGTGTATCCTGATTCCCTGGAGTGCAAAGTGGTGAGTTGTATAAACCCCTGGTGAATTCCCTTTCCCACCTGTGTATTGTGCCCCCTAGCCTTCCCCTTCTCCCTTGTCCTGTACCCTGTGGAGTGCAAGTCCTTTCCCCTTCCTCCCTACATACCCCAGTCCTCGGATCTGACACCCCCTCCCTTGGACCCTTCCTGCCCTACACCTGTGAGCACTATCCTGGACCCGAGTAATTCCCCGACTGAGCGATTTGTGAGTGTACCTTTTCCCTTCCCTTTGGGGCAATTGGCTTGCTCAGTTAGTCCCTATGATGAAAAGGGTTGCCTTCCATTAACGAGGGAAAGCCCACCCTACAACCTGAGGGACATTATTTCCAGAGAGGGCCACCTTCGTGAGAGCAAGCCGCCCTATTTTCCTTGGTGTGAAAGTGGTAGTTTCCTGGCCCCGAGGTTGAATCCCTCAACCCTAGCCCCCATCCCCTTAGAGCCAGTGACAATAAAGTTAAATAGAAGTTAAATTAATGGGTTTTTTTTGTTTGTTTGTTTTAAAAAAGCAGTTATATTTTTCTCAATCCATGGCTTCTGTGCTTATTCTTGGAAAGGTGGGAAGATTGAATGACTGGGGGCAGCATGGCATTGAGGGGGGAGGTTAGAAGGGAAGACACGGTGGCGGGTGCACAAAAAAGGATGGGGGAGTACTATGGCAGCGCACTTGCACATGAAGGTGGAGGAGCATATGGGGGCACCATAGAGAATGGTGATCTGGCAGAGCAAGAAGTCTTTTGTGGGTTGGGAAGGGAAGGGAGTGGGAAAT
Source organism: Sphenodon punctatus (assembly GCA_003113815.1). Classification (NCBI taxonomy): domain Eukaryota; kingdom Metazoa; phylum Chordata; class Lepidosauria; order Sphenodontia; family Sphenodontidae; genus Sphenodon; species Sphenodon punctatus. Next base: position 3,310,019 of record QEPC01014630.1, read on the forward strand.
GCTGGGGGGAGAAGGAAAGCAGTACCATGAAGAATGGCGGTATGGCCTAGTGCTAAGCTGCTTTGGGGCTGCTACGCTTGAGGGCGGGGGAAGAGGGGATATAGTAGGAGACAGCATGCCTGCGCCTCTGCTCTTCCTATTGCCGTTCCCAGAGCTGGGGTCATCTGTGAATGTGAATAGGGAACACTATGTTCCCTGGGCAGAAGGAAATGGATGGAAATAGCATGGAAGGGGTGGGTGTGTGGGGGCTGGGTGGACCATATGAAAATACAATCACACAGTGAACATTTCTGAAGGCTTTTATTGAACTTTTTTCTATTAAATATTTTTAATTAAACAGTTTTTAAATATTGAAAAATGTTCACAATTAAACATTTGTTCTATGAAACATTTTAGAAGACTTTATTAAACTTTTTAAAGTTTCCTTAAAGTTTCAAATGTTTAGTGTTGATACTGACAAACTGTCACTGCTGGCCAGTACTGGCATTCCACTAGATGTTGTGCTACAAGGCATTCCTGATTTCCCTGGCTATGCACTATTCTGCTTCTTTGTGCTAGTCCTGGAACAGGGGGTCTGGCTTGCAGAAGCTAACTGGGGTGGAGGGGCTTTCCCAAGGCAGCCTTGCTGGTCTCACAAATGTTGTGGAGAACCCAGGCGGTCGTGGTTTTCAGGGAAGCGGTCTCCAGCTGGAAATTGATCCTGGCCACAATCAATCTCCAGTGATGCTTTAGAAGTCTTCAAACCCTCTCCACAAGACAGCAGGTCGTGCTGAGCTGCCTGTTAAAGTACCTTTGCTCCAGAGTCCAGGCAACGCTTTAGGTCATCATGAGCCAGGATTTCAGGGGGAAAGCAGGGGTCTCCCAGAACAACAGGCCACATGAGCACAACCTCAATGCAGGTTTCAGTGGTGGGTCCAAAGTCTCTGGTGTACATGCGACCAAAGAAGAAAGACTGATGGAAGATGCGGGTGTCATGGTTCTTTCCAGAACACCCAGTCAGTACATCCACAAACTGGGCATGGTGGTCCGGTATGGCCTGGTGAACCATCGAGTCATGGTTCTTTTCAAACCATCTGTGGCCAGCACATCCACAAACTGGCTACGATAGTCCACTACAGCCTGGAGAACCCCTTTCAGTTCAAATAGTCATCCTTACTGTAGGGTGGACAGATGATGATGATATAGCTCCCATCGATTGTCCCATGCAGTAGGGATGGGCAAACGCGGTTCAGAAGTTCGGAGTTCAGCCCGAACTCGGCCTGTTCGGATGACCGAACACGAACACGAACACGAACACGAACACGAACACGAACACGAATGCAAACATATCGAACAAACCAAACACCGAACAGCGAAATGGCAGAACAGTTCGGTCAGTTTGGATCGCGTTTGGGTGAGTTCGGGTGGCAAAAAAAGGTTCACTGGAAGGTCAAACATGACAGGGAGGTGTCAGTCACTGAGGAGCAGACTTCCAGGCACCAGGGGTGGAGAGGCTTGCAAGAAAC
>QEPC01014630.1:3312745-3368411 GCA_003113815.1 Sphenodon punctatus
GTGTTTGTAGGAGTAGGTCTGTGTACTTATTAGATAATCCATTTAGTTCATAGCATTTAGAATAGTTAATAGCAGTTAGATTTAGTGTAGATAGATAGATATAATATTAGATTTTTAAAAACCCATATAAAAAAACCCAAATAAGAAATGAAAGAAAACCATATAAAATCCAATAAAAAACCAAAAAAACATATAAAAAACAAAAAAACACCCATAACAACATTTCCCGAACCGCTGAACTGAACAGCCCAACAGCCTAACCGAACGGTCTGTTCAGACGACCGAACCGAACAGCCAAACCCGAACTCGGCGAACTAGCCAAACTGCCGAACTGAACGCAGCCGAACCGAACGCAGCTGAACTGAACGGCTGAACCTGAACCGCGATCTGTTCGCCCATCCCTATCATGCAGTTCAGGAAGCCCTCCCACCAAAACCCCTCCATTACCTCCATGGGGTCAGCCAAGCCATCATCCAGTCCAGCAGCACCTCCACTATCTGTGCACACCTCAATGAAGATGCAGCCCAAACTGGAAACTCCAACCCTAAATTGCTGGGTGACAGCAGCAGGAGCCTGGAGAGGCAAGCTTCCATATGGCTACACACTTCTTCACCAGGGTGGGTGACCGCATTGCCATACTCTATTCCTCCAACTGGGACCCGAGGATCTGTGTTATCTGCAGAATGAGGCACCAGGGCATCCTGAAGTTGGAGATCCACTTGGCATCCTCCCAAGAGGAGAGCACATTTCCCCAACAATCTGTGCTTTTGTCATTCACCCAGACAAGCCTCTTGGTGGTTAAAGCCATGCACAGGGCATTGGTGAGCGAAGCAGCATCTCCTGAGAGGTAGTTCTCTTTTCTTCATGCATAATCTTCCATTGCAGGCTTTAATCCTCCTCAGCACAGTCTGTTGTCAAGTCTGCGGTACCAAAGCAGGAGTCACCCGTGCATTGTAGTATGCACCAGTAAGGAGCATAGGTGATGTGTCTGAGGGTCATGGGGGGGGGAATGTGTCCCCCCAGATTCCTGGCCACACCAGCCAGCCTGTTTCCCCTGCCTGCTCCCAGGCACCCAGTACCTGGCTGACTGCATGGACTCATTCCTCTTCTTTCTCCCCTCTCTCACAGTGTGTGTGCAGGGAGGGGAGGGGTTGAGGGAGGCAGTTAGTCTGAGATACACTTCCTCAGTTCAGCATGGAAACTGGCAGCAGTGTGGTGTGTTGCAGTGGCATGTTCAGAGGCAGGTGGCTGGAGTCTGGATAGAGCTTGGGATCCCTGTTTCTGGTCCCTAGCTTTGTCCAGACTCCAGCCGCCTCGAATACGCTGCTACCACTCTGTTGCTACTGAGAAGGCTGGCTCAGTGAATATCACTCCGGCCCGGCAGCTAGAACACGTGATTGAGGGCCTGACCAGAGCAGAGGTGAGCAGCTGGACAGGCAAGCATAGGAGGCCAAGAGAGCCCAGAACCGAGGCAGGTACAGCAGCTTGTCCAAGGAGCATGGGACGGGGTGTAGCAGGGATCGGGGGGGACGCAATTGTGGCATGGGGGGTGGATTGGGGGTAGGCAGCACAGCCTGCCTGACGTGTGTGCGTGCGTGCGTGCATGTGTGCTGGGGTTGGTGGCATTAGACTTTGCCCCTGTGCACTCTGTATGCTTATGTTTGGGGATGCCAGTTTTGCCAATGGTTTTGGGCTGTGTGTGCCCTTATGTGGTATTTTTATGTTTTGGGGGGACCCCCCCAGGACACTCAGCCCCCCGACAAGACCTGAGTTGTCCGACCCCAGGTAACATCGACCCCCTCCCCCTGTTGGAGGAGTGCGGCAGGGCCAGCAGTCAGGGACGGACGTCCAGTCCAGCAGGGCCAAAAGTCACTAGTGGCTCGGCCTGAGGAGCAAACACCCATACCCCCAGGACCTGACCTGCTGCTGTTGCTGCCACCACTGCCATTGCCGCTGCCACTGTGGGGAGAGGATCCGGTCCCCTGACAAAACCCGAGCTGTCCGGCCCCAGGTAACATCGACCCCTTCTCCCCCTGATGGAGGAGAGGGGTGGGACTGGTGCTCAGGGATGGGCATCCAGCTCAGTAGGGCCAAAAGCCACCAAAGGGCCCTTAGGCGTGGCCCTTAGTGGGGGCCAAGTGGGCTAGGGAGGGGGTATTTGTATTTTGGGATTGGGACGTGAGGGTAGGTGGGGTGGAATGTTTGTTTTAAACCCAGTCCCCCTGCCCCTCCCCCAATGGGGGAGGGGCAGGGGGACTGGGTTTGTGGGGGAAGGATTGACCCCCTTGGTGTGAAGGAGGGGTGCAGTCCTTGGGGAAGGGGGGTTGCCCCTCTGTAGCAGAGGGGGGTAGGGGGTATGAGGGTGGGTGGGTGTCTCCCCTGCTGCCACGGCAGAATGGCCGGAGGGAGGCCGGGGCTGGGGGACTGTGCCAGGGTGTGTGTGCAGTCATTTGTGTTGTGATGGGACGGGGGAGATATGAGTCCAAATGGGGTGGTATAAGACCAGTGAAGTGGGACAGGTGCCTGTTGCAGGTCCCACTCACTCACCCCTTAGCAGCTAGACAGGGGAATCGAGATCAGAGGATCCCCAACTCTTCACTGCTGCTGTTGAACACGAGATCGGTGGCTAATAAAGCAACACCTATCTAGGAATTAGTCTTGGATTGTGCCACCGATCTCATGGGCATTACGAAAACCTGGCTGGACCTTGAGTTGGGGCCTATCTTGACTGACCTCGTTCTGATCGAGTATTCCATGCAGCATCAGCCAGCTCTTTTTCAACAGACCCAGACCCCGCAGTCTCCATGCTTACTCGGTGTCTGATGGCTGTGGGGGATTGGATGAGGGCTAATCAACTGAAGCTGAATCCCAACAAGACAGAGGTGATGCTGGTGGGTAAGGCAATGGAGTTAACAGCCCGCATAATTGATGGGGTCTGTCCTCCATTGGCTCCCCAGGTGCGGAGTCTGGGGGTACTCGATGCACAGATCCGCCTGGATGCTCAGGTGGAGGCTGTGGTGAGGGGTGTCTTTTGCCAACTACATCTGGTCTGTTGACTTAGGCGGTATGTTTCTGACTCCTACTTGGCCACCATCATCCAAGCTTTCATCACCTTGAGACTAGACTATGGTAACGCACTATGGTAATGCACTCTACATGGGGCTGCCCATGGTGATGGCCCAGAAGCTGCAGCTGGTGCAGAATGCGGTGGCCCATCTTTTGGTGGGACTGGGCCACCAAGAGCACTTTACACCAGTGCTCCGTTCTCTACATTGGCTGCCAATTGTCTTCCGAGCCCGATTCAAGATGTTGGTTTTAACCTATAAAGCACTAAACCATCTGGTCCCTGTCTATCTGCGGGACCGCCTCACCCCCCGGGTACTAGACCAGGCCCTGCGGTCATTGGAGGATGCCCTTCTTGTGGTCCCCTGAGTTTTCCAGAGGGCCACGTGGGGGAGGGCATTCTCGGTGGCCGCACTGAGGCTGTGGAACTCCCTTCCAGTGAGGATGTGTCTGGCCCTGTACCTTCCCTCCTTTCAAAAAAGCTGGAAGACATGACTGTTCCATCAGGCTTTTGGCAGGTGAGATGAGTAGAGGGTGGGGGAGGAGAGGGATGGGGGGGAGTGGTATGTGTTTATAATGTTATGGTTTTATCATTGTTGATTTATGTTGTTGTAAGCTGCCCCGACCTGCCTGTGGCAGGAGGGGNGTGATGTGTCTGAGGGTCATGGGGGGGGGAATGTGTCCCCCCAGATTCCTGGCCACACCAGCCAGCCTGTTTCCCCTGCCTGCTCCCAGGCACCCAGTACCTGGCTGACTGCATGGACTCATTCCTCTTCTTTCTCCCCTCTCTCACAGTGTGTGTGCAGGGAGGGGAGGGGTTGAGGGAGGCAGTTAGTCTGAGATACACTTCCTCAGTTCAGCATGGAAACTGGCAGCAGTGTGGTGTGTTGCAGTGGCATGTTCAGAGGCAGGTGGCTGGAGTCTGGATAGAGCTTGGGATCCCTGTTTCTGGTCCCTAGCTTTGTCCAGACTCCAGCCGCCTCGAATACGCTGCTACCACTCTGTTGCTACTGAGAAGGCTGGCTCAGTGAATATCACTCCGGCCCGGCAGCTAGAACACGTGATTGAGGGCCTGACCAGAGCAGAGGTGAGCAGCTGGACAGGCAAGCATAGGAGGCCAAGAGAGCCCAGAACCGAGGCAGGTACAGCAGCTTGTCCAAGGAGCATGGGACGGGGTGTAGCAGGGATCGAGGGGGACGCAATTGTGGCATGGGGGGTGGATTGGGGGTAGGCAGCACAGCCTGCCTGACGTGTGTGCGTGCGTGCGTGCATGTGTGCTGGGGTTGGTGGCATTAGACTTTGCCCCTGTGCACTCTGTATGCTTATGTTTGGGGATGCCAGTTTTGCCAATGGTTTTGGGCTGTGTGTGCCCTTATGTGGTATTTTTATGTTTTGGGGGGACCCCCCCAGGACACTCAGCCCCCCGACAAGACCTGAGTTGTCCGACCCCAGGTAACATCGACCCCCTCCCCCTGTTGGAGGAGTGCGGCAGGGCCAGCAGTCAGGGACGGACGTCCAGTCCAGCAGGGCCAAAAGTCACTAGTGGCTCGGCCTGAGGAGCAAACACCCATACCCCCAGGACCTGACCTGCTGCTGTTGCTGCCACCACTGCCATTGCCGCTGCCACTGTGGGGAGAGGATCCGGTCCCCTGACAAAACCCGAGCTGTCCGGCCCCAGGTAACATCGACCCCTTCTCCCCCTGATGGAGGAGAGGGGTGGGACTGGTGCTCAGGGATGGGCATCCAGCTCAGTAGGGCCAAAAGCCACCAAAGGGCCCTTAGGCGTGGCCCTTAGTGGGGGCCAAGTGGGCTAGGGAGGGGGTATTTGTATTTTGGGATTGGGACGTGAGGGTAGGTGGGGTGGAATGTTTGTTTTAAACCCAGTCCCCCTGCCCCTCCCCCAATGGGGGAGGGGCAGGGGGACTGGGTTTGTGGGGGAAGGATTGACCCCCTTGGTGTGAAGGAGGGGTGCAGTCCTTGGGGAAGGGGGGTTGCCCCTCTGTAGCAGAGGGGGGTAGGGGGTATGAGGGTGGGTGGGTGTCTCCCCTGCTGCCACGGCAGAATGGCCGGAGGGAGGCCGGGGCTGGGGGACTGTGCCAGGGTGTGTGTGCAGTCATTTGTGTTGTGATGGGACGGGGGAGATATGAGTCCAAATGGGGTGGTATAAGACCAGTGAAGTGGGACAGGTGCCTGTTGCAGGTCCCACTCACTCACCCCTTAGCAGCTAGACAGGGGAATCGAGATCAGAGGATCCCCAACTCTTCACTGCTGCTGTTGAACACGAGATCGGTGGCTAATAAAGCAACACCTATCTAGGAATTAGTCTTGGATTGTGCCACCGATCTCATGGGCATTACGAAAACCTGGCTGGACCTTGAGTTGGGGCCTATCTTGACTGACCTCGTTCTGATCGAGTATTCCATGCAGCATCAGCCAGCTCTTTTTCAACAGACCCAGACCCCGCAGTCTCCATGCTTACTCGGTGTCTGATGGCTGTGGGGGATTGGATGAGGGCTAATCAACTGAAGCTGAATCCCAACAAGACAGAGGTGATGCTGGTGGGTAAGGCAATGGAGTTAACAGCCCGCATAATTGATGGGGTCTGTCCTCCATTGGCTCCCCAGGTGCGGAGTCTGGGGGTACTCGATGCACAGATCCGCCTGGATGCTCAGGTGGAGGCTGTGGTGAGGGGTGTCTTTTGCCAACTACATCTGGTCTGTTGACTTAGGCGGTATGTTTCTGACTCCTACTTGGCCACCATCATCCAAGCTTTCATCACCTTGAGACTAGACTATGGTAACGCACTATGGTAATGCACTCTACATGGGGCTGCCCATGGTGATGGCCCAGAAGCTGCAGCTGGTGCAGAATGCGGTGGCCCATCTTTTGGTGGGACTGGGCCACCAAGAGCACTTTACACCAGTGCTCCGTTCTCTACATTGGCTGCCAATTGTCTTCCGAGCCCGATTCAAGATGTTGGTTTTAACCTATAAAGCACTAAACCATCTGGTCCCTGTCTATCTGCGGGACCGCCTCACCCCCCGGGTACTAGACCAGGCCCTGCGGTCATTGGAGGATGCCCTTCTTGTGGTCCCCTGAGTTTTCCAGAGGGCCACGTGGGGGAGGGCATTCTCGGTGGCCGCACTGAGGCTGTGGAACTCCCTTCCAGTGAGGATGTGTCTGGCCCTGTACCTTCCCTCCTTTCAAAAAAGCTGGAAGACATGACTGTTCCATCAGGCTTTTGGCAGGTGAGATGAGTAGAGGGTGGGGGAGGAGAGGGATGGGGGGGAGTGGTATGTGTTTATAATGTTATGGTTTTATCATTGTTGATTTATGTTGTTGTAAGCTGCCCCGACCTGCCTGTGGCAGGAGGGGAGGGATTATTTATTAATTTATTATTATTATTATTATTATTATTATTAGTAGTAGTAGTAGTAGTAGTATTTATATAGCACCAGTGATGTACCAGGCACTTTACAGAAAATAAGATAGACACGGTCCCTGTCTGAGAGCTTACAAGACAGGGGGAGGGGAGACAGGGAAGGGGGAACAGAGGGAGAGACAAGGGATGCGACATTCATGAGGATGTGAGAACTCAGGTACACGTTTTTGGCTTGGTTACAGTAAATTGGGAGTTTACAGATAACAGGTGGGGGATAATCCTGGGTGAGGAAGATTAGCAGGAGTTAGGGAGGGCAGAGTGGAAGAGGTGGGTTTTGAGGAGGGACTTGAAGGTGTGGAGGGTGGGCGCAAGGCGGACGAGGGCAGGTGTGCGGACGAGTTGCAGGTGTGCAGGGCAGCAAGAGAGAAGGGACGAAGGCGGTTGGGGAGCAGGTAGGGATGTGCGAACAGATCCCAGTTCGGGTTCGGTCATTCGGCTCAGTCATTCGGTTCGGTCGCCGAGTTCGGGTTCGGTCGTTCAGTTTGGTTGAGTTTGGTTCGGTACGGTTGTTCGGAAAAAGGTATCCCGAGATCCTGTGATCGTGCCGGAAACTGGAAATTCGAGTCCATGCGGAGCTTCTGTGGGTGAGAGCGTGTGTGTTGTGGCTGTTGGCTGGGTACTCAGTTTTGTTTCATGTTTTGTGTGTTGGTTTGACTGTTGATTTTGGTTTGGACGGTTGGTGAGTGTTGGTGGGTGACTGTTGGCTGTGTGTTGTTGCTTAAAAAAAAAATGGAGAAGAAGTTGGTTCTAATTAAATGCTGGGGGCCAAGGTGGTGCTCCCGGAGCCGGTGGTGGAGGAGGATGAGGAAGAGGTCACTGCCCCAGCCCCTGGACCTTTGGTGGTGGTGACTGGCTCCTCTGATGAGGAGCAAACGGTGGTCACAGGAGGTGCTGCCAGGTTTGTAAACTTTTTTTTACTTTGAGGACAAGAAAGGCTCTATTCGTTTGAGCGAGCTCACTGGCGTGCGGGTGGGTGCGTCGATGGTGGGCATCAGTCAGGCACAAACAGCGGGCATCAGCAGGTGGCAGCAGATGTCTGCCACAGAGAGAGAGGGTACTGTAGTGTGGGGGGCTCCTCCAGCAGTCAGGCATGAGCACGAGCAGTACCCTGACCCAAACATGTGCCTGCCAGCCATCCCTAGCAAAGGTCTCTCTCTCCACTCTCCAGTTGTCATCCCTACGCACCCACAAATAAGGGCAAGATTTGCACGTGCCAGCCACGGTCTTTCCAGTTGTCATCCCTAGCGTCCCAGGAAGGGCACGTTTTGCATGTGCCAGCTCAGGTCTCTCCATTGCAATCCCTCCCTAGCAGCCAAGGAGGGCAGGATTTCATTGCACGTGCCAGCCAGGGTCTTTCTAGTTTCTAGTTGCCATCCCTAGGACCCAAAGAAGAGCAGGATTTGCACGTGCCAGCAAGGTTCTCTCCATTTGTCATCCCTAGCATCCCCTAGCACCCCAAGGAGGGCAGGATTTGCACATGCCAGAAAGGGTCTTTCCAATTGCCATCCCTAGTGCCCCAAGGAGGGCAGGATTTTCACGTGTCAGCAAGGCTCTTTCTAGTTGCCATCCTTAGTGCCCCAAGGAGGGCAGGATTTTCACGTGCCAGCCAGAGTCACCGTCTCCCGTTGCCATTCCTAGCACCCCAAGGAGGGAGGACTAGAGACCTCATCATAAATGCATGACATTACTTAGGTGTTGTTTATGTGTTCCTGTATCAGAAAGGGTGAGGATGAGGAATCCTCCAATGACGGTACCAGGTGCAGGAGGACACCAAGGCAGAGGTCACCAATGCCACCCCCAGACAGTAGGCAGACAAGCCGGTCCAATGTCTGGCGGTGGTATGAGAAGGGTGACAGAATTGCTGTCTGCAGGGTAAGGCCCGGGGGCTGCAACAACAGGGAATGGATTGCCCTATGACCTGTTAGGAACGGAAGTCAGTGCAGACTTCAGTGCCCTTAAAAGGACTCACCCACTGCACTCACTGCAGTGCAGACACTGCAGACATGACTGCCCTGTGTGGCAGTGGAGGACGCTGCCAGGAGGGGACGCCTGGCCCCTAGTGCCACTGGGAGCACTAGTGCCACTAGTGCTGGGAGAGGAAGACCCAAAATCAGGTCTGCGCAGCTTGGGGCGTGGTGATGGGCTGCTGCCTCTGCTTGCTGACACTCTGCTGGCACGGCCCCTGCCACCTCTGCCACGTGCCTCATTGCCTGGCTTGCGGACAGCAGACCTGCCTCGCCCTCTCCTACCTCCCTTCTCCATTTCTCCCACCCAAAGAATGCACAAATATTGTATAAAAAAGTGTTTAAATTTAAAAAATAAATATTAAATCTAATATATATATCTATATTACACTAAATCTAACTGCTATTAACTATCTAACTATTATAAAACCAATGGAACTAAATAATGGAATATCTAACACNAGACAAGGGATGCGACATTCATGAGGATGTGAGAACTCAGGTACACGTTTTTGGCTTGGTTACAGTAAATTGGGAGTTTACAGATAACAGGTGGGGGATAATCCTGGGTGAGGAAGATTAGCAGGAGTTAGGGAGGGCAGAGTGGAAGAGGTGGGTTTTGAGGAGGGACTTGAAGGTGTGGAGGGTGGGCGCAAGGCGGACGAGGGCAGGTGTGCGGACGAGTTGCAGGTGTGCAGGGCAGCAAGAGAGAAGGGACGAAGGCGGTTGGGGAGCAGGTAGGGATGTGCGAACAGATCCCAGTTCGGGTTCGGTCATTCGGCTCAGTCATTCGGTTCGGTCGCCGAGTTCGGGTTCGGTCGTTCAGTTTGGTTGAGTTTGGTTCGGTACGGTTGTTCGGAAAAAGGTATCCCGAGATCCTGTGATCGTGCCGGAAACTGGAAATTCGAGTCCATGCGGAGCTTCTGTGGGTGAGAGCGTGTGTGTTGTGGCTGTTGGCTGGGTACTCAGTTTTGTTTCATGTTTTGTGTGTTGGTTTGACTGTTGATTTTGGTTTGGACGGTTGGTGAGTGTTGGTGGGTGACTGTTGGCTGTGTGTTGTTGCTTAAAAAAAAAATGGAGAAGAAGATGGTTCTAATTAAATGCTGGGGGCCAAGGTGGTGCTCCCGGAGCCGGTGGTGGAGGAGGATGAGGAAGAGGTCACTGCCCCAGCCCCTGGACCTTTGGTGGTGGTGACTGGCTCCTCTGATGAGGAGCAAACGGTGGTCACAGGAGGTGCTGCCAGGTTTGTAAACTTTTTTTTACTTTGAGGACAAGAAAGGCTCTATTCGTTTGAGCGAGCTCACTGGCGTGCGGGTGGGTGCGTCGATGGTGGGCATCAGTCAGGCACAAACAGCGGGCATCAGCAGGTGGCAGCAGATGTCTGCCACAGAGAGAGAGGGTACTGTAGTGTGGGGGGCTCCTCCAGCAGTCAGGCATGAGCACGAGCAGTACCCTGACCCAAACATGTGCCTGCCAGCCATCCCTAGCAAAGGTCTCTCTCTCCACTCTCCAGTTGTCATCCCTACGCACCCACAAATAAGGGCAAGATTTGCACGTGCCAGCCACGGTCTTTCCAGTTGTCATCCCTAGCGTCCCAGGAAGGGCACGTTTTGCATGTGCCAGCTCAGGTCTCTCCATTGCAATCCCTCCCTAGCAGCCAAGGAGGGCAGGATTTCATTGCACGTGCCAGCCAGGGTCTTTCTAGTTTCTAGTTGCCATCCCTAGGACCCAAAGAAGAGCAGGATTTGCACGTGCCAGCAAGGTTCTCTCCATTTGTCATCCCTAGCATCCCCTAGCACCCCAAGGAGGGCAGGATTTGCACATGCCAGAAAGGGTCTTTCCAATTGCCATCCCTAGTGCCCCAAGGAGGGCAGGATTTTCACGTGTCAGCAAGGCTCTTTCTAGTTGCCATCCTTAGTGCCCCAAGGAGGGCAGGATTTTCACGTGCCAGCCAGAGTCACCGTCTCCCGTTGCCATTCCTAGCACCCCAAGGAGGGAGGACTAGAGACCTCATCATAAATGCATGACATTACTTAGGTGTTGTTTATGTGTTCCTGTATCAGAAAGGGTGAGGATGAGGAATCCTCCAATGACGGTACCAGGTGCAGGAGGACACCAAGGCAGAGGTCACCAATGCCACCCCCAGACAGTAGGCAGACAAGCCGGTCCAATGTCTGGCGGTGGTATGAGAAGGGTGACAGAATTGCTGTCTGCAGGGTAAGGCCCGGGGGCTGCAACAACAGGGAATGGATTGCCCTATGACCTGTTAGGAACGGAAGTCAGTGCAGACTTCAGTGCCCTTAAAAGGACTCACCCACTGCACTCACTGCAGTGCAGACACTGCAGACATGACTGCCCTGTGTGGCAGTGGAGGACGCTGCCAGGAGGGGACGCCTGGCCCCTAGTGCCACTGGGAGCACTAGTGCCACTAGTGCTGGGAGAGGAAGACCCAAAATCAGGTCTGCGCAGCTTGGGGCGTGGTGATGGGCTGCTGCCTCTGCTTGCTGACACTCTGCTGGCACGGCCCCTGCCACCTCTGCCACGTGCCTCATTGCCTGGCTTGCGGACAGCAGACCTGCCTCGCCCTCTCCTACCTCCCTTCTCCATTTCTCCCACCCAAAGAATGCACAAATATTGTATAAAAAAGTGTTTAAATTTAAAAAATAAATATTAAATCTAATATATATATCTATATTACACTAAATCTAACTGCTATTAACTATCTAACTATTATAAAACCAATGGAACTAAATAATGGAATATCTAACACCTAGTCCTACAAACATACTCTAAAACTGAATCACTGTTCTCTATAAACTATAACTAAGCTAACTTAACTGTAATAACTAATAAGTAACTCCTACCTACCTAACTATTATAATCTCTCTCTCTCTCGCTCTCTCGGTGTGTGTGTGTGTGTGTGTGTGTGTGTATATATATATATATATATATATATGTATATATATATATATATATGTATATATATATATATATATATGTATATGTAAAATTTTACACAGGGATGGTGGGGGGAAACACATACAGCTCACAACAACACAGGGAGGAGTACAAAAACTGAAATAAATCCTAAATCATTCTAATCCTACTCTAATAAATAAAAAAAAACAGGGGAAGGGAACGAGGGATGGAATATGGAGGGAGAGGGAAAGGAATGGATTCAATGGAGGGTAGGGAGAAAAAAAACACAGGGATGGGTAAAAAATAAAAATAACAGCTAAATCTATCTAATATAATCTAACTAAATGATAATAGGCAGGTAAATCTGTTGGATGGGTGAAACAGATGGAGGATTGGGAATGGATGAGAAAAGCAAACTACTGGGAGTCAGAGGGAGCCTTCTGGAAATACTGCTGTCAGGATCAGTGACTAGCTCAGAAGGTATTGGAAGGGGGGAGGGGAATGAATTTTGTTACTTGCTGCACCCGCCTTACCCCATTGACTCTGTGCAGCCTAGCCCCTGGCCAATCGCAGACTGCATAGCCAGTGGTCTGAGGAGAAAAGGGATGGTGATTGGGCAGGCTGGCAGGAAGTCAGATCCTCAGCTGACTCCCCCTCCCTGTCACATTTTTTTGCCTTCTAGTCATGTTTTTCCCTCCCAAACTCAACACAAACAAACTGTTTGGTCATTTTTTGGTTCGGTTTGGGTTTGGGAGTGAAGCGATTCAAGCAAGAGTGAGTGGTTAACAGTGTTGAAGGCAGCAGAGAGATCAAGGACAAGAATAGAATAAAGGTGGTTGGATTTAGCGACAAGATGATTGTTATATTAACCGTTCGGGTTAACCGACCGTTCGGGTTCATATAACTGCAGGTTTGGGTTCGGTTGGTTCGGTGCGGAAGTTCTTTTCAGAAGTCCGAACAGACTGAGTTTGGTCCGAACTCCAAGCATCCAAACCACGTTTGCACATCCCTAGAAGCAGGGGAGGCGTGGGAGGGTGAGGGAGGGGATGGAAGAGGAGTGGAGTTCTCAACTAGGGGTTCGGAGGGAGATCAGGGCAGAGAGGTAGAGGGGAGCGAGGTTGTGAAAGGCTCTGTAGGTGAAGACGAGGAGCTTGTGCAGAATACGCTCAGGAAAAGGGAGCCAGTGGAGAGAGGAGAGGAGAGGCTGCACATGGTCAAAGTGATGGGCTCGGAGAATGATCCTGGCAGCAGAGTTTTGAACAGAGATGAGGGAAGAGAGGTGAGAGTGGGGAAGGCCAGCGAGGAGGAGGTTAGAATAGTCGAGGCGTGAGATGTCTAGGGTGTGGGTGAGAGTTTTGGCAGAGGAGGCAGACAGAAAAGGGTGGATCTTAGCAATGTTGTAGAGGGAGAAGCGACAGGAGTTGGCAATGGAGTCAATGTAGGGTTTGAAGGTAATGTGCTAGTCAAAGATGAAGCCCAAGATACGTGCTTGGGGGACAGGGAGGATGGAGACCCCGTCAATGGCAATTGACAGGGAAGAGGGAGAGGAAGGATTGGGAGGGAAGATAAGGAGTTCAGTTTTCACCATGTTCAGTTTGAGTTGGCGTTGAGAGCAGAGATATCTGAGAGACAGTTGATGAGATGAGCTGAATAGAGGGGGAGAGGGAAGGGGTGGAGAGATAGAGTTGAGTGTCGTCAGCATGTAGGTGGTATTGGAAATCGTGGGAGGCAATGATTTTGCCTAGAGATTGGGTGTAGATAGAGAAGAGGAGAGGGCCAAGGACAGAGCCTTGGGGAACCCCGACCGAGAGGTGTAGGGAGGAGGAGAGGGAGGAGTTAGGAAAAGATATATTGAAGGAGAGGTCAGAAAGGTAGGAGGAGAACCAGTCGAGGACAGAGTCCCAGAATCCCAGGGTGTGAAGCGATTCAAGCAAGAGCGAGTGGTTAACTGTGTTGAAGGCAGCAGAGAGATCAAGGAGGACAAGAATAGAGTAAAGGCAATTGGATTTAGCCACAAGACGATTGTTATATTAAGTCTTTTAATAAATAAATAAATAAATAAATGCCAGTTTTACCATGCCATATAGTTTGAGGTTGTGTGTGCCCCTCTGCAGTCTGTGTTTTTATGGTTGGGAGGGGGTGCCCTCTTTGCCTTGCAATATGGTTTAGGGTGCTTGGTTATGCATTCACACCCCCATGCAAATTAGGAGTGTGCATGCAAATTAGGGTGGTTGGGACTATGCAAGTTGTGCCCCCCCCACCCTGAGGTTCAACAGCCACTAGTCGCCTCTGACAAATACCATGAAGTTCTCAGAATGTGTTTCCATGGCTGCAGTACTGGCTTCTGTGAACTCCTCATCAGACCATGCACCAAATGTGTTGAACAACTTGAAGAGCTGGGTGACTGCCTTGTTAGGATTGGCTGCACGCCGTACATGACCAAGTACTTTCTCATACTGGACTGTCTTTCAGAGTCACAATAGCCCAGAAGAAAGAAACGGCTGGATCAGCTTCTTCCTCCAATAGTTTGATGCAGGATGGGGTGGGTTGGTTGGTGGACAGAGCCTGGCGGGGAAGAATGCCTGCCCATCTATTAAGTTTGTCAGGCTAAATCTGCGAGTGGGTGGTAGGGTTGTGCGAACACGGTTCAGCGTTTGGCCCGAACTCGGGGTGTTCGGCCCATTCACAAACACCCCAAACCCAAACTGCCCCCCGCCCGAACTGGCAGAACAAAGTTCGGGTTCTGAACCCATTTGGGCAGGGGACAGGGTGGGACCTGGTTTTCCCTCCCCCCTTCAGGCTGCACAAGTGGAAGGGGCACCATGCCGGGGTTCACCTCCCCCCCCCACCCTGCCAAGCACTATAATTTTTTTGTTGTTTGTTTAAAAACCACCTCAAGGATCACCCTACCTGGTGGTGCTGGGGCTTCAGGACCAGGTCCGGTGGCAGCAGCGGCAGTGGCAGCGGGTCCACCACTGCTACCACTGACACCGCCGGACCCAGGGCCAGAACCTGACCTACCTGGTGGTGCTGGGGCTCTGGTGCTGGGTTCGGTGGCAGCAGTGGGTCTGGCACCACCAGGTAGGGCGATCCCTGGGTTGGTTTTAAAAAAAATAAAAAATTACGAGGCTGGGCAGGGTGTGTGGGGGAGGTGAGTCCTGGTACCCCTTCCACCTGTGCCACCTGGAGGTGGAGGGGGGAGGGGAAACCAGGTTCCCCCTGTCCTCCGTCCCCCGCCTGAATGGGTTCAGCCCCCCCGAACAGGTTTGGGCCGAACAGCTAGAACCCGAACAGTTTCAGGGGGGCCTAAACCCGAACGGACTAAACACCGAACCCCCAGGTGTTTGCACTTCCCTAGTGGGTGGTGTGTGTGTGGGGGGGCTGCCTGCATGCAAATAACTCAGAGGGTATGTCCACTATCTCTATTCTATATCTATCATCTAATATATATCTCTAAACTATTCTGTGTGTGTGTGTGTGTGTGTGTGCGTGTACAGGAGGAGACAGGGGAAGGAAAAACGTAAAATGTAAGGTAAGGAATAGCGGTGGGACCCCAGGCCAATTACCGGATTTACCGGATTCTGGTTTCCAAAAAACCGGATTCCTGGATTAAATCCGGTATACCAGTACTGGATTTATTCCATTGATTTCAATGGGGCACTGTGTCCCCATTGAAATCAATGGAATAAAAAAATTCCTCCCCCCTCCCCCTCCCAGGCTGCGCGGGTGGAAGGGGGGACACCCCCCCCACCCTGCCCAGCCTGGATTTTTTTTAAAAAAATTCCCTCCGTTGCCGGCAAGTTCAACCCAGAGCCCACCCTCCAGCACCAGCGGCCGCGGCGTCCCAGCAGCAGCCGGTAAGTATTAGACCTGATCCCTGGGGGGGTTAAACACCCCCCCAGGGATCACCCTACTACAAGTTCCACCAGGATCCAGTACCTCTTCAGTTCAGCTCCGGGTGGCGGCGGCGGCGGCGGTCTGGTGGCCTCAGCACCGGCTGTGGCTGCTGGCTTCAGATGCTGTAGGCCTTCCAGGGAACTTCCGGGTTTCCCCAGAAGGCCTATAGCATCTGAAGCCGGCAGTCACAGCTGGCGCTGAGGCTTCCGGACCGCCGCTGCCACCCGGAGCTGAACTGAAGAGGTACTGGATCCTGGGGAAACTTGTAGTAGGGTGATCCCTGGGGGGGTGTTTAACCCCCCCCAGGGATCAGGTGCTGGGGGGGGGCTCTGGGTTGAACTTGCCGGCAATGGAGGGGAATTTTTAAAAAAAAATCCAGGCTGGGCAGGGTGGGTGGGGGGTGTCCCCCCTTCCACCCACGCAGCCTGGACTCGGGGAGGTTTTTGGTGTGTTTTTTTTACATTACGGCCATTCATTTAAATGGCCGCAATGTAAAAAAAAAACCGGTATCCGGTAACCGGGCCGGATACCGGGTTGAATCTGATAATGCCGGTATGCCCAGTACCGGCATTATCGGATACCGGAAATTCCGGTAGTCCCAACCCTAGTAAGGAATAAGGATTGGAAAGGTAAGGTGGTAGGGATATATATGGGAAGATTTTTAGTGCAAGTACCAGCAGATTCTACAAATGCACCCTGAGAGAGCAATAGCTAACACAGAACCAGAGTCAAGCAGTCTAGCCCTGAGGTATAAAGGGTTGCAGTGCCTCCCCCAGAGCTCCCCTCATTGGTTCTGGGAGGCAAGAGGCATTGAGCAATCACAGGGTGCCATTCAACTGCCTGGGACCTGCTTGCGCTGCTCATTGGCCAGCGATTACATCCATCAGGTCCTTCCCCTCCTGTCACAGACTCAGTTCAAGAGTTCAGCACTGTTTCTGGCTCCTCCCTCCTCCTCTCACCACATTTCCCTCCAAAAAACACCTGCCAGGCTGCTAGGCAATAACAAAATGACTTTCATTGTTGTTATTGATTTCATTATTTTTGTCGTTTTCGTTATTGCAATAATGATAAATGAAAATGACAAATTTTGTTTTTGTTATTGATATAATGGAAATGGCATGCACACCCCCATATTTACAAAGTATTACTGGGTGCAACTTGTAGCAGGCAAAGTTTACTAAATTAAGGATGCCTAGGTGCTATCTAAAGGTGTTGGCATATGGAAGTCTTTCCTAGTCCTCTGAAACAGATGGATAAAAGAAAGGAAGAACCTCCCCTAGGAGAATAGCTAGGTTGACATGGGTCCTGGTGCTGAAGGTGGAATGCCTTTTCCCAGGGACAGACAGGGGATGCAGTTGCACCAAGGAGCATGGACCCCTCAAGCTTATGGACCTTATACTTATACGCTTATGCAGCCGCACTACCTATCCCTACTATTGTTATGACCTTGGACCTCTGCTTATGAATTTTGCTAGGGGAGAAAAGGAAGGTAGTTAGGAGAAAGGCATACATTTTGGTGCTCGTGAAACCCAGAATAGTATTAACAGTAGAGCTGAAAATGAGCTGGTGTTTTTGTATTCATTAATATTACTGACTTGACATTCATGATTATTATTTTTAATAATCACCTGGATACCTGAATAATATCTGCAACCAAAACAGATCTACTTAATTGGATATTTAATTTTGGATATTGGAATATCTGAACCAAAATGCCTGAGAATAACTGGAAAAACCAGCCTGGTAAATGAAAACAAATATCTGAATGAAGTGGCAGAGAATAGTGATTTGTATCTGCTCTGTCAGACACAGTTCAAAGCAAGCAATATTGCTGAATATGATCTTTGCTGAGTGTTGATGTTCATTCCAGTTTTAGCTAGTAGCTCTCAGAAGCTATGCGTTGGTGTTTTCTAAACATGAGGACAACAGATAAGCCAATGGCAGATTTTTTTTCTTTCTGGTGATGGAGTGTACTCCTGAGGGTTAGCTGTAGGGGAATTTTACAGTAAACTAGGACAGGAATTTTCAGGCTTAACCAAGACAACAAATTAGCCATGACTATTAAATAGATGTAGGATGTGTTTCCTCTCTCCATTCCTATAGCTTGCACCACATTCCACAGTAGGAAAACGCCACAAGGAAGCAGTGGGGTGAGAAGGAGGATGGAGGATTGGGAAGTAACCGTGGCATATTTTATTTATTTAGACATATCCTGCCCTATCCCCTGAGGGTCAGGGTGGCTGAAAATAAATACATAAAACAAATACAAATATAAAATACATAATTAAAACCCATAAAAAAACAAACAAAAAACAAACAAACAAAAAGCTCCCTCAACTTCCCCAAACATCAGATAAAAAGGTCTCATACTGCCTCAGCATATTACACCAGCCATCCCACAGCTGTCTCCGGGAAGGGGAGTGAATAACCACAGACATGAATTAAAATTTAATTATTTTGTTTCTTTAATGCCAAAGAAATCTGAACTTTTTTATTTAGAATTTGGCTTTTTGAATGCTCTTAATGGCCAAAATCCTGACCAAGAAGGTCCCTCCCCACCCCCCAGAATCAGTTAGTTATCTCTTCTTTACACACAACTCTGAAATCACCTATACCTCTGGAACAGACCCTTGTAGGAGGCTTTATTGCAGACTCAAATGGGTAGAGAAAATAATCCAGCAATGCCTTTTAGAATTATTATCAGGATTTTAAATCTTTTTATCTCTTTATCAGAATCACTGACATTATGGCTTCAGAACAGAAACATCAGCACTATTGTGATAATTTTTGTATATTTGGAGAAAATAAGAACTTGGATTCCTGCTGCTGGTAGTTCAGACCTGACTCAGCAACATCCCTCTCTGGTTTGTATAGTTCAGTTGCTATCTCTACTTATAACCTCCTACAGTAGCCAGTGTAGCTCTTGTGGTAGTGGCTGTGAAATATAGTTTCTTTTATCAGGCCTGATTCTCCCATTGGGCTATTGCAGTTTAACTTCATTTATTTCAAAGAAAGTTACAACAAAAGAAAACTGTTGAGAGGGAGTAAATAAATTTAGCCTATCATGTCTATCATAAACATGGTTTGGGGACCTGATTCTCGTTTACATCAAGGCTTCCGTACCTTGCAAGTGAAGGTGTTGAGAGCTCCATATAAAGAACTGTAAACAAGAATCCATTTGCTGTGCCCAGTAAGATGTTTTATTGGCTTCACAAAGCTGAACAACTCTGTTACAAGAGCTTTTTCTGTTAACAGTTTAAATGTATATAAGACAGTTCTCTCCTATATTGTGCTCGTAACAAACAGGCCACAAGTATAAGTGAGAAACCAGTCCAGATGTCTACATCTTTGCTTGAAGAGCCTTCATTTTGATTACTGATGGATTATCCATACTCTAGTTCTAACTACATATTTCTTTAAGGCCATGGAATGAGTAAAGTTGAGACTGAAAACTCCATAGAGGGTTTCTGCAAAGGTTCATTGCATGCTAGGATAAGACTTGGTAATTAATGCAAACATACTGCCAGCTACTAGAGGTTTTATTCAGTGAAGCTTCCAGTTAAGTACATTAATCCTGTGTAATACTGTATAATGGGGGCACTGATAAAGGGTAATTTCAGATATGCTGGGCCTCCAGACCCAACACGCTGAAACCTGGACCAGGATCAGTTCCGGATCCCGGTCCGTGATCAGGCCAGCCATCCTTTAGACGTGCCAGCCTGATCGCAATGGGGAATCGGGGAGGGGGCGGGGCTGTGCAGTGCGACGTATGGCTGCTCATCCCCGCGCTTCCATGGCTGTCTGCCCTCGGGAAGACGGGCGGGTGCAGCAGTCAATGAGGCTGCTGCGCCCTCTCCCGTCCTGTCATTGGGACCTGATTCCAGGACGGGGCTGGGTAACAGTCATTACCTGCGGCCATTCCCAGCCCCGTCCCAGATCATGGCCAAACCAACCACGGTTCTGGAGGGGAGGCTGGCCTCCCCTCCAGAACCATGGTCAATTTAATCCCGGCTGGGTGTTCACTGTGATGAACATCTGACCAGGAGCAAATAGACGTGCATGGAATCACTGCCACCACACCAAATCCACTGTGGTTCAGTGTGGTTAGCAGCATTCCCGTCATGTCTAAAAATACCCAAAGACTTGCAAAGCTAAGGGCCGATTTACTTAGATGGACAACTCACCTGCTTGAGGCCTAAGTTACATTCAGTTTTACAGTTAAAGCTGATTTTCAATTTCTTTATGACTGAAAACCAACATTAATCATAACCAAAATCACTTCATTTAATTCTGCAGTGCACATTCAATTTGAAATGAATCAGTTCTGGAACTTAAAAGTTAAAAATGCTTAAAATTTTAGGCTTATTTCTCATCAGATACCCTACCCCCCCAAAAAAGTTTCCTCCTCCTCATAAATGATGGTGTTCAATGTTGAAGTCTGGGAGGTTTTACATTTTTTTTAATATTTATTTGTTTTTAATTCTTTATTTTTTAAGGCACTCAAATCCAAATAAATGCTCTTCCAGAATGGATTTGTGCTTCTTCTTGGAATTTTGCACTGCATGCATTTTTACTCATACATTTATATTTCTACTTCTGCTGTATTTAATTGTATTAGTTTCTTTTCTGCATTACTCACCGTTTCACATGTATTATGCACTCATGCCTTAACAATACTCATGCTCATCTCAGGAAGGAGATCAACAGGTGAAGATACTATATCTATCTGAGCGTTCCTAATCCACAAGAAACGAAGCCTTAAATTGTACAAGAATGCACCTATAATAGCCACAGGTGGTTCAGGAGCACCTGGGCAGTGGGCACATGAGCCTGGGTGGGGTGGGGGTGGGGGCACATTCCTTGCTGCAGCTCAGGCAAGGAAGTAACTTTGGGTTAAAATTTGCAGGCGATGCTGACCCACATAAGCTTGACTCCTATATCTCTAGAATTGATGACATTCTTGTAGCTAAGTCTAAGGGCCTCTACTCCATTCTTGTCCTTCTTGATCTCTCTGCCACCTTTGATACTGTTGACCATGACCTCCTTCTGGATTCACTATGCTCCCTTGGTTTACAGGACTCTATTCTCGACTGGTTCTCTTCGTATCTCTCGAACTGTTCTTTCAATGTTTCTCTTGCTGGTACCTCCTCTATGGCCATTTTTACACAGATGCCACCCACCCACGAACATCCATAAACACGCATCAGATGGGTGTGAGAGTGCTTGTGTAAATGTCCACGAGTGGGTGGGTGTGCATACACGACCCACCCACCAACACCCATGGAGCAGTCGGGAAGGAGCCGGCATGCTCCGTGGGTGGAGATGGGTGGAGGTGGGTGGAGACCACAGAGAGATGGCTAGAGAGGCCACGCAGGGGTCCCAAAGCAGACACACCCACCCAGGGAGATGCAGGACGCCCTCCCGGGAGCCCTTAAAAGGGATCCAAAACAGGACATGGGTGCGCCGGCTCCCAATATGTCTGGAAGGAAAGCCTCTGACAAAACGAAGGGAGCCAGCACCGCGACTCGCGTGGGATGGGCCAGGGTAAGCAGATGGACCCCGGGACACCCAGGGGATGGAGGGATGGCTCCACAGAATGGGGGCGGGGGGAAGAGGGAAGGTCCGCTAAACACAGCACACCTGTCCCACCACAGGGCCAAGGACAGACTGCGGAGCCCATGCCGACAGCAGCCCCCTACTCCAGCACAACCACGGGGCACAGTGAAGGGAGTGCAAGAGACAGTGAGGTATGTGTGAGGGGACCCCAAGAACCCGGGGAGGGGGGACCGCACGCCAACAGTGGAAAACAACCCAAGGAGCACAGGGCAGGCAGCTGACAGCTAACAGTTTCCACCCCCACCCACAGGACAGCACCCAGACACAGGAGCAATGCATCACCGGGGAGATGGCCAAGAAGGGCCTCTGTAACAGCCAGGTAAGGTGCCCATGCCCCCCAGGGGGAGCAGGGAGGTATCCCCCCACAAGGGAGCACAGGGGGCCTGTGGGGAAGATGCTAACCCCTCTGCAATACCCCCAACAGGAGATGACCAGTAATGCTGTCACCACAGCTACCGGTCAGGCCTCAAGCCGTGAAGCTGGTAGGCCCCCCACAAGCGGTACCCTAAAGAGGGAGCTCTGGTCAAGGCAGGAGACCAAGGACTTCATACACGTGTGGGGGGCTGAAAAGGTCCAGCACGACCTGGTGCGCAGTTACAAGACCAAACAGTTCTATGAAACCATCGCCCAGGAGATGCAGTGGCAGGGGTACAATAGGGATGTCACCCAGTGCATGCAGCAGGCAAAGGACTTGAGGTCCGGATATAAACATATGAAGGACAACAATCTCAGATCCAGCTGTGCCATTCAGATAATGGAGTTCCAGGATGAGCTGGACTGGTTCCTCTGCATGGATAGGGACATAGTCGCCTCCCGCTTACACGGCACCACTTTCGCTAGGGGCAGGCGGAGGGTGCTCACAACACGCCCCCCCGCTCAACCCCCCACAGCAGGGGGAGGCTGCTGTCCCTGGTGAGGAAAGGGAGGATGCAGGAGGGGACGGCCCCATCACACGGGGAGAGCAGAAGCCCCAGGAACCCGCTCACTCAAACATCACCCTCCGTGTGCGGCCATAAAACCCACAGGGCGCCGGGCCGCGGGGAAGGGGGGCACATGCAGAGCCGACAGAGACCCGGGATGCCTCCCAGGAAGTGGAGGAAGACGATCCAGGTAGAAACACAACCAGGGCGGGGAAGGGGTGGGGGGGGAGGGCCCCGGCCACAGTGACCAGAGCCTAAGCCAGGCAGCAGGGATTGACTGATGGATCCACATTCCCATTACAGCTCAAGGCACCCTTGAGGTTCACAAGGAGGAGGTCGCGGAGGAGGAGGTGGTGGTTGAGGAGGAACCAGAGGCAACCCCAAGAGCCAGGCGCCAGGACAATGATGGTAGGCCACAATGCACAAGGGAGGGGTTCCGGCCAGTACCAGGGTAACAGGCTAACAGGCCAGACACAGGGGCAGCCCCTAGAACCAAGTGCCCCCCATGCATGACAGTGAAGGTCCGTTGACCGGAACCGAAGAGTCAACAGGCCATATGGGTTAACAGTCACTGAGGGGCCCGCGGGGGGGGGGGGTCAAGGGGGGTGGGAACACATGACAGGCCCCTTGGAGGAGCTGTAATAGCACGGACCCAGGTGAATGTGGCCCCTGATAGGGAAAGCTCTGTGGTCCGACAGAGGGGACACGTTGCACGGGAACCCGCCTGACCAGTAACATACACCATAGGGACAGACAGGAAGGGGGGCGGGCACCGCCTTGGATGACAAAGAGGCACAGCTATGGGCATAGAGTACGGACTTGTGAAGCCTCACCCCCCAACCTGTTAACCTCACTCCCACAGATGAGCACCCCAGTCCGGCAAGGGGAGCTGCCGCCAGCAGTGCAGAGAGGAATCAGGAAAGATGCGGGCCCAAAACAGGCAGAGGAGAGAGGACCTCAGCAGGGAGCTACTGGAGGAAACCAGAATGTTAGCCGAGGTGCACGCAAAGGAGCTCGCCCTCACAAGGGAGGTGTAAATAGGGGAGGGGGAGAGGGATCAGGAGACAGTGGCAGTCATGCTAAGCCAGTCCTGTACCAAGCACCTGTGGGACAGGTGCCAGACTGCCTCCCTCCACCATGAGATGTGGCTCAACAGAGCCAAGAGGGCGAGGGGATGTATTGCGCTGGAGGGGACCTCCACACGGGCCCTTGACCTCATTGGGGAGGGGTTGGGGCGCCTGTGGAGGGAACCCCGGTGGGACATACCCCTTCAGGCCTGGGTGGAGGGATGGCAGGCGATTACCACCAGGGCACCCCCCCAACACACACACAGGTGCAGGTGCCCCCCCCTGCACTTTGGCCAACAATGGTTTCCCCAGCAGCACCCCTTCGCCGGTCTCATCGACAGGGTTCCTTTCCCCCACATAGCCCCACAACACAAACCTGTGGGACTGTCCTTCCAGCCTGAACCTCTCCCGGTTCCTCCATAGCTGCCTCTGAGATCCCCCCTCTGGGAACCACGGTCTTCCTCAGTGAACCCGGAACCTCCAGGTGACCAAACGCCCATGCCGGCTACCCCACCAGTTCTGGTAAACCGAACCACATAGCTGTCAGGAAAGGGGGGGAGTGGGGAGGGCATAGCGAAGAGCATAGGGATGGGGGGAGGGGTTGCTGTGTGGGGAGCAATGGGAACATCAGAGGGACACGGAAATAGCTGTGGCACCGGGGTAACTGTTCACGGCAAGGTATAACACAGACCATATGTTCTATTACTGCAGGGTCCAGCACCCCAGCCCGGCAAGGAGCAGCCTGTGGACTATAGAGAGCCCAGGCAGTCTGGCCGCCACTCCCAAAGGACAGCGGCTGCAAGGGTCTTCAGGGGATCAAGCCCCAGTGGTGCACTGAAGTGGGCAAGGTCCCGCAAATAATGAACCTCCCCACCCCTTGTACAGAACCCCTAAAAAACTGTGTTTTACATTACCACTATGTTGTTCAGTGTGTCAATGGAGGCACCATCGTGGCAAGGGGTCACTTCATATGCAGCCAGGGGCAGGGCATTCACAAGTCAGGTGCCGGAAGCATATGTCTCTGGACTGCAAGCAGCCAGGTGGGCAACAGCATCGCTCCCATGGCTGGGTACAGGTCTGCACAGTTACATCAGTGGAGCACTGGGAATGCCACTGGACAGCCGGTGAGGTGCCGAGCCCTGGTGCTGTTCACTTCCATGACTAGAAGGCAGTGGGTTACCCAGTGGTGCGGGGCACAGGTCTCACAGGACCGGGGAACCAGAGGCCACAAGCAGATTGTGGGAACAGACATAACAGGATTTGTTGTTACCCATTACACAGTATCGTGAAGGGTGGGGGGCTTTCAACAGGCCTACTCAGTTGCCTGCCATCTGGGCGACAATGCGCCAACACAGAGCGCCCCGGTTCTCCTCAGATATGCGCCAGAACGCATGACCCTAGAGATTGATTGAGAACACCTGCTTCCAATTTAGGTAGTCCGTCTTGGCGTGTGGGGGCTGAATGATAGGGATGTGGGTGCTGTCTATCACCCCTATGCAATGGGGGAAACCCATGTCCTCAAAGCCGCGGATCACAACCTCGGGATCCCGGAGCTGTATGACCCGCTCAAGCAGTAGCTCAACTAGCAGGTTGCACATGTCGTGGAGTGCCCTGTTAATGGTCGTGGTCCCCACCCTGAACTGCACCTCCGACAGGAATCGGGGGTGACCAGTCTCCACACAGCCATGGCCATGCGCATTCCTGGCAGCAGCGGATACCGCATGTTGGTCTCCCGCCTCCGGAGTTGTGGATTCAGGAGCTCCCCGAGCCGGGCCAACAGCAAGCGGGGTCATACATTCACAGCCAGCTGCCTGCTATCAGGCCTGCCACCAGGCAGTTGGCTGTGAATGTGGACTGTGTACAGGCCTGTTGTTGGCCGAGGCAGTTGGCTGTGAATGTGGGCTGTGTACAGGCCTGTTGTTGGCCACCCGTGGTCCCCCTTGGTGTGAGCAGGTGGGGTGCTGGCTTGGGTGTCCCTGGCCACTGCATGGGTCATGCTTGCTGTGTGGTACTGGTTACCAACCCTTGCTGACCCACTCCCTTTCCGTGCACCCTCTCCCCTTCTCCCTCTCCCTTCTAGCTACTCTGGTTGTGTTCCTGGCCATTCTCCACCTGGCACGGATGGCTGGCCAGCTGCAGCATGCGGCTTCGAATCTTTGCGCTGGGGCCCGCCTGTATGATGAGATCAGTAAGTGTGCTGTGTGTGTGTGGGCCCTCTCCCCTGGTGCCTGTTCAGGGTTCCACAGTGTTGGGGCCCACTGTCCCGACCTGATGGCCCCTTCTCTCCCTTCATTTGTGCAGACAATGATTGCCAAGCGGACCAGGGAGCAGGAGGAGGTTGTGCAGCTGCTGCTGCACCTTCTGAAGCGGGTGCACCACCTGGACTGGACCCAGGCGGATTGATGGAGTCGGGTACGGGGCCGGCGTCCCTATTAAGGCCAAGGCCCTGCCCCTGGGAGCTCTCCATGCTACTGCCCCATTTCCCTTGGACCTTTCCAGTGTTCCACACCCTTCCCCCTTGTATTAAAATTGCTTTGCCCCCTTCCCCGGGTGTATGTCCTGTTCTTCCGTGTGGCCTGGTCTCTTGTGTGGACACCTCTTGGTGGTTGTGGCACTGTTGCCCGGCAGGGACCAGTTATCCCGCACCCCCTCCCCTTCCCGCTGTATGTGCAGCTGCTCTGCTGTATCCTTTGGGGGTCCTCCTGCTGTCCCTGGCCTGGGTTGTTTGCAGCCAGTCGGCCACCTGTCTTGGTTCCCTTCTGTCCCCCACCGGCCCAGTCTCTTCCCTCCCTGCCTACCTGGTTCCTTGGGCCAGGGGTCCATCCCCTTGGCTGCTGTCCTGGTGCCCTGCCCCCTCCCAGCATTTATGATGGGGCCCCCATTGGCCACATGGTTCTGTTATTGTTGTGGGGATACCTGCAGTGGGTTTGCTGCTGGTTGGTGTGGTGTGGTCTGGGTCCCCTGACCCCTTGCTGTTCCCTGCCAGCCTGGCTGTTCTGTGGGTTTCTGTTCCTGCTGGTGTGCCTGCATGTGTCAGGTTCCTGGCTCCTTTTCTGGGGGCCATGGGATTGTGTGTGTGGATCCTTTGCTGATGTATGTGTGTGTGTGTGTATGTTGGGGTCCCCTGCTGGATCGGGCCTCTGCCCCCCTCCCCATGCCCCTTTTCACCTGCCCCCCCCGCTGGGTCCCCCCACCTCCTTGGCCATGCAGCCCTTCCCTGTGTGGTTGTGTGCACAGTTGTGTGTGGGCGGTCTCTGGTTGGGGGGGGCGTGGTGCCCAGCTGTCTGGTCCTGTCATGGGGCTGGCTGGGGTCTGCTACTGTGAGTCTCCTGTCATCTCCTCCTACCCTGCCCACATGTGGTCTGGCAGTTCATGGGTGGAGCTGCATGCCGTGGCTTTGTTTGCCCTCAGTTGGCCATGTTGTGCCATTGCTGTGCTGGGCGGGGCTTCCCCGCCGTTTGGTGTCTTGGGTGTTCGAGTAACTGTCATCGGTGTTTGCTCAGTGTTTCCCAGGATGAGTGTTTGGCTGTTGGGTGTGTGCCAGCCCCTCTCCTTCCATCCCACAACCCCCCATGGTGCCGTCCATGTAAACATCACCTTGTTTGGCGCCGCCGGGTGTTTGCCTGGTGTGCTCACCCACCAGGCCTGCTGCGGCATCCATGTAAAAAAGGCCTACGTTGCTTCCCCTTTCTATGGTAGTTCCCCAAGGCTCTGACCTGGGTCCTTTTCCTCTTCTCCTGTTATACTCTTTCTCTGGGTAAACTCATTGAAACCCATGGCTTCCAGTATCACTTGTATGCTGATGCATGCAACTCTACCTCTCCACTCCCATTCTCTCCCCCTCCATCCAGTCTTGTATCACTGACTGTCTCTCTGACATCTCTGCCTGGATGTCTCACCACCAACTCATGCTTAACTGAACACCTCATCCCCCCCCTCCAAAAGTTCCCAAAAAGTTCCCCTCCTACTTCTCTCTCAGCTTCCATTGAGGTAGTCACTATCCAGCCAGTCCCTCGGGCACGTATCCTGGGATTCATCTTTAACTCCTCCCTCTCCTTTACACCTCAGATTCAAGCTGTTGCTAAATCCTGTCACTTTGCTCTGTATAATACTGCTATAATCTGGCCCTGCCTTACTATTGCCAACACAAAAACCCTAGTTCATGCTCTAGTCATCTCTCAACTTGACTACTGTAACTTCCTCCTTACTAGAGTCCTCTGCTCTGATCTGCCCCCCCTCCCCTTATCTCCATTCAACGCTTTGCTGCCAAAGTCATGCACCCTGCCCATCGCTTTGATCATATTCAGCTCCTCCTCTCTGCATTACACTGGCTCCCTTTGCATGAAAGCATTCAGCACAAGCTCCTGGTCTTCACCTTCAAGGCTTTTCATGGCCTTGCTCCCCCAGATCTCTCCACTCTTGTATCCCACCACACTCCTACCCAGGAGTTTCTCTCCTCCTCTGCCCCCAGTCCCACCCTTGTATGCTCATGACCTCCTTGCTCCTCTAAACATATTTTCCCCTTCTCCCTTGCTGCCCCTCATGCCCGGAACTCCCAAACTATGTTCACTCTGCTCCCTCCATCCCAACTTTCGAATCCCTCCTGAAAACGTACCTTTTCTGTCAGTCCTTCCCTAGCTCATCATGAGTGAAACTGCATCCTCTTCTCCCCTCACTCAGAATCTAGTTCCCTGTAACTAAGTGAATAATAATAATAATAATAATAATTTAAAAAATAAATCAGGATACATTTGTGGGGCTATGTCCCCTGTTATAATTACTCCCAAGTGCAGTAGCTGTGTCCCCTGCCACTGGCAAGAAGGGGAGGTGATCCCTTCCATTTTCTGCCCCAGGACCCATTCCTAACTACTTATGTCTTTGACCATTTATGACCCCTTAGCATGAAGGAACTATGGGAAATACTGTAGTCCATAACAATGTTTTTCAACTGGTAATATTGGAAAGGGATGTGCATTTTGTAGGGCTGT
This sequence comes from Sphenodon punctatus, assembly GCA_003113815.1. Classification (NCBI taxonomy): domain Eukaryota; kingdom Metazoa; phylum Chordata; class Lepidosauria; order Sphenodontia; family Sphenodontidae; genus Sphenodon; species Sphenodon punctatus. The sequence goes on from QEPC01014630.1 coordinate 3,340,622, forward strand.
GCAAACAGGACAGAGTTTAGACGTTCAGCCATTCTGACTAAAAACTTAGTTTGGGTTCGTGGGTTCAGTCTGGTGGAGTTCAGACTGTCCCAGAATGTTTGGTGGTGTTTGGCATTGCTGGGAGCCTTCGGGTGCTCCATGGACCCCCAGGGGGGCCTATGGTGGCATGTCAGGCCATCAGAGACCCAGCAGCATCAGCAGCATCAGCAGCATCAGCAACCTGGAAGGCTTAGTGCTTGGCTCCCTGGGTTGCCTGTGAAGGCAGGCTTGGTGCTTGGCCCCTGGGGTTGCCCATGGCACAAGGGCTGGCCATAAGAGACCCAGTGGCAGCAGCAGCAGTAGAGACTGGGAAGGCTTGGCGTTTGGCACCCCAGGTTGCCCTGGCAGGCAGGCTTGGCGCTTGACCCCTGGGGTTGCCCATGGCAACAGGGCTGGTCGTTGGCAACCCAGCAGCAGCAGCAGAGGCCAGGAAGGCTTGGGGCTTGGTGGCTGGCACCCATAGGGGGCAGGATATTGCAGGCTGGCATCGGTGGAGTGGTGTCAGAGGCCTTGCTGGCACCCCTACTTGGCTGGGTATTGCAGACTGGCATCAGTGGAGCATCCACAGAGGCCCGGCCAGGGCTTGGTGGCTGGCATCTCTGCTTGTCCGAGCATTGCAGGCTGGCATTGGTGGAGCAGTGGCAGAGGCCCGGCTAGAACTTGGTGGCTGGCACCCCTGCTTGGACAGGCCTTGCAGGCTGCCAGGCATTGGTGTGGCAGTTGCAGACAATGAAGTGGAATGACAGCCCTCCCTGCCTGGAACATAGGCCCCAGAACCCTGATAGTGGGTCCTGGGGCTGGAGTGGCTGGCTGCTTCTAGATGAAGTGGAATGATGGCTCCCCATGAGTGGAATGATGGCCCCAGAACCCTGATGGTGGGTCCTGGGACAGGAGTGGCAGTTTCTAGATGAAGTGGAATGATGGCTCCCTGTGAGCGGAATGATGACCCCAGAACCATGATGCTTCCAGTCCACTCCTGGGACTGGAGTGGCTGGCACCTGTACTTGGCTGGGCATTGCAGGCTGCCAGCAAGGCACTAGCGGAACGGCGGCAGAGGCCCAGTGGCTGGCACCCCTACTCAGTTGGGCATTGCAGGTTGGTATCATACTTGACTGAGGTCAAAAGCTCTATTACAATTTGGAAAAGCCTTGCCCAGTGGTGAATCTCATGAACACCCAAGCCTCCACCCACTGTTGCACTCATCTGAGCTATGACCTTGTATATGCAAGATTGAGGAGCAAATGACTTACGTGCAGTACCAGCAGCAGCAGCAGACATTATATTGCCCGGGCACAGTAACTGCAGCTGGCACCCCTGCTTGGCTGGGCTTTTCAGACTGACTTGCATCAGCAGAGCAGCGGCAGAGGCCCAGTCAGGGTTCAGTGACTGGCACCCCTACTTGGCCAGGCATTGTAGGCTGGCTGGCCTCAATTTGAGACAGTTGCAGACAATGAAGTGAAACAACATCCCTCCCTGCCTGGAACATAGGCCACAAAACCCTAATGGTGGGTCCTGGGAATGGAGAGCCTGGTACCCCTACTTGGCCAGGCATTGCAGGCTGGCATCAGGTGGAGTAGCAGCAGAAGCCCGGCCAGGGCTTGGTGGCTGGCACCCCTGCTCAGCCGTGCATTGCAGGCTGGCTGACATTGGTGGAGCAGTGGAAGCGGCCCAGCCAGGGCTTGGTGGCTGACACCCCTGTTTGGCCAAGCATTGCAGGCTGGCTGGCATTGGTGGAGCAGTGACAGGGGCCCGGCCAGGGTTCAGTGGCTGGCATCCCTACTTGGCTGGGTGTTGCAGGCTTGCATCCTACTCTCCAGATCTCAACAAGCTATTCTGCCAGTTGGTCAAGCCTTGTCCAGTGGTGAATCACGTGGCCACCCAGTAGCAGACATTGGATTGCCATGGCACAGTACCCATGGAACAACAGAGGCAGAAGAAGTGGACACTGGGTTGCCAGGGCATAGAACCCATGGCACAGACAGAAGAGGTGGCATTGGCAGCAGCAGCAGACATTGGATTGCCCGGTAGCAGAGCCCTTGCCACAGACAGCATAGGTGGCATTGGCAACAGCAGAAGCAGACATTGGATTTCCTGATAGCAGAATCCATGCCACAGACAATAGAGGCAGCATTGGCAGTAGCAGCATCAGCAGACACTGGATTGCCCAGTAGCAGAACCCATGCCACAGACAGCAGAGGTGGCATTGGCAGCAGCAGCAGACACTGGATTGCCGGGGCACAGAACCCGTGACACAGACAGCAAAGGTGGCATTGGCAGCAGCAGCAGATATTGGATTGCCGGGGCACAGAACACATGGCACAGACAGCAGAGGCAGCATTGGCAGCAGCAGCAGACATTGGATTGACCAGGCACAGAACCTGTGGAGCAGCAGAGATGACAGCAGCAGGATTTGGCTGTGCGCAGCACCCATGGAGCCAGAATGGTAGAATTTTCCAGGGAAGAGCTCCCATACAGAAGCAGATGGCAACAGCAGGATTGCGTGGGCACATTTGGATTTGCCTGGCTAGAGCACCCATAGACCAGCAGACAACAGGAGTGGGATTACCAGGCCAGTGGGGAACATAACCCATGGTTGGCAGGGCAGGCAGACAGGCACCTTGACATGAGAGGCAGGCAGGCCGGGGCAGGGCTTCAGCTTTGCCCACAGGGCAGGCAGACAGGCACTTTGGCATGAGCATAGGATGGAAAACTGAGGCAGGCTTTGATCTTGCCCACCGGAGGGGGGTGGAGACAGACAGACAGCGTGGCATGAGCAGAAGGCAGACTGAGAGAGGGTTTGATCTTGGCCACCTGGGCGGGCAGATAGACAGGCAGCGTGGCATGAGCATGGGAAGGTAGACTGAGGCAGGGTTTGATCTTGGCCACCTGGGCGGGTGGGCAGACAGGTAGCGTGGCATGAGCATGGGAAGGCAGACCGAGGCAGGCTTTGATCTTGGCCACCTGGGCGGGCGGACACACAGACAGCGTAGCATGAGCAGAAGGCAGATTGAGGCAGGGTTTGATCTTGGGAATCTGGGCAGGTGGGTGGGCAGACAGGCAGTGTGGCATGACAGGCAGCAGGGAAGGCAAGCTGGAACATTGGCCGGGCACTCAAATAGGCTGGCGAAGACTGTGTAGTGAGCAAGAGAGAGAGAACCAGTCAGATAGGTGGGCCGAGATCGTCTAGCCAGAGGCTGTCTGGAAGGTTTACAGCTTCCCAATGCCACCCTGCGTCATGAAGTCAGTCAGATAGACCAGCTGAGGTCATCTAGTGAGAGAGAGAGAGACAGGGCGGGGTCCGGACATTGGGAGGAAGGGACAGCATCTCAGGAGCAGCAGCCCAGATTGAGGAGGAGCCCCATCCCAAGACTTCCCCTGGCATGGGATGGCATGTGCCACTGCACCATCAATTCATGTCCAAGGGCAGCTTGGGGAATCCCAGCAGCGGAAGGTTCACTTTAATAAAAAACAACTGCTCCACCAACTTGGCCCCCAGTCTCAAGCGGTGCGGTGAGCAAATGTCCCCAGCCATTGAGAACACCCACTCGCTGGGGACACTCGTTGGTGGGCAGGACAAGAGACCCTTGGCCGCTTTGGACAGGGCCGGCCACACGTTGGTCTTGCCGGCCCAGTAGACCAAGGGATCACTACTGGGTTTGATGCATGGCTCCTCCTCCAGGTAGCTCTCCACTGCTGCTGAGGTGCTGTCGTACTCCCTCACGTAACTCTGTCTGGGCACCACCTCCACCACTACCCTCAGTCACGCTGCCTGCCCTGTTGTGCACGAGCCCATGCTCGCCAGAACGTCCTGCACATATGAGCGGCTACTGCTCGCAATAGGGGTGCTGGTGCTGCTCAGCCGACTGATGGTGCTGCTATTGCTAAGGCTGGGGCCAGGGATTGACCCCACTCGCTGAAAAAGGTGGCTGCTCCCACTCCCACCATCTCTAGGGCCATCCTGCTGCTGCTGCTGCACACTCTCCAGAGCCATCTCTGCCTGCCGGACCTGCTCCATCAGGTCACCTTTCCAGTGGCCATAGAGCGCTGTCTGGCATACTATGCTGCTCCTGAACCTGGGCTCCAGCATGGTTGCCAAACATACTCCGCCTGCTGCAGGAGCTCATCGAACTGTGCCTTCAGCTGCCGCACCAGGGCAACCTCCTCATCTGCCAGTTTCCTGCCGTGAAGGCCACAATTGCGCCCCTGGAGAATCTCCTCCTGCCTCCTCAGGAGACTCTGTACCAGAGGGGTCACCTGGCTAATGGTGACCGTGGAGGAGCTGATGGTCTCTGTCATGGCCAGGAATGGTCTCAGCACAAAGAATGTGTGAGCCAGTACATCCCATTCCACCACATCGTACCCTGGAGGTGCCCCGCTGTCCGTCACCAGTTGTATCTGATGCAAGGTAGAATTCTGCTCAAGAAGCTGCTCAAGCATCAGGAAGGTCTAATTCCACCTGGTGGACATATCCTGCAACAGCTGGTGCACTGGGGAGCCTTGCTTGGCCTGCTTCGCCTGGAGGAGGTCGCTGCCCTTCACGTTCTGATTAAAGAACCCGGCCAGCTTCCTCCCCCGCTCGATCAGGAGCTAACGGTGCCTGCCCCAATCCCCTTCTCCCCCAAGCCCAGAGAGTCCCTGACCACCAGGTGAAGAGTGTGTGCGGTGCAAGGGATGCTGGTGAAGCCCCCCTCGCGGACTACCCTTAGTATGTTGGCAGTGTTATCCGTCACCACACACCCATTCGTGAAGGGCACGTTTGGCATGACCCACTCCCTCACCATGGTGGTCAGGGCTGCCTTGATGTTCCAAGCGGTGTGGGGGCTGTCCATTACTTCTGCTTGAAGCAGGGCCCACCTATACCCTGCTTCGAGACCCCTCCTGCCACAGCCAAACGCTGCCTCTGAGTCCTGCCACCAGTATGCCGTCACTTCAAGGTAGGCGTGCTGCACATTCTTACGCGACCACAGGTCTGTGCTGAAGTGGACATTGTCACCCCGAGCCCTTGCCAGCTGCTCCCTCACCTGCTACTTTGAAGCCCGGTACAGGGCTGGCACTACCTGTCGACTCAGGGAGGTGCACGAAGGCAGCTTAAATTGGGGGGCCAAGAAGCCAATTAGGCACCTAAACCCCATGTCCCCGACCACCGAGAAGGGATGCTCATCGAGTGCAATCATTTCCCCCAACATGTGTGTGGCTTTCACTTGAAAGATATGTCGCCCTCCACATCCTGCAGCTGCTGATGGACTTGACAGCTACCCCCACCCCAGCTCCTCCATGATGCACTGATGCTGCTGCTGCTGCTGTTCCCCCCTAGCAGCGAGAGGCAGCTGTTAGATCAGGACACTTGCCCGCGGATGGAGGCAGATGACTGGCCGCTGCAGTCAGGAACCCGCTGGCGTCCACTGCCCCTGCCTGCCTGCTTAGCAGCACAGCGCTGTGGCATCCCTTCAGGTGCCTCGCCATGGCAGTTGTTGCAAGGTTGGTGAGCACCTGCCCAAGCTTCACCACCTTCTGGCACAAAGTGCACTGCAGCTCCCTGGGATCATCTGTCCACACCAACGGGATATAAGTTTTAAATAAAATAAAATAAAAAACTTAAAATACACCCAAACAGAGAATTCTTTGCCCCTGCCTGCCTTCTGGTCCACACCGGGTGATGGACCGCTGAAAGCACTGCTGGGAGGGGCAGAACATGGTGGTGACACAGCTCTCAGAGGGACAGCCATCACCTCAGCACCAGACATCTCCTCTGTGGGACTAGTGTCTGCCTCGCTGTCCCCAATCAGAGTGATGTCCCGCGAAGGGGAGTACTGGGACCCTGAGGCTGATGGACTGCCCACCATGCTGCTGCCACTCTCCCTGTGCCCCCTATCGCTGTTGCTGCTGCTCTCCCTGCTGCCATTGCCCGAGGATTGGGCCCTGCCTCTAGCAGCCGGGGTGGGATCCACCAGCCCTGGACTGCTGGGGATCACTTCAACAATGGGGGTCGGGGACATTTGTGGCCCTGGAGGAACATCTGACCCTGAAGCACCTGCTGTACCTGCTCCTGCAGCCGCAGCAGAGACAGCCGCAGCCTCCTAGAGTGCCAGCCTTCCCAGTGCCCTGAGTGGCAGTGGAGGACACTGGCAGGAGGCACCACCAAACCACACCCCTAATGCCACTGCTGGAAGCCTCTGAAGCCTGTCTCCCAAAATCAGGCCTGTGCAGTTTGGGGCGTGGTGATGGGCTCGGGCTGCTGCTGATACAGCAGACCAGCCTCTCCTCCTTCCCTTCTCCATTTCTCCCACCCAAAGAATGCAGAGGAAGATTTTATATATATATTTTTATTTATTTATTCAAATTGGTAATCTAATATTATATATATCTACACTAACTCTAACTGCTATTAACTATTCTAAAACCTATGGAACTAAATGGAATATTATCTAATATCTACAAAGGCCTAGTCCTACAAATACACTATAAAATATTAAAACTGAATAACTACACACTATCTCTATCTATCTCTATCACTAAGCTAACTCCTACAACTATCTATCTATAGTAACTATCTAATATCTATATCTATATACACATGGATTGGGGGTGGGGGGACACAGACCGCTCACAACAAACAACACAGGGAGAGGTACAAAACTTAAATGAAACCTAAATCAATCTAATGCTACTCTAAATAAATCCAAAAACAGGGGAAGGGAATCAGGGATGGAATATCTACAGGGAGGAGGGAAGGATTCAATGGAGGGTAGGGAGAAAGAACACAGAGAGGGGTAAAAAATAAAAACAACACCTAAATCTATCTAATCTAATCTAATCTAAATAAAGCAAAATATGGAGGTAAATGTGTGGAATGGGTGAAATAGGAGGAGGAAGATGGCAATGAATTGGGAGGAACAGAAACTGCTGGGAGAGGGAGAGTTCTGAAAACGCCTGCTGACAGGATCAGTGGCTAGCTCAGAAGGAATTGGAAGGGGTGAAGGCAATGACTTTTGTTACTTGCTGCGCCCACCTTACCACAAGCCCCATTGGCTCCATTCAGCTTAGGCCGTGGCCAATCGCAGACTGCGAAGCCAGTGGTCTGAGGGAAAGAGGGATGGTGATTAGGCAGGCTGGCTGCTATTCCGAGCCTCTCCACCCCTGGCACCAGGAATTCTGCTCCTCAGCTGCCCTCCCTCCCCCACCGGGCCTTCCAGCCCTGTTTTTCTGCCCAAACTCATCCGAACACGGCTGAACGCAGCCGAACTGTTTGGGGCTTCGGGTGTTCAGTTCGGCCGTTCGGTTCGGCCATCCGAACGGGTCGAGTTCGTGCCTGAACGTCCAAACCTCGTTTGCACATCCCTAGCATTTTGTTTCATTTTATTAGTTACTAAAATGAAGGGAGCCCCATTTGTTTTAGTAATGAATGTTCCGAGAATGAATGAATAAGCAAATTACATATGTTTGCTTTCACTCATTTTGTTTTTTCATTTAATTTAATAAAAACAATAATATTGATTAAAAAATAAAAACCACTGTGCATGCGGTAAAACAGCTGCCACGGCTTTCCTGCTCATGCACGCGGCATCGGCACCATTTTGGGAAAGGGCGCACATCTGCAGAATGGTTCAGTGACCCATTTGCACATGCACAGTCATTTTATGAAAAATGTTTAAACGATTAATTAAAAACGTTTTTAAACAGCACAGTGCATGTACGCCAGCAGACTATTCTGTGCATGCGCAGCCTTTTCCAAAATGGCATCCGCAGTATTGACGCCCGTTTGGAAAGGGGCAGTTACTCTGCACATGCACAGATTGGCTGCCCTTTTCCAATATGGCAATGACGCTGCCGGCAATGGTCACTCATGCATAGAATGACGCCAGTGGCCATTTTGCACAATGATTTTTAAAAAAATTTAAAAAATAAATTCTATTTTTTATTAAAATAAATAAAAAACTAAATAAAAATGAATGGGGTTTTTATGAAACCCCCGAAAACAGATGGGTTTTTAACCCAGAAAACTATACAGGTAAATAAAAAAGGTAAGTTCTGCACACTTCTGCACACTTTGAATCAGAATTTTAAGAAAGAGCAAATTACAGAGTTTGTTTCCTGTTTTTTCTCCTCCTAATCTCTCTTGCCAAAGCCTTGATATGGATTGCAAGATGGCAGGCTTCATTTTTTAAAGCCTTTTAGAGTTAAGATTGCTGAATGGCTCAGGGGACTGGTAGTGATAGTTTTATTTATCTCTAAACCAACTGTTCAACTTCACCAAAGATTAGATATGATGGAATGAAAATTGTTAAGATTTAATGTCTGCTCTTGGTAGTTTCATTTTGGTTTTCAGTTTACAACAAAAATCCAATATCACCCCTGTTCTCGCAGTCTGGCACATATAATTCTACAGTACTTTGTATACAAAGTACTTCATTGCTATCTTGCTGGTCTCCACAACAACCCTGTAAGTAAGCTTGGTAAGTCAGTATTATAATGCCCATTTTATTGATGAGAAAATGGTGGTTGTGAGATAGTGGGTGTAAAAAGATGGGTGGCAGCTCTGGGGGTGGTCTGATCCCCCCCAGGTTGAGAGGTCCATCTAAAGCAGGGGTGGGGAACCCCAGGCCCGAGGGCCAAATGCGGCCCAGGGCAAAAAAAAATTGTGGCCCCTTTCCACTCCCTTGGATCCAGTTCTTACCTCCAATCACTGAAAAACTGATTTCAAGGGAAGGGAGCAGAGATGAGGGGATGCAAACAAGGAGAGGGGACCATTCCATGGCACAGATCCATGATTTGGGCCCTTCTTTCCTTAAGTGCATCCCTTAAGCACCCCTGCTACCAACTTCTGTGTGGCCTTTGGAGCCTGCACAAGCTTTCAAAGTGGCCCCCGGGAGGGACAAGGTTCCCCACCCCTGTTCTAAAGGATGTCCACCAGATGTTCACCTGGAACAGGCTATGGCTGCTCCAGGGCAGCCCACTGGTGGCATTCTGGAAAATCCTGGAGCACACTATGTTGAGTGGGCTATCCAAATCCAGGGCAACAGCTGATCCTGGGGCTGCTAGGTGGACACACAGTGCAGCTCCATTCCCTCATTCAGAACCATGGAGTTGGGTGCACCAGCCTAGAGAATCAGTTGAGTTCCTGCAACTCTATGATGTGGAGGGAATGTGTCACAGGTGTTGGACCACAGCCTGAGGACACCGTTGGTCCATCTGTTGTGGACGCAGGTGGAGCTGGAAACTGGCGACCGTGGGGGTGGGCTGCTGGAGCAGCTCCAGGCTCCTGTGAACTCACCATCCATATAAAAACACAGTGTCTTGCCCAAGACCACCCAATGAATCTATGGTAGAGCTGAAACCTAAACCAAAGTCAATTGGCTCCAAATTCAGTGCTCTATCCATTCAACCTCACTGACTCTCACTTGTAGATCTGATGTCTCTAGGACAAATTTATAATCTATAGGAAGAGTGAATGGAATTGGGTATGTCTGTGGTTCACAAAGTAGAGCCATTAATAAATATAAAATAAATCACCATCTGTGAATGTACTATGCTAGCTGTGAATGGGGTCATGATCAGACTGATAGCCGATATAATTTGCATTGCCTCTGTTGATGAATGGGGTCACAGGAGTATATTTGAATCTCAAGATGGGGTCACACAGACAAAAAGGTTGGGAGCTACATGGGTACTGTTAGTGCCCATGTTACAAATGGCCCTGATCCCATGCCACTGAAGCCAACAGTGCGTTGACATTGACTACAGTGAGCAGCATAGTACAGAAGTGGGAACTGGAAGCTTGGGAGCCACGTGTGGCTATTGGGCATCTGTACAGCTATTGCCAGAAGGGACGGCCTGGGGGAGCATACTCTGAAGAACAAGTGACAGTGAGCCACCATTTCTGCCATTGCTGCTACATCGCCCTCCTGGGAGCAGGGGGAGCGTGCTCAGTCTGTGCCACTGTTGCTGTTGTCTCCTGGTGAGAGGAGGGATTCCCATAGGGAAAGTGGGGGAAGAGGGTATGTCAGCTGGGTTGGGGGAAGGGTGGGGGTGGGGAGGTTGTTGTCCTCTGCTCCCCTTGCGACTCTGCTTCCTGGGGTGCTGGGCCTGAATTATCCTCCCAAGTCATCTGTCCCTTTAGGGCTTTTGAGGGGAGAGGGAGCAGCGGTGGAGGTCATGTGTGGGGCATGGGGAGATATGGCAGTGGGGGAAGTTTTACCATCGGGAATGTCAGGGGAGACATTGGTGTCTGTCCCCATTTCCCACTCACCCCTCAATTCAGGAAATTTGGGAGTTGAGGCCAGTAGGGCCCCATAGCTGACAATGATGTTGCTCAATGCGAGGTCAATGGCTAATAAACCAATTGACATCGCTTATCCTGGATTAGGCTGCCAACCACGTGCGTATCATGGGAACCTGGCTGGACGAGGCATCTGGGCCAGTTCTGGCTCAGGTGGTGCCAGCTGGGTAAGTCATGCAGCATCAGTATAAGCTGAGGGGTCGTGGGTGGCGTGGCCGTGGTTTTTAGGGATCCCTTTACCTTCTGGAGGTATCCAGTACTTGACTCATTTGGTATGGAGTGTGTCCATCTTGTGTTTGATTTGGCCAGGGATAGACTGGGAATTTTGTTAGTGTACTAAACACCCTGCTACACTGCAGCCTTTTGCCTGTTCTAACTGAGCTGGTCTAGGATGTGGCGTTGAGATCACCCAGACTTATTTATTTATTTAATTTATTTATTTATTTTATTTATTTAAACAAATTTATATCCCGCCCCTCCTGCAACGCAGCCCGGGGCGGCTCACAACACAAAACAATTAAAACAATAAAATACATTAAAATTCAGATAAAAACAATCAAATATTCAATATAAATATTAACAGGGCTAGACAAAACAAATGGGTAGGGGATTAAAAAAAACCCTCCCTACCCTCCCCCAAAGGCCTGGGCAAACAGCCAGGTCTTACAGTTCCGCCGAAATGTTAGAAGGCTTGGGGCCAGGCGAGCTTCCTCCGGAAGGGAGTTCCACAGCCGCGGCCCCACTACCGAGAATGCCCTCTCCATCGTGGCCCCCCGTTTAACACGGGGGACCTCCAAGAGGGCACCCCCGGCAGACCGCAGGAGCCGCCCTGGAGCGCGAAAGGCGAGGCGGTCCCTAAGGTATGAGGGGCCAAGACCGTATAGGGCTTTATAGATCATCACTAGGACCTTGAACTTGGCCCGGTACACTATCGGCAGCCAGTGCAGAGTTCGGAGCACCGGTGTAATGTGCTCCCGGCGACCCGTCCCCGTAAGAAGACGAGCCGCCGCATTCTGCACCAGCTGCAGCCTCCGGGCCAAGAACAAGGGAAGCCCCACGTAGAGCGCGTTGCAGTAGTCGAGCCTCGAGGTGACGAAGGCATGGATGAGGGAGGCCAGGTCCGGGCCAGAGACATACGGACGCAGCCTACGTACCAGATAAAGCTGGCGGAAGGCAGCCTTAGCGACTGCCTCCACCTGCCGCTCCAGCCGCAGGTCTGCGTCCAATATGACCCCCAGACTCCGGACCTGCTGAGCTACAGGGGGGCAAACCCCCCCAACCAGGGGGGCCACCACCCCCTTCGCCCTCCCCACCACCATCACCTCCGTCTTATCTGGGTTGAGCTTCAGTCTGCTCCGCCGCATCCAATCCGCCACGGCCTCCAAACATTGGGATAGCACCGAGACAGCAGGGTCTGGGTCAGTAGAAAACGAGAGGTACAGCTGAGTATCATCAGCATACTGGTGACATCGCACCCCGAACCCTCTCACGACCTCCCCCAAGGGCTGCATATAGATGTTAAATAATAATGGAGACAAGATCGATCCCTGCGGAACGCCACACGGTAAGGCGCGGGGGCTCGATGTTTCCTCCCCCAACACCACCCGCTGGCTCCTCCCCGAGAGGAATGAACGGAACCATTCAAGAACAGTCCCGTCCAGACCCCCCCGGTCACGCAGTCGTCTCAACAGCAGCCCATGGTCCACGGTGTCAAAAGCGGCCGAGAGATCGAGCAGGATGAGAAATGTCGAACATCCCGCATCCATCTCCCGGCGGAGGTCGTCCACCAAGGCCACCAACGCCGTCTCGGTGCCATAGCCGGGGCGGAACCCAGATTGAAAAGGGTCAAGGAGCCCGATATTATCTAGATGACCCTGGAGCTGGAGCGCCACTGCCCGCTCAATAACCTTCCCTAAAAAGGGAAGGTTAGAGACAGGTCGGTAGCTGGCGAGCGCGTCTACGTCCAACGATGGTTTTTTCAGCAGGGGGCGCACCACAGCCTCTTTTAAGCAAGGCGACAACCTCCCCTGCCGAAGGGACGCATTCACCACCCTCGCCAGCACCGTCCCCAACGTCTCCCCGGAAGCTTTTATTAACCAGGACGGGCACGGATCCAGTTGACAACACGTGGCCCTCACAGACCCCAGGACATCCACCACATCGGCCGGCGTCACTTCCCGAAACTCTCCCCATAAAGATGGACCAGACGGACCCTCCGCCCCCCCGCGCTCCTCCCCTACTGCCATCAACCCAGCGTCAAAGTCGGTCTGAATCTTATTGTCTTGTAGGATTTCAACATTCATGCCGAGGTCAACCTTTTTGTTACCGGGGGGGAGGGGGGAAGGACAGGTAGCTCAACCACTCTCAACCAAGTGCAAGGTACCCCTTGGGCCCCTAGGAATCTCTCTGCGTATAAATGTCCATCAGGATAGTATTTGGACCCTTCCGACTGCTGAGAGTGCAAGGAAGTTAGGCCCCAATCATCATCAGGCGTGGGGATGCAGGGGTCCTGTGGCTCCCTATCACATACACTCACCTTCAAGTACCCCAGGGAGGATTGGGGGGGCACGGGGAAACACGGTGTCCCAAGAGAGTGGGGGAAGGAAGGGTTTGGGGGGGGCAGGATCCAGGGATAGAAGCAGGGAGGGGATCTCGCAAACCAAAGGGGGGGAGGAGCCCTGGGTCAGGGAAAGGGAAGGGGGATGCTCTCACAATCTCACACTCACTCTTTCACTCACAGAATCAAAGGGAAGGGATGGAAGAAAACAAGAAGGTAAACTCACTACACACCTATAACCAAACACACTTCAAGATTAGACAAGGAACAACAGGGAATAAACACAATCACTTAGCTTCTCAATGCTGCGGGGCCAGTCCAAACAGGAAAACCTGATCACCAGCATTGTCTGCAAGGCAGCGCTGGGTTAAGTAACCCTGTCATTAGTGCCTGCAGCTGGAGGCCTCCCCTGCAGGCAGGCTGAGCACTGCAGGGTCCAAGTTCCACCCCTGGCTCACTAGGGGCAGGTGCAGCTGCTGGCATGGGAATTGCTTCTAGGGGTGGTGGTGCTGTGAGCCCTGGTTCTGCTGCCAGCTCTGCTGCACCCCTCTGTTGGGGTGGGGTCACAAGGGGTGCTGGGGCTGGCATTGGAAACGGGGGGACCCGGCAACGGCAGTGGAGTCCTGTGACAGTACCCCCCGCCACCGAGGCCCTCATCGAAGACACCCTAACGGACCCGGTTTCCAGGGGTAGTGCACATGAAACCACCACACTAAGCAGGGGGCATGGACCTGGGATGTGGGCTCCCAGGTCCGTTCATCCAGGCCAAAACCTGCCCAGTCCACTAAATACTGGAGGCGAGCCCTGTGGAGTCGGGAATCCAATAAGGCTCACACCTCATATTCGGGTCCATCAGGAGAAATGGAAATGGGGCCGGGGGTGTATCCCTGGGTAGGGTAGAGCTGTCTTCAATAATGATACATGGAATGTTGGGTGGATCTTCAGATGCGGCAGTAAGCTGAGCCTGCACTCTACGGGGAATGGGTCAATGAACTCGCTGTCTAATTTCTGCGATGGGTGCAGGGAAGGGTAGTGTCTCCGATCCAACCAAACAAGATCTCCAGGGGTGAAAGACGGAGCGGGGTGCCGGTGCCGGTCCACCAATGCCTTATATTGTTGTCGGACTGTGGACAAGGTTGTATGGGCAAGCGCATGGGTCCGTTGGATTTGTGCGGCCAAGGCCCCAGCGGCTGGGAAGTTTATGGAGGAAATCTCTGGTGCAATTAGTTGGGGGTGAAACCCATAAGTGACATAAAATGGGGAAGCTCCTAAGGCAGCGTGAGGGGAGTTATTATGGGCGAATTCCGGCATGGGGAGTCAGGCGTACAAGTCATCTTGGAGATAGTTAGTGTAACACCTGATATATCACTCCAAGTTCTGGTTAATTTGCTCTGTTTGTCTGTTAGCCTGGGGGTGGTATGCGGGGGGGGGGGGAGTTTCACGCCCAGGGTCCCAAATAAGCTTTTCCAGAACTTGGAGGTAAATTGGCTTCCCCAGTCTGAAATAATCTCTCGAGGCAAGCCATGAAGTCTAACAACATGCCAGAGGAACCGTAGTGCTGTCTTTTGGGCTGTGGGGAGCCCCTTACTGGCGATGAAGTGGGCCAGCTTAGAGAACACATCCACCACTACCAACACGGTATTATACCCCTGGGATGGGGGAAGCTCTACAATGAAATCCAGCCCTATCACCTGCCAAGGCCCCGTGGAGAGGGGTCACAGGTGTAATAAACTGGTTGGTTTCATCCGGGGGTTCTTGGTCCTGGCACAAGTAGCACCCCCCCGGACATACTTGGTCACATCCACATCTCTCAGATTGTAAGCCCTAGGGGCAGGGACCATGTCTATTTTATTACTTTGTAAAGTGCCAGGTACACTGCTCGCGCTNTAAAGTGCCAGGTACACTGCTGGCGCTATATAAATGTTTGTTAATAATAATAATAATAATAATTAATAAATAATCCTGCAATAGGGTAGGCCACCAGAAGGTGCACTGGATTAACTTTATTGTTTTGTCTCGCCTCGGGTGACACGTAAGGGAGGCATCATGATGAGCCCAAAGGATCTGTTTTTGACATGACGGTAGAATAAGTATTTTGCTTTTTTGTTTTAAGAGGCCATGTCAGGCGAAGAGCGTCTAGTGACAAGATGGTGGCTGCAAAGACACGCTGGCTCACTATCTCCGCCGTACTTCGTGGTGCCTTGGATCTCAGTGGATCGTGAGAGGGTGTCGGCTAGCATGTTGAGGCATCCAGGCCAGTAGCGGATAACAAATTGGAATTGTGTAAAGAACACTGCCCATCAGGCGTGACGTGCGTTGGGGATGTGGGTGGTCTGTAAGTATTTCAAGTTCTTATAATCTGTGAGGACCATGACCAGATGGGGGCCCCCCTCCAAATAGTTCCTCCAGGCTTCAAAAGCTGACTTGATGGCTAGCAATTCTCGGTCTAACACGGTGTAGTTCTGTTCCGTGGGTGTCAGCTGATGAGAATGGAAAGCGCAGGGCAACAGAATCTTTTCTTTGGGGTCTTCTTGGGATAACACGGCCCCCAATGCCACGCTGGAAGCATCTACTTCAATGAAAAAGGGCCGCGTGAAGTCGGGATGTTGGAGAATAGGTTCCTTGAGAAAGGCTTCCTTCAGGGCCTGGAAAGCTCGTTCTTGCTCCACTCCCCACACGTATGACTGACCCTTCTTCAGGAGGTGTGTGAGGGGCTTCGTGACGTCAGCAAACCGGTGAATATAGTGGTGATAATAATTGACACTTCCTAGAAAACGCTGAAGGGGTTTTACGGCTTTGGGGGCTGGCCATTGTTGGGTGGCTGTTGTCTTTCTAGGGTCCATGGATACCATCAGGGGAGATAATGAAGCCCAAGAAATCAACCGTCGACAAGTGGAATGCGCACTTCTCCAACTTACAGTACAACTTGTATTGTCACAATAGTTCTAGAACTCTCTGGACATGTTGGATGTGACTTGCCTGAGATTCCAAATAAATCAGGATGTCGTCCAGATAGGCCACGACAAATAGATCCAGCATCTCTCTGAGGACATAATTGATAAAATGTTGGAATGCAGCTGGGTCACTGACCAGTCCAAAAGGCATCACCTGATATTCATAGTGCCCATAACAGGTTCGGAAGGCAGTTTCCCACTCATCACCCTCCCGCAATCAAAGTAGGTTGTACGCTCCGTGGAGATCGAGTTTCGTGAAGATCTTGGCCCCCTGAAACATGTTCAAAAGTTCGGAGATAAGGGCAGGGGATATCGTTTTTTCACCGTGAGGGCAATGAGTCCCCGATAATCTATTCAGAGTCTAAGTCCTCGGTCCTTTTTAGGAACGAAAAAGATCGGTGCTCCGACCGGGGAGACTGAGGGGTGGATGAAAACATTCTTCAAACTCTCTTCCACATATTCCTTCAACACCTTTAGTTCGGGGGCGGACAGAATATAGATCCACCCATAAGACGCTTCTGCTCCAGGGACCAAGTCTATCAGGCAATCATAAGCCCGGTGTGGGGGCAACTCCGCGGCCCATTGTTTGCTAAATATCTCCTGTAAATCCCAATATTTGGGGGGGATCTTGGCCAGATCTACGTCTGGCACTGTGCTCAGGGCCACCAGGGGGGTTGAGGATGGTTTGGGGAGGAAGCAGTGATTTTTACAATAGCTAGATGCAAAGGTGACTTTCCGTGAGCCCCAATTAACCTGAGGATCATGGAGCCACAACTAGGGTAGGCCCAGAATCACAGGAAAAAGGGGGGTGCAAACTATATCAAAACACAGGTCCTCCCCATGATCGCCTGTTACACATGACACAGGCAAAGTCTGCATCATGATTGGACCTGATACCAATGGGGACCCATCAATCGAATGTATGGCCTCAGGGCGGGTCTTTGAGCAGGTGGGTATATCATAAAATTGAACCGCCCCCATGTCCATGAAATTCCCTGAGGCCCCCGAGTCCACCAGGGCCCACAAGACTATGGAGCAGGCCCGGGTGAGGATGATCATGAGAGGGATCTGTAAATGGGCCTTCAAAGTAAGGGCAGAGGTGGGGACAGGGTTAATGGACCCAAGGCAGAGGCCTATAGGGCCTACCAGGACGTGTTCCCCGGCCGTCTCGGTCGGGAGCTTCATCGGGGGGGAGGGGCACTGGGCATTCCCTAGAAAAATGGTTTTGCTACCCACAGTAGAAACAGGTCCTAGAGAGCCTTTGGCGTTCCCGTTCCTCTGGGGTTAAAGGCCCCCGGGAGGTGCCCAGTTGCATGGGTTCGCCGTCCTCCTTACGCCGGATCTCCCCCATAGGGGTAAAGAGGGAAGTAACCAAGGAAGGGGACTTTGAGACTCCTGTATCCTTTCCCTACGCCGCTCACTTAGTTGGTCATCAATCTGTGACATAAGGGTGGCCCTCTGCTCCCAGGTCTCTGGTATGGTCGTATATGCTAATTGATTTTTTTAACTCTTCTGCTAGCCCCCTATGGAACAGCACAATCAACACATCCTGAGGCCATTTTAGTTCTATGGCTAGTTGTTGGAACTGCGTTATGTAGTCCAACAGGGGGCCCCGACCCTGTTTTATGGCCGTTATGGCTATCTGAGCATCCCTTTTCCAGTGGGGGTGGTCAAACAACCACCAGAATTCCTGTTCAAACCCGGACAGACTGTCTAGGAGGGAGCTCTTTTCTACCATTAGGTTCATGGCCCAGGTCAAGGTGGTTCCGCCCAGATTCCCAATGATAAATTCCACCTTCAAGGCATCTGTGGTGTATGTCGAAGGTTGGGTACAGAAAGACAGATTACATAGGGTCAGGAAGCTTTGAAACCCATTTTAATCCCCCATGAATTTTCCTATATGCGGCCCCTTTGGTTCCCAGACCGCTGAGACTCCCATGGGCTGTGCACCCAAATGGGGATTCAGGAGGAGGGGGGAGTGCCTATAAGGCAGACACTGAGGCGGTCAAGGCCTCCTGCTTCTCCTGCATCTTCTTAAAGTTCATGGTTAGAGACTGGATGGTGTGAACGAGCTCCCCTATCTGCTTACTCAAGTCCATTTTATCCCAGATCCTGAAGGGAGTAGAGAAGTGGGAGGGGGTAAAGGCTGGTGATACTGTTATGGTGGGGGAGGGGGAAACAGGTAGCTCAACCACTCTCAACCAAGTGCAAGGTACCCCTTGGGCAGGGCCCCGACTCTCCCGCGGGCCTGCAATTTGCAGATTTCCTGTAGAATCTCCCTCCCCCCCGCGGAATCTCCTGCCCCGCTTACCCCAGCGCAGAATTTCTAGCCTGCACTGGGAAGACGCGGGGCAGGAGATTCCATGGGGGAAGGAGGATGAACTAATCCTCGGGGCTTCCCCTCCCCAACCTCCTCTTCCTGGCCCCTCCCAACGGGGCCTCTCAGGGCGACGCAGCCGGATGACATCATCTGACTGCGCTGCTCAGAGAAGTCCTGGAGCTGGGTGGGGATGAAAACGCTGAGGAAAGTGGCTGGCTGTCACTGCTAAGTTAATTTTAATTTCTAAACTGGGCAGCGCGAAAGCCCCTGGCAGCCAGTGGAAGCTGGGGAGGGGAAGCCCCTACCCTTCATAGCCTGAGGGAAGGATTTACCAGTGCGGGGGGGGGGAGGAGGCAAGTCCTGGCTGCCCCCCACCCCCGCATGGTAAATCAGCATGGTGAGGTGCAGAATCGGGCCCTGGGCTCCGCAGAATTTTTTTTGAAATTCCGTAGGACAATCGGGGCCCTAACCTTGGGGTTCCAATAATTGGGGGTGTTGATATAACACCCTTGTCATGGCTAGATCTTTACCTCCTGATGGCTCAGATCCCAGCCCTCCTATGTCCTTGTTGGAGTGATGGTCCTGCTAGGTTGGTCCACCTTCAAGGAATTAAGGATCTGATTGGGTTCCAGAACTCTCTAGGGGATTTACGTACTGATCTTGATGACTGCTCTGTCGATGACCTGGTCACCGTGTGGAATGGCATGCTGACCAAGGCCATTGACACGGTAGCACCCAGGTCCCACCACTGTGCCAACACAGGTCCAACCCATGCTATACAGAGAGCCTGAGGCAAATGAAGTGACAGGGTAGGCGGTTAGAGCTCAGGTGGTGCTCGACTCGCACTGAATCTGACTGATTGTAGCATAGATCATTTTTGAAAGACTATGCTGTAACTATGACGGCAGCGAAGAAGGCTTTCTTTGCTGCTATCATAGCATCTGTGAAGTCATATCTGGTGGAGCTTTCCTGGGTGGTGAGAGGTCTGCTTAATCCGGCCTGTCTCCACCAGGAGTTGGAGTCATGTAATGCTCGCTGTGATGTTTTTACTGATTACTTTGCAGACAAAAATTGCTCATATTCACCATGACTTTGGCGTGATCATTTCTATGGCAGAGTTAGAGTTTGGGGCTGTAGAGTTCCAGCCTTCTTCTTTTTATTTGGATCAATTTCAGTTGCTATCATCCATCGATGTGGAGGATGTGCTTGGGCCTGTGCCGGCCACCAGTTGTGAATTAGATCCAAGTCTGGCATAGTTGGTGAAAGCCAGCTGGGAGACATTAGGGCCATTGCTTATCAACTCCTCCCTTCAGGAGAGCCGGATGTTGGACTCTCTTAAGATTATTATTATTATTATTATTATTATTATTTTATTTATTTTATTTATTAATAATTTATATAGTGAACGCAATGTACCCGGTGCTTTACAAAGTAATGGAATAGACATGGTCCCTGCCCTAGGGCTTCAATCTTAGAGATGGGGCAGGAGAGGAGATGAAGGAAGGG
This sequence comes from Sphenodon punctatus, assembly GCA_003113815.1. Classification (NCBI taxonomy): domain Eukaryota; kingdom Metazoa; phylum Chordata; class Lepidosauria; order Sphenodontia; family Sphenodontidae; genus Sphenodon; species Sphenodon punctatus. Next base: position 3,360,274 of record QEPC01014630.1, read on the forward strand.
GAACAGGGGGAAAGACAAGGAGTGTAACATTCACAAGGATGTGAGGTCCCAGGTGCACGCACTTGGCTTGGTTACATCGAGAATGATGGCTGGTTGGTCCATGTGGTGAGGGTATGAGTACACAGACCTCAGGTAACTGACTGTACTGGATGGTAGGTATCAGCAGGAGTTAGGTGAGGGGAGTGAGATGTCGGGGAGGGCAGAGTGGAAGAGGTGGGTCGTGAGGAGGGATTTGAAGGTACAAAGGAAGGGGACATGGTGGATGTGGGCAGGGAGAGAGTTCCAGGTGTGGGGGGCAGCTAGGGAGAAGGGACAAAGGCGGTTAGGGGAGCAGGGGAGGCGTGGGAGGGCGAGAGAGGGAACAGAGGAGGAGCGGAATTCACGGACTGGAGTACAGAGGGAAAAGAGTGCAGAGAGGTGGGGGGGGCAAAGTTGTGAAGAGCTTTATAGGTGAAGACTAGGAGCTTGTGCAGGATTCGTTCAGGAAGGGGGAGCCAGTGAAGAGAGGAGAGGAGGGGCTGCATGTGATCGAAGCGATGGGCAAGGTGGAAGACCCTGGCAGCAGAGTTTTGGACAGAGATAAGGGGAGAAAGGCGAGAGCAGGGGAGGCCAGTGAGAAGGAGGTTACAGTAATCGAGTCAAGAGTTGATCAGGGCAGGAGCAAGGGTTTTGGCAGAGGAGACAGAGAGAATTGCCCTCCGCCAGATCCCCGGCGGTGGGGCCATTGTCGCGCCCCACCCCTGAGGAAATGGGGCAGAGCAGATGGGAGAAGGGAGCCTACACCGTTGGCGGACTCAAAACGGTCCCGCAAGTGAAGCGCTCAGCGGGGGTTGCCCCTGACAACCCTCGCTGCGGGCACAAAAAAGGTTTCCTGGGATCGGTGGGGCTGGGTCACGTGGTGACCAGCACCATAGAATTTGTTCCCTGCTCATTCTAGCGAAGAGCAGGGAACAGAGCAGCACCCTCCCACCCTTCCCTATACTGTGGTTGTGACTGGTTGCATTAGTATGGACCAGGAAGGAATTTTTGGCAAGGAATGTTGGTCAGAGGGCCTACCTTGTTTTTTCGTCTTCCTTACAGTATGGAGTTTAAATATTCGGCTGGCCATTAAAAAAGGTGTGGTGCTGGTGGACAATAATGGTTGAAGGTTTTTTATAGGAATCATCGCACCCTTGGTGGAGGTCTAGTATCATGTTGATTTAGGTTAAGGAATCATAGGAGTCATCTCCTTAAGAGATGGGTAAGCCACGCTTAACGCAATGCAGAGTATGGCAAGCAAGGCGCTGGTTACGCTGGGAAGGGGTGACCTAGGACGGGGGTAGGGCATTGTATGGCCCACCACCACTGGGCATCTATTCCTTACTCAAGTCCTGAGGGACTAAGTCCCCCTTTTGGCCGCGCGCCCCACGCTGGATGAAGGGGGACACAGTTATGGTTGTGCCAAGGTTATCGATGGTATATAGAGACCTTGGCTGATGTTTAATGGTTTTATAGTGATGGGTATAGGGACCCTGATCGCAATAGGCGATGTCACCCCCCCCACCTATTCAATTTGATGTAATTTGGATTAATAAAGGGTCCATGTTTAAATCCATGATTGGTGTCGTCTTATTTCTGGGTGCGTCGACAAAAGGGCGAATCTTAGCAATGTTATGGAGGGAGAAGTGACAGGATTTGGCAACCGAGTCGATGTAGGGTTTAAAAGAAAGGGGTGAGTCAAAGATGAAGCCTAAGCTATGGGCTTGGGGGATGGGAAGGATGGTGACCTCATTGATGAGGATCGACAGGGAAGAGGGAGAGGAAGGATGAGGGGGGAAGATAAGGAGTTCAGTTTTAGCCATGTTGAGTTTGATGCTATAATTTATACACTACTACATACTAGACAGTCACTCAGGTGCTACTACATTATCAATACATGGGTAGTAAGACTAGGGGAGAGAGGAGGGGAATTTAATTTTAATTTACCTATTATTTTGCTTCTTTTTGGATTTTTTTAAAAGAAGTATAAATCAGCGATAACTAAAATGATATTAAATGTCTTTCACTCTTTAGAAATGATCAATATTTTTCACACAAGTAAAATATTTGCAGAAGATTGACATTCTTAATACATCTGTGAAAATATTGTTTAATCTAATTTTGAATATTTTTCATCCTCTTTGAGATTGCTGCCAATTGGCAATTGAAATGTACCAATTGAAATGTAACCAAGTCAGGCGCGTGCACCTGGGACCTCGCATCCTCGTGAATATTACACTCCTTGTCTCTCCCTCTGTTCCCCGTCCTTTGTCTCCCCCCCCCGCCCCCAGGTCTCTCAGATTGTAAACCCTAGGGCAGGGACTGTGTCTATTCAGTTACTTTGTAAAGCACCAGGTACATTGCTTGCACTATATAAATGCTTGCTAATAATAATAATAATAATTAATAATTAATACCAAAGTTGTTTGGGGTTTGGCAGCTGAATGATCTGTGTATAGCAGAGAAATGGAAAAAATCATTCTCAATTTGAAAACTATCTGAAAAAAAATGACCGACTGTGATACACATTTCAAATCTAATTTAGGCATTATGTATTGTCTGCACACATGCTTCCCCTCACTCTTGCCTTTATGCTTCTGTAGCATAGCAGAGTTGGCATGCCTTGAAAAAGGAGCTTGTAAAGAGGCCAGCTAGGCGGAGTTTAGTAGAGTGGTGGAGGATCAACTTTCCCCTACAGTGAGGACATGATGCCATATAGGAATGGCTTAAAGTACCATTAAATATTGAGCTCCCTACTATAGGAGGTCAGATAGAAAGGGAGTAAAGCAGCTAGGACTCGGAGCCTTACCACAGAACATGGTGTAGTCTTTGACATCATCTTGGCTTATGTCCCCTATGATACATACATTATGGTAATGAGCACTTCAGGTGGATCTTGTTTATGTATATTCTGTGAAATGTTTGGGGTCTCCAGCCAAGTAAGACAGTAAGTCATCTCACACCTTCTCCTATAATTCTCCTGTGAAAAGTTTTCCACTTCTTGTTTATCAGACAATCATCCTGTATCAGTCCTTCTGCAAAGTGTTTAATTGATGATGGCCTAGCATAGGGAAAAAAAACCACTTCAAAGATATGTAGCAAGCAAAAAATGGCAAAACAAAGCAATTTATAAAATCCACTTTCCATGGGCAAAATGACATCTATGGAGCTTGCAGTAAAACTTGAATACATTTTTTCCCTCTCCTGAAAAAACTACCCAAGAAAAGTAGGCAACAGTACCACTCACCTGCCTTTTCCCCAAGTATTTATTTATTTATTTTTATTTATTTCAATTTTTATCCTGCCCTTCCCGCACACACAGCTCATGGCACCTTACACAAACAAACAAAATTACAAAATACAAACATAAAAACATCCCACAACCCCCAGCCCCAACACAGTCTCACCCTTAGTTAACTCCCCCAATTCAGTTCTCCCAGTTCAATCCCCACTGCCAAAAGCCTGATGGAACAGAATAGTCTTACATTTCCTCCAGAAGGACTCCAAGTTTGAATACAAGAGGACCTGCTAGGGGAGGGAGTTCCACAGCAAAGGTGCGATGGCCGAGAAAGAAAAGGCTGCAGCCTCCTCACCAGATGGAGTTGGTGAAAAGTGCTCCTTGCCATTGCTATGACCTGGCAATTCAGGCACAGCACGAGATCCAGAAGCACCCCGAGGCTGCAAACCTGATCAACTAGAGGGGGCTAGACCCCATCAATCATCACCTCAGTCTTGTCAGGATTCAGTCTCAATCAATTCACCCTTATCCATTCCCCTACTGCAGCCAGGCAACGGGTAAGCACCAAGGTCCGAAACTGCAGGAAGTGGGTCAGATGAAAAGGGGAAGTAGAGGTGGGTGTCATCAGTATACTGATGGCACCTCACCCCAAACCTCCAAATGACCTCACCCAGTGGCTGCATATATACATTGAACAGGGGGGCGGGGGCAGAATAGAACCCTGTGGGACCCCACAAGGGAGATCCCGAGGAGATGATGAGCAATTGCCCAACACCACCCGCTGAGACTTCCCAGCTAAGAAAGAGTGGAACCACTCAAGAGCAGTCCCGCCCACTCCAGCCAGGTCCTGCAGCTGAGTCAACAACACCTCATGATCAACTGTATCAAAAGCCACTGAAAGATCTAATAAAATCAATGGGATAGAATTCCCCATGTCTAACTCAAAGTGAAGGTCATTTACCAAGGCCACAATTGCAGTCTCCGTGCCATGCCCAAGATGAAAACCAGACTGTGACGGGTCCAGGAATCCGATAACATCCAGATGCACCTGGAGCTGACGAGCGACTGCCTGTTCAGCCTTTTTCACTGCCAGAACAGCCACAGCATAGTCTTTAAAAAACTATCTATGCCTCAATCGGTCAGATTCAGCTTGAGTCTGGTGCCACCTGTGCTCTAACCGCCTACCCTCCCGCTTCTGCCCCTCGACCCTCTGTGTACTATGGGGACCTGTGTTGGTTCAGTGGTGAGAGTGGACTCCTGGGAGCCACCGTGTTGGTGGCCTCAGTCAAGATGCTATTCCATAATGCGACAAGGCCATCAACAGAGTGGTCGTCAAGGTCTGTGGGAAACTCCCCCAGAGAGTTCTGGAAACCAATTGGATCCATGTGTCTCTGGGGGCGGACCAATCTAATAGGTCCACACCCCAACAGAGGCATAGGTGTACCCGGACCCACACCTCCAGTAGGTAATAGTCCAACCACAACAAGGGTGTCACCACCACATACCAAATTATAGGACCCCCTGATTCCAAGCCAGTGCAGAAAATCAACTCCAGCATGTGTCCCCTCTCATGTGTTGGACCCACTACTACCTGGGATAGGCCCATGGAGGCCATGAACTCCTGCTCTGCTCCATAAAGGCTGGCCTCGGCATGGATGTTGAAGCCCTCAAAAAATAAGTTCCCTTTTAGTAGAGAGAAGGATGGGATGATGCAAGGAGATATAACATAACCCAAACCTCCAGTTTAGATGAGTTTAACTTCCAAACCTCATAGGCCAATTGAATACATAAATTCAGCAGCCTTCCATGTCATTTTCAGAAGAGACTTTTTATTATTATTTTAAAAAAGGAGATAGTGTACATTAGTGCTGAAACCCAATCCATGGTTTATTTGGGAAACACCGAGGACTAGTGTATTTGGCCTTGATTTCCTGAGTTCTGAAGTTCCGAGCAAGGATCCTGGAATTTTGGAACTCGGCAAACCTCGGCTGAGTGCAGGGAAGGGGATCCAGAGGGCAGGAAAGCGGGGGCTGGAGGTCAGCACTAGACCCCTGCTCCCCCTTACATGGCCCCCACTGGCTGGGGAGGGAAGGATAGGCCAGTGTGGCCAGGGAAGGGGGCCAACGTAGCCCTTGAGATCATCCGTGGGAGCCTTTTTGGAGGTTCCCCGGGCGAGGTGGGTGGCCACCGATGTTAGATCTTTTTCGGTGGCCGCCCCTGTTCTGTGGAATTTGCTCCTGGAGGAGGCTCGGTTGGCTCCCACTCTCCTGCTGTTTCGATGTCTATGTAAGACCTGACTGTTCCATCAGGCTTTTGGCGAGGGGTGGGGGTGGAGGGTTTCCCCACATTGTATTGTATTTTAAATTGTTTTAAATTGTTTAAATTGTTTTAAAATTTTTTTTATTGAATGTTGTTCGCCGCCCCAGGCTGCCCTGTGGGCAGGAGGGGCAGGATATAAATTTTAAATAAATCGATCAATAAAAGTAATGGGGGCCTAGTGGGTGGCCTAGCGGGGGTGGAGGGTGGAGAGTCTGAAGTGGATTGCTTAGGGGGGTCAGGGATGGGTTACTTACCTTCTGGAAGGGTCCCACACAATGTGTGACTTCTTTCTGGCTTGTAAGTTTGAAAGTAAAAAACAAAACAAAACAAAACTGAGCATGTTCAGAAAGGGCCGTTTAGGCCTAACTGACCCTTTCTGAGCATGTTTGGTCCTTTTTAAAGATGGTGCTGACAGTGCTAGCACACCAGCACTGTCTTTGAAAAGGGCTAAGCATGCTCAGAAAGGGCTATTCAGGAAGTCCTGGAAAGGTTGGGAAGATAGCTCTTTTCCGCTGTAATCCTGAAACCACTTACTTCAGAGGATTCTCATTGACTTCAGCGAGACTCCTCTGGGGTAAATAACTTTAGGATTTCAACCAGAGTTACAAGTAAAGTATATCATAGGGTGAAAACAGACATGACGCTAACCACCCTTTAACCACCCTTGGCGGTCATTTATGCATGTTGCAGGGCTACATAGGGCACCAATACAGCCCTGCAACATGCATAAATAACCACCAAGGGTGGTTAAAGGGTGGTTAGCGTCATGTCTGTTTTCACCCATAGTGAATCATACTTTTGGGGGGTGGAAGAGAAGGGGGTGGTGAATAATACTTTTAATTCAAAATGTAATTTATTGTAAACATTTTATCACTTTTTCAATAGATCTGTCTGGAAAACTCCATATTTTGCTAAGTTGTGTTCTGTTACTTCTCCCATGACAGAAATCATGAGTCTTTTTATCCAGACAAGACTGCACATGTGTCAGGCTGGTGTAAATGTTTATACTGCTCTAGGAAACTCTGCTTTTAGACAATTTTATAGATGCTTCATGTGAGTGACACTGTAATCATATAATTCAAAATACCTCCTCAGAGTGACTGGACACTTTCTTCCATTGTTTTTAAAGTTGATGACATCCAATGGCTCAGACTAGATGGGGATAGAGGATTAAACAACAATGATTGAACTCCAATGCAACTTGGAGATCCATACGGTTCTGAAGTTGCTTTAAGTCCAGCTCTGCTTTCTGTCTTCTTGTCTGGCGGTGTCATTTCCCCTGATTCACTCAGCAGCTCATGCCATGCCAAAGGTTATTGACCTTTCCACTCTGATGACAAAAAGACTGGAAATTAATTGTGCTTAGAGAATTTGTCAGTAGGCGCATTAAGGAAAGTGGTGATCTAGACGGCTAAGCTCAAAACATTGTCTTTAGAGTATTGTCTTTTTTAACCAGCTTTCCTTTAAGGTGTAATAAAGGCACTAACTTCCATTTACTTGCAGGTCCCTTGGAACACAATTCATTTCATACAGATCTCTATTTTCTCTATTTAAATATGAACCATAGCTCTTGCAGACCATTCTCCACTTTCCAGAGCTTTCTCTAGGGGAATGAATCACTAACAAGTTAAAACACTTTGATGGTGGTTTTCTGGGAAGTTTATTTATTTATTTATTTTAAAAAACAAATCAGCTGAGGAATTCACTAAATAAGAATAAATTCTAAGATGTAGGCAAACCAAGGATGGAGACTAGGAGGCTGAAAAGAAATCACTAATTAGATTAGGGTAGCCTTGCAGAAATCAATAGAAAAACCATACCTGCTCATGAAATTTTGTATCTACCCTAGAAGTGGAGTGTGTGTGGGGGGTGTGGGGGTGATGTTACCGCATTTACCCATCCTTGTGAAAAATGTACCCACCAGTAGATAGGTGCAAATGTGCAAGGCTGGTTTATAGGGTCTTTAAGTCACCTTGTTCTCCTTCTCCTTCCCATCAATGCAGCTTCAGCAACACCTACAGTTTCCCTCTGAGAATGGCATGCCTCAGATGCTACGGCACATTAAAAATCTGACTTACTTGCTCACAGTCATTCAGTTTTTGATAAAAACTGATGATGAATGCAGGGTGAGTAGGTGTAAAATACACTGTGAGATCCTTTCATTAGCATTATTTCAGACTTCAGCTGGGATGCAGTTGTCTTGTACTCCTTTAATTGTCTTGAGCCGGGATCTATGTTCACTGCATATTCTCCATTGCCGCCAATGTGGAAAACACAGTGGCTTGGTTACAATGAGAATGACAGCAGGCAGGTCCATGTGGCAAGGATAAGGGTAAACAGACAGTAGGTATAGGAAATAGTGGCTCAGAAGGCTAAAGAGTCAGACAGAACAGAGCGAAAGAGGTGAGTTTTAAGGAGAGATTTGAAGGTATGAAGGGAGGTGGCAAGGCGGATGTGGACAGGGAGGGAGTTCCAGGCATAGGGGGCAGCAAGTGAGAAGGGACGAAGGCGCTTAGGGGAGCAGGGAAGGCGTGGAAGGGTGAGAGAAGGGACAGAGGAGGAG
>QEPC01014630.1:3388845-3414117 GCA_003113815.1 Sphenodon punctatus
CTGCTGTTCAGGAACAGTGACTAGCTCAGAAGGTGTTGGGAAGGGGGGAGGCAGATAGTTTCATTTCTTGCAAGCCTCTCCACCCCTGGTGCCTGGAAGTCTGCTCCTCGGTGACTAGTACTACCCCTCCCTGTCCCGTTTGACCTTACAGTGAACCTTTTTTTGCCACCCGAACGCGATCCCAACTGATCGAACTGTTCGGTCATTTCGATGTTCATAATTGAGTTCGGTTCGGCCTGTTCGTGTTCGGAAGTTCGGTTCGGTTCGGTCGTCCGAACAGACCGAGTTCAGGCCGAACTCCGAACTTCCGAACTGCGTTCGCCCATCCCTAAAAATTAATGCTTACTGCATTTATTAGACTCCACAAAGTCTGTATATTTATACTGTGAAGATTTTCCTTTTCACTACATTGTGCAGCTAACATATGTCTACTGCCTTTTGATTTTCTAATGTTGAGTGGTGTGGATTATGAGATTGCAAAATGGTGCCACAACCAGTCAGTGATTGTCAAAAATATGCTCACTGATGCACAAGCATTGCACTGATCGAGAACTGGATGGGCTTTGTAGAGGCTGTGCAAAATGTGTAAAAGCCTTTTCGTGGAAAAATCTGCTGCAGATTCGTTCAGCATTTGTCTTTGGAATTGCTTACACCTTTTGTCACATGCAGTCAGCTGAGATCCTTCTGGTATTAGGTTGGACTCCAATTTTTTTCAGGGACAGTGACACGATCAGCAGTTCTAGGATTACAGTATCTCTCTGAATTACTGCTTCAGACAGAAAGGAAAAGCCCAACATTGTGCTTGCCACCCAAAGATACTTTTCTCCCTTCCTTCTGTTTTAGCCAGCAAGAGAGACATTGCGTCCAAAAACTCTGTCTTTTGGAAGACAACCATAGTCTTTTAGATGGGTGCTCAGCTGATCAAGATCCTCTCATGAAGGCTACTTCACGATTCAGTTTTGGCACACCTCCCATTTAGGGTTGCCACCTATGTATATTTTTTCAGGCCACTTGTGAAACATACATGTTGCAGGGCCTGCATTGGCACCAATGCAGGCCCTGCAACATGCATGTTTCATAAGTGGCCTGGAAAAATATACATAGGTGGCAACCCTACTCCCATTCAATATCGGTGTGTGATAGGAGATAGTGAGTGTAACAGTGTAGACCTGGCCTAGAGTAAGTCCCTGCAGGATCCCTGCTCCAAGATGGTCAGTCCACATGGGAGTTAGCTCTACAGTGTCCTTTATTACAGTTCTCCACCATATATACAGCCCCACTAGCCTGGCACCAACCCTCTGGCTACCAAAGTCCTTAGCACCAAGCCATTCAGCCAGGCACCAACCTCTGTCTGGCTAAGTCCAGTCCATATAGCCAGGTAGCTTATTCTTTAGCTCTCTTGAGGTTTCTCTGGCCAGACCCTGATTACTCCTGCAGACAGAGACCTAACTCACAGGAACAGCCCTTACTCCTTGGCTGCTGCTTAGTCCTTGAAGTGGAGCTTCCACCCAGATCCCGCTTCCTCCAAGGTTTTTCTTTAACTGAGCTCTGCTCAGGGCTTTTGGGCGGTGCTGCCTCTGCCACCTCAGGCAGCTGCCTCTAATTAGCCCCTTTGTTGCTTCCTATAAGGCTCCAATTTGCCCATCTTAAAGTGTGCTCCCATAACCCACTTCTTGCTATAGCGAGGGGTATTGTGTTTCGTGGGGTGTGCATTTGGTTTTAATTTTTTTAATTATTAAAATGAATGAAGCCCTGTTTGTTTTCGTAATTAAAATACAAAAATGATAGACAAAGGTCATGAAAACTGACAAAAATGAAGAAAAAAGCATCCCTTTTTGTTATTAAAAAAACTTTAAAAAATGGTGCATTTGCAAAATGGTCACCAGGGCTGTTCTGCGAGTGTGCACCCTTTCCCCAAATGGCACTGGTGCTGCTGGCACCATTTTGGGAAAGGGCACACATGTGCAAAAGGCCACCAGCCCATTCTGCACATGCATGTTCTTTCCTAAAAAGGTGCTGTCAGCATCAGCAGCATTTAGATTGCAAGCTCTCGGGCAGGGACCGTGTCTATCTTATTTTCTGTAAAGCGTCAGGTACATCGCTGGTGCTATATAAATACTTATAATAATAATAATTAATAATAATTTATATTTGCCTGTTGCACACTTCAGGTGTTTGGTGCTCTAGCTAGGTGAGCCACGCTCATGTCTATTGTTCTCTTTTATCGGATTTCCCTGGTTTCATAGGTTCGCTTAATCAAGGATTTGGATAAGGATTTCCAGGCTGAAACCTAATGACGATGTGAAGGGAATTTTGCTTGTAGGCTGATAGAATCAATGGAAGAAGTGGCATTGATTCCTTTACCTAAGGGAGCCTATTCATAATTTCTTATAGATTTTTGGCACATGTCCATCTAATGAATATATTTTTTTTACATGTATTGGTCAGAAAAGTCACATTTAGACTGCAGTTGATATACTGCTTCTTGACCAAAAATATGTCAAAGTTATTCCTTTGATGCAGTTCTTGCCATAGCAATCCACACTTCTATCCTCCCGGCCCCCATGTTATTTTGGCATAATGGACTGTATATGGGGCTACAGCTTCAATGGTTGCAGTATATATGGCCATTCACTCATGTGCTGAATGATGTTTCTCACAGAGAGCACTTTACACCTCTGTCCCAAGATGTGCAGTAGCTTGTGAGTCATTTCCAAGTGCAATTTAGGCGGTTGATTCTAACCTAGAAAACTCTGCTTTAAACAGTTTAAAGGCCTTTGCTACTGCAGAGATGGCTGCTCTTCTTGTGTGTGTAAGCATTGGGTGCCTCAGGCGCAGCCGCCGCTCGTGTGGCCGCCCCGCAGTGCCACCCGCACCCCCCCTGGATGCGCCGACAGACCTTGCAGAGCCTGGAGGCGTGGCCAGCCCTAGCGTAGCAGAAGGGGATTCCCCGCAGATGCAACCACTTCCGGCAACAGAACCAGGGCCGCCGCCGCCGCTGCCGGCACAGGGGGTGGGGCCTGGCCTGGTGCGGTGCTCTCAGCATCTTCTGGCACGCAGGCAGGGCGGAGCCTGCCCTACAAAAGCCGGCGCCGCATGCTTGGCGGCGCCGGTGATCTGAAACTGGCCCCTGGTGCGAACGCTGACGAGTGCTTCCTGTCCTCCTGCTTGAGTCCCTACCTGTGTTGCTGTTCCCTTCCCTGCTTGCCTGAGCAGAATCCAGAGTGACTGTGGTCGTGGTGAGTGCCCCTTTTGTGTTCCTGTGGAGAGTTTGAGCGAGTGCGTGAGTGAGTGGGGGTGTGCGTGAGCGGAGTGCCTGGAGCCCCTTTCCCTTCCCCCCTGGGGGGGGTGCCCTCCCCGTGGAGCGAAAGAGCGTCCTTCCCTTTCCCCTTATCCTTGGGCCTGGTTCCCCCTCTCCTCACTGGACCCGCACACCACCTCTCCCCCTTGTGAGCGCAAGTCGAAGATACGAGTGGTCGAACGGTGGGCAGGGTTCCCCGGTCTTCATTCCTCGGCGCCCTATGATGATAGGGGCCTAAGTTCCAGGTGCGCAATCCCAAGGAACGGCCCACACACTATCCTGACGGGCATCCCACAATGCTCCCTTGTGCCGAGAAGGTGGGGCCTGGGCTACCCGTGTCGCACGCCACTCTCTGAGAGGACCCTAACCTACCCGTCTCCTATCCCCCTCCGAGAAACCCTCCTTCCCTCCCCACTGACAGTGTGATGCCATGTCAGTTCAGAACAGTTGAGGTTCTCAAGCTATTAGTCTCCTGGTGTCAACATAAAGAGGATTAAGTTAAGGCATTTTTAGGAAGAAACCCTTGTCTTTAAGCTTGTAACCTCCTTTGATTTGTAAGCGATCAATTTTTTCCCCTTCCAGGTCACGCAGTAAGTCCAGTCCATTTTCACAGGCCTTCCTTGGGCTTCTTGAGAAAGCTGATGGGGAAAAATGAATGGTGGAGACTTGATTTTGGTTTACTTTGTTATTTTGTAGCATGTACTTAGAGTAACACGTGCTGTATGAGAGAGTTTTTAAGTGAACTGAAAGAAATAATATGACAGTGGAAGTGGGAACTCCCAATTCCAGTGGAATCCACCTGTAGTCAATAAATAATCTTAAAATTGTTTATCTAAAAAGAAAGGCACTAGAGTGAAGCTCCCTGGGCAATAGTTGTGGAATTACCATAGTAACCTTTCTGTCACATTGCATGAATGCACACATTCATAACCAATTAAAAAGACACACACTGGCAATAATATCCAATATAAACGGTTGGTGCACACATGCGCAAATACAAATATACATTTATAAAATACAACTTTATCAAAAGCATTTCCCCTAAAACAGACAGAGGAACCAGGCATATTGGAGGTTAGCGGATAGAAGGTGAAACTGGAAAGCAGAAAAGGGACTCTGTCTTTCCCTCCTCACCCCACCAGTGCTAGAAGAGGAATTTACTGATAGTCATTTTTTGCCAGTTGCTCACTGACTTTATATTTCATATATGTTGTTTTGACACAATGCCAACATTCCTTTTTATTTACTGCATCCTCTTAACTGCTGCATCCTAGATGACCAAGACACATGCTGCTGCTTCATGATCATGTAATATGTTCAACCTGCTTTCTACTTAAAAGGGATAAATGTACTCAGTCACCTGTCCTGATATACAAGCATACTCAAAGACTCAGGCCATTTTTATAGTAGTAAGTAAGTAATTTATTGCATGGTCTGCGACCATTGCAAAAATACAATATATAAAACCAACACATATACATAAACATTATATAAATACAACACAGCTGCTCTGCAACCTATTAACGGCAGTTGGAAAACCAACCACCACCAAGGTACACAGGCTACCCTAACTAAATCCAGTAATGAAAATTATAATAATATACTAGCTAGTCTTAGAAATCAGGTGGCAGAGGCAAGGGACTGAAACCTCCAAAAGGCTTTCCTGCACTGAACAGCCTGAAGCAAAAAAGCAGCAGTGTTTCTAATAATGTCAGGGTCTGAGCTGTCTAATAAAGAGCCAAGAAGAGTGCCAGCCGATCTACCCGGATACTTGTCAATGAGAGGCTGTAAAAACTTCTGTCTAGGTTGATCATATAAATGGCAGTGGAGCATTATATGGGCAAGTGTCTCCACAGCCAACTTGTCGAAGGGGCATAGGCACTCAGTAAAAGGGATTCCTTGCACCCGACCCTCGAACACAGCTGAAGGGAACGCGTTGAAACGGGCCGTGCAAATCAGCTGCTTAGCGCTACCTGAGATCGGAGCTAAAAGATACTGGGCAACCTGCCCCATCCCTGGGACCCACACTAGATAATAGGGATGGGACATCGGGCAAAAAACCGACTACCGGTTACCGGTTTCCAAAAAACCGGTTTACTGGATTAAAACCAGTTTACCAGTGCCGGATCTATTGATTTCAATGGGGAACTGTCAGTGTCCCCATTGAAATCAATGGGGAGAAAAACAATCCCTCCCCCTCCCAGGATGCACGGGTGGAAGAGGGGACACCTCCCACCCACCCTGCCCAGGCTGGATTTTTTTTTAAAAAAAATTTCCGCAAAGTCCCTGGCTCTGGGCCGCTGGCGGCAACCCAAAGCCCGCACCAGCAGGTAGGTACTAGGGTGATCCCTGGGGTGGGGCGGGCTCTTATACACATCTAGATGTGTATAAGAGACAGGTGGGGTGTGTGTTAAACCACCCTCCACCCCAGGGATCACCCTAGTACCTACCTGCTGGTGCGGGCTCCGGGGAATTTTTTTTTTTTTTAAAATCCAGGCTGTGCAGGGTGGGGGGTGTCCCCTCTTCCACCTGCGCAGCCTGGACAGGGGAGGGAAAAGTGGTTGGGTGTGGTTTTTTTCTTTTTTTACATTGCAGCCATTCATTTCAATGGCCGCAATGTAAAACAATCCAGCACGGGGAGCCGGTACCCCAATATCTGGATTAATCTGATACTGCTGGTACAGCAAAATACCGGCAGTATCGGATACCGGATAATCCAAACTTCCCACCCCTACTAGATAATCCTTCATATGGGGGGACCTCCCCAATTGGCCTAGCTCACACTGCCTAGTTATATCCTTGGCCCGCATTTCAACTTCCTTCTTCAGAGATGAGGGGGGCTTATGCTGGAGGTACTCCGGTGATAGTCCATTCTCCTTTAACTGGTCCCTTAGCTTTATTAGCCAAGGGCTTTGGAAGGAGTCCTCTCTAGCCTCCGTCAGTTGTTGGGAGCCCTGCACCAGATTTAACTGTAGCCAGAATTTAAGGGCTAGCAAATTGGCGGACAGCGACCATTCCTTCTGACCCAATTCCATCCGAACAGCCACTGATGGAGTGCCCCTTGGGGCTCCCAACAGCCTCTGCAAGAATCCATATTGCAGTCTGTCTATTTCATGTGCACAAAATGGAGCCCATATCTTGGCCCCATATAGCACCTGAGATTTGATTTTACTAGAATAGACCTGTAGAGCCACCACCACCGCCGATCGTCCCTGTTTGATAAATAACCGCTTGATGGATTGCGCTGCACCTTTCGCCCCTCTAAGTGCCCTTAAGTTGTGTTCTTGCCAGCTACCTGACCTATGAAAAAGGACTCCCAGGTACCCGAAAACCAGGACCTGTTGAATAGTATTCCCTTCAACGGCCCAGGAATATTTCTTTAACCTGGCCAAAAAGATCACAATCTTAGATTTGTCATCATTGATACTAAGATGCTTAGCATGGCAAAACTCTGCAAAAGCCTGGAGCTGGCGCAACAGGCCCACACGTGTTTGGGAGAGCAAAGTGACATCATCGGTGTAGCAGAGACAGCCGACGTGTCGCGCTGCTAACTTCGGAGGGAAGAAGCAGGGCTTGGCCATAATTGGTATCACCTCATCAATAAAATAATTGAAGAAGGCCGGGGCCAACACACATCCCTGTCTTATTCCCAGCAACATGGAAACTGGCGGTGACATATGCCCTTGCTGATCTAACTTCACAACAAGGGACGAGTGGACATGTAATGACTGGATCAGGGCCAGAAGTCATTTGTCTATAGTGGAACCCTGGATCTTTTGCCACAGGACCACTCGATCTACCGAGTCAAACGCTGCCCTAAGGTCCAGAAATGCGACAAACAAAGCACTATTCCAGGCCCTAAATTTAGCTATCAGATGTTACAGAATGTAACATTGCTCTATCGTCGAGCAGCCCTGTTGGAATCCCGCCTGCTCCAATGATAGAGCATTAGACTGATCCATCCAGGCAGATAGCTTCCCCAACAGATATTTTGCATAAATTTTAGCAATAACTGATAGCAAACTAATAGGTCTATAATTTGCGGGATCTGTTTTACAGCCTTTCATAGGAACAACAATTGCCCTATCCCAGTCCTGCAGGATCCTCCCAGTAGTATTAATGGCAGTAAATACCGCCGCCAATATCGGGAGCCACCAAGCCTTTTGGGCTTTGAGATATTCCACTCGGATAAGATCAATCCCCCTGTTATTACAAAAAGACTCAACAACAGACTTAATCTCTTCCTCCACCACCGGAGGCCATAGAGGTAGGTCTCCCAGAACTGGAAACATCAGATCCTGAGGCTCCACCCTCCTGCTGGCATTATAAAGTTTCTTAAAATGGTTCATCCAGGTAGCTTGAGCTACAACTGGTACAGAGATCTTGCACTTCCCTCCTAATGCACCGTTGGTCAACTGCCAGAATTTCCTGCTGTCCCCTGTGTCTGCTGCCCGCAGTAGGTTTCCCCACTGCGTGTCCCAGTAAGCTCTCTTCTTCACATTAATGAGGGCTCTATACTGTGCCCTAAGGGTGATATATTCTGAGGGGAGTGACACTGAACCCGCCTCCCTATAGCTATGATACACAGCTTTTAGGTGAAGCCTAAGCATTTGACATTCCCTGTCGAACCATGGCTGACCAAACCTCTTGATAGGCATTACAGACTCTCCCCCCAGGCCTTGGACATGAGCACGTAGACCTGTAGACAGCCGGGTGAACATATCCAGAGTGACCTCAGAACTAGAGGCCACAATCAGATTCTCCCGCAGAGCCACAATATGGGCCTGAGAGGTGTACTCCACCATGGACTTTGCTGTACTCTCACCCCAGCGTGGAGCCCGAATGATCTCACACCCAGTCACCTCCACTTTGTCCTCTGCCCCCTGACCACAATCCAGGGCCAACCCAGAAATACATAAGGAGAGTATTAAGGACAAATGGTCTCCAACCACCACTGGGCCTAACTTAAAGTCAGTAATATGAGGCAGGACCCCAGCAGAAACCAAAATAAAGTCCACCGTACTTGGGCCTTGGGAGCCCACGAAGGTGAACTCTCCCTGGGGGTCAGAAAACCCAGAACCATTCAGCACATGTAAATCTTGCGCTATGACTAGCTCGGCTAATCTGATCGCTGACACATTCATATGCGTATCCTTAGATCTCCTGGAGGCGGGGCAACTCCCCGAGTGTGCAGAGCGCCCGTCACAATATGGCGCAATTGTCTGAGCATCTGGCCCCATACAGGCATTGAAATCCCCTGCTAGTACTAGAAGACCTGCAGGGTATCTGGCCACCACATTGTCCAAAGTTTGTTCCAAGGACCCTCACATGGAGGTCTGAAAAGAGCCCGTGTTGCATGGGGGGACATAAGCTGTTAAGAATATAAATATTTGAAGCCCCGCTTTAAGGACAACACCCAGAAGTAAATGGGGATCACTTATGATCTCAACAATCTCTATTATAACATTTTGAGAAATAAGACAGCCAACACCCCCACATGGGTGACCTTTAGCTTTCCGATGAACAGCTGGGAGAGAATAGGCCACATATCCCTCTAGTTCCAGTGGAACTTTAGACCAGGTTTCTTGGATCAATATGATCGAGAATCCTGTTAGATATTCCAGAAAATCAGGATCCTGACAGTGCCTAGCCCAACCAGCCACATTCCATGAGCAAACGGTGAAGGAAGGACCAGGCACTGTCTGGGTTTGTCAAAATGAGGGGGGGGGGGCGTTTGATCTCATGGGCCAGAGCCACACCGCCCAGCCTGTGGGCTCACTACCACCACCTCCAATGGCATGGCGTCCTGGGCCCCTACAATCTCTGGGGTTGGCAGGCTTCTGGCCATAACTGACCGTACAGCCTCCATCCCCTTAGGTGAACCCCCATCCATACTATCCAGAAAATAGGGGTCTACTGGGTGCAAAATCTGACCATTTGTGGTAACTTGAGTAACTATAGCTGGGGCCACTACATTTTGAGGATGACATTCAAGGTTGACCTCCTCTAAGTTTTTACCATTTTCTTGCCCAACAACTGAGGGCAAAGCATTGTCCTCAGTATTACTGTGCTTAAAGGCAGGGGGTGGCACCAGTGCTTCCAGATCTATATATGGTCTGTTTGGAACTTGGGGGCTTGTACAAAAGTCTACTGATGTTTGAATGTGATCATCAGAAATGGTCCTAATTGGATCCTTGGCCTGAACCACTCAGTAGTGGCCAAGAGAGAAACATCCTTAGCTAAGCTGTCTACCAAAGAGCCAGGGGATGAAGGTACTGCCCCCGAAATCATATAGGATTTGCCATGGTCTTTAACATCCAAATGCGGGTGCACTATACCTTGGGGTTGAAAAACAGAAGTAAATCTCAGTGACTCCTTGGGAATTACTGGCTCAACAGTCACCAAAACCGAAACCTTGGCAGCTGGATCATGCTTCTTGTAGCCAGGAAAAAGTGGCAGCACTACCGGATCTATATATGCACTGGCAAGAGAGATTCCCCATATAGCGAAAGCCGTCGGTTGAGAAAGCAGTTCCTCCACTATCTTCGGTGAGGTAAACTGGATCATGACTCGGGACAGGACAGGTGACAGTGGGAAATTTAAGTGGTGCACTATGTGAGTAGAGGGAAAGGGCTGGCCCAAAATACTAGATAAATGCTGCCATATGTGGTGCTTAGCAGACCAGTGGGGTAAATGGCCTGACGGAAGTTGCGTGATATGGAAAACCAGGGCACAGGGATCCAATAGCCAGGGGATCTTCCCCTTGATGGGGAAAACCTGGGGCCCAAGGGTCTCTCCCTGGTCAGTCTGAACCCCCCGTGTGGACTTCTCACAAGATCTACTCTGGGCGTACTTCAATGACTCCGCCCTTTGCAGACTAAGCGTAGTGGAGATTATGCTCAGATGAGTCCTCTATAATTCCAGCTGCATATTAATGGTTTCAAGTTGAGCATAGAGTTTAGTAACAATATCTCCAATAGCAAAACATTTCTCACTCAGGCAGTCCAAGGGATGGGGAGCAGGATCCCCCGGAGCACCAGGGGAAATCACCATAGGTCTATGGGGTACAACCATGGAGGAGTCAGTCAACGAAGAGGGGGGGGACAGATCTGGAATATCAAGTCCCACCCTATCCCCCAAACCTTTCCCCCCCTGCGCAGCTTCCGTTGGAGTCTTCGTGGTTAATTGTCCAACACAGACCTCTTCTTCCAATCCAGTCCTGGGGCTCTTGAAGAAATCCTCAAGTGTTGATTGGGACAGATGGGAGCACGCCCTCGTGACCATCCCCCTTGCAGCTCGCCTCTTACCCATTATTCAGCCGAGAGCCCTAACTCTGAGCACCTCGTCAAGGGTGAACGGTCAAAAGAGGCGCGCCTGCACCCGGCCTCGCTCCTTCTGCTGCTCCCAGCCACAGGTGTATTTGAGAGAGAATTACAACGGTCTCGACACTGGGCACCCGCAAACAGAGGGTTGGACACCACTCCGCGTCCCCAACTAACTGGCCCAGCCAACAGGCGGCACCCTTTGGCTGTCACCCAAGGGCTGACGCCCACAGGGTCCTCAGCCCCTGATTAAATAAATACCTGCAGGGAAAAGGAAGCCAATGACAGCCAAACAGGCACTCCTGCTGCACCTCCCCAAGCTTCTCCTCCCCTCTGGTGCTGCACAGGCCACCGGCCATTTTTATACGAGCCGTGGGAGCATGGGGCGGGTGTGCACGCTGCAGCATGGGCAGCACATTGGTGTCAGCGCACACGGGCATATCCCCACCCCCTACGCATCCCCACTCACGGAGCAACGTCCGTTTTCACTGGTTGCTCCATGAGAGGGGATGTGTAGGTCACCAGAGCGTGCACGCACCCCCATTGACCAGCCGCAGTATGTACACAGTGGATCTGCGTGTGCACGAGTGGAACCCTCTTGTGTAAAAATGTCCACAGTCAATATGAATCCAAAATATTTTTAAAAAGCAAAGAAGCTTCTAATCAAATTAATTTACCAATGGATATTTCATTTTGTGGTGTTTTTTTTGGGGGGGGGGCATTTGGTTTCTCCTTTTTTGGGCCTTTCTCTAGGTCATTACAAAGAAAAAATATAAGCTGAAGTTTTCAGGTTATGAATTTACATACTGAATGAGATTTTACTGTCAAATTGGGCTTGAAAGATAAACTTGAAGCCAAATAAAATGGAAATTTGGATCCATAGGAGAGTTTGCTACAACTTATTTTTATTCTTATTTTTTATTGTATTATATAGCACCAATAATGTACCTGGCACTTTACAATCAACAGTTATAGACAGAGGCAAGGGAAGGGAACTGAAGGGGAGGGTGTTTTTTAATGATCAGGGTGGTGGATGTGCTTGTGCATTCAGTGCTGAGTGGCAGTGCTGTGCAGCACTCACGCAGGGGTAGTGATTGGAAAGTGCTTCAAATGGGCGGCTCCCAGCATGGCTACCCCAGCCCTGGAACTGGCCACCATATGTTTGGCTGGCCCGCAAGGAGCACTCTGAATTTCCTAGCAGTGTTCCATTTGTGCCCATGAGTAGGTGATCCATGGCTCACAAGAACGCACATCTGCCCCTTCCACCTTCAGATGGGTGGGTGGCTCCATCACGGGGTAACGTCTTGTTCTAAAACACCCAAAGTTGTATCATCACTCCCAACTTTTCCATTTGTATTGTTGTCATTAATTGGCATCTGTGCTGGTATATTTTCTTATTTATTTTCTGTGCACGATCATATGTAGAAAAGAACACCAGCTGTTTCACAAGAATAAAACTGACTTCATAGCAGCTCATTATGCCTGCTTTATGCTCTTATACATTGTCGCAGGGTTTCCCACATTTCTCATGTCAGGAGGAACTAGAGGTGTGCACCAGGTGCTCATGTCGCTTTTCTTTTCTGTTTTTGTTATTAAAAACTGTCATTTTCATTTTTGTTATTAATGAAATTTCATTTTTTGTTATCAGTGTCATTTTCAATTTCAATATTGAAATTTTTATTTTCAGTTTCATTTCCGTTTTTGTTAGCGGAAACAGAACTTCAGTTGGCTGTGTGGTGATGTGGTGTGTGCCTAATATATATAATAAAACAGCCTAGTATCTAGTAATATCTATATAATATCTAATATCTCTCTTTATATATACAACTAATATCTATATCTATCTATCTATCTATGTATCATATGGACAGGGGGAGACAGACAGGGCAAGGGAAAAGGAAAAAAACAATGAGGTATATATCTAATCTATACCTATATCTATAATATATCTAATCTATACCTATATCTCTCTATATATGTACAGGGGGAGACAGACAGGTGAAGAGAAAAGGAAAATATGAGGTATATATCTAATCTATATCTGTAATATATCTAATCTATACCTATATCTATATATATATGTACAGAGGGAGACAGATGGGGAAAGGAAAAGATAAAATGTAAAGGGTATAAGGAAAGGTAAGGTATATGATATGTTCAGGTGGTAATGTACACTGAGGGCTGGAGAAGATTTTTAGTGCAATCACCAGAGTTCTGCAAATGCAACCTGACACAGCAAGAGCTAACACAAAACAAGAGTCAAACAACCTGACCCTGAAAATATAAAGGGTTGCACTGCCCTCCTCAGAGCCCCCTGATTGGTTCTGGGAGGCAGGAGACATCAAGTAATCACAGGGTGCCAAGTGACTGCTTGGGACCTGCTTGCGTTGCTCATTGACCAGCGATTACATCCATCAGATCCTTGCTGTCTGCTCACCCCTCCCATCACAGGCCCAGTTCAAGAGTTCAACACTGTTTCCCTTCCAAATGGCTTCGAGATGTCTGCTCCCTCCTCCCCTCTCCACATTTTCCTTCTAAAAATAACTGGCAGGAAATAACGAAATGAATAACGAATAACGAAAATGAACTTCATCATTGATTTTGTTATTATTGGTTTCAGTTTTGTTAATGTAATAATGAAAACGAAAATGGCATTTTTGTTATTGTAATAATGAAAACGAAGTGCACACCCCTAGGAACATGCATACATCTTGTATATTCTGCATGATGTAGAGAGCTGTTCTTACTATTGTCATGAAGAAAGAATTGTTGTGTGTTTGATGTGAAGCTATGACCCAAAGAATGTAGAGCAGTCGTATTCAGACAGACTTCAGCAATGAGTAAAAAGTTAAAAACAGATGAGCAGAGGTGTGGCGGCTTCCCAGCCTGACCCAGGCCAGGAAACCGCAGCCTATATGGCCCAGGCCAGGTCAGAACACCAAACAAATGTGCCCATGGCCCGAGAGCCATCCCTCCACCTGCACGGTCTGGGTAGGGCAGAGAGTTCAACAAATATTCGGGTGGCTGACCCCACCCGCGCTCTGCTCCCAGCGCCCCGCCCTGCACCATGACAGACAGTCATGGCAGCAAATGGCAGACAGCCATGGCAGGTATGGTGGGTCAGTACAGAAGTGCTGGCCCGCTGTGACCCGCATTGCCTACATGGGTGGCCCTTAGCCTGGGCTGTGTCCTTGGAAGATTTTCCAAGGATGCAGCCCAGGCTAGTGGCTTACCCACTCCAGGGTAGTCCCAGGCTAACATCTGGCAGTGCCAAAACAAATATGCTGGTGACTCCCAGGTCACAGCAGGCCACCATCATGGTTGAAAACAGACATGACGCTAACCACCCTTTAACCACCCTTGGTGGTTATTTATGCATGTTGCAGGGCTGTATTGGTGCCCTATGCAGCCCTGTAACATGCATAAATAACCACCAAGGGTGGTTAAAGGGTGGTTAGCGTCATGTCTGTTTTCACCCCATGTCTGTTTTTACCCAATAATGGCTTGGAGAAGGATCACAAATGTTGCTTTCATCCCCATCTTATTGGCCAACTTGAAATCTTTACTTTCCTTTAGTCCCCAAATGCCCTCCTTATCCCCCCCCCCCAAAAAAAAACCCCTCAACATTGCAGAATTAGTCTGGAGGCAATTAGTTCTGAGGTTAATGATTGCTGTTTCCCCTGTTCTTTGCCTTTGTCTGTTCTCTCCTGGGTGATGCTAATTCCAGTTCTTTCTGTAGATTCTCTCAGCACCAATTCCCTTTGCACAGGTTGTGTTGCAAAGAGGCACTTAGCAGCATGTATTCCATCACATGTTTTTCAGCCACTGATGTACTCTTTCCACATCTGCTTTCACTTTCCTCCTGGAAGGCCTACTAGTGATGTTTTGTTGCATTTTGGGTGCGTGTGTAGATGGATGATCTCCCTAGAAAGATGTAAGCTGTGTTTCAAATGTTCCATGGCAGAACTCTGACACGTTATACATTGTCTGCTGTAACTTCTGGCCCAAAGTCTTTGCATGTCAAAGATGCACCAAATGGAAATGGAATGCATTTTACGACAAAAGCCTCATATCTGTTTCCACCATTTTTATTTTTATTTTTAAATGGCTTACAAGCCAAAAGGAATAGCTGACGCTGGAAATACAAGCTTCCAGAGTCTGAATTATTGTGATGTCATCCTGTGGAGAGAATTAAATATTGAGCTGATTAATGTAGTACAATTTAACATAATATAAATGAAACAGAGGTTCCACAATAAAACACAAGTCAGTAATGTACATTTAAATGGCAAATGGATGCGTATATTTGGGATAATGTTTGCTGGTGCTTCAATAAAGAGAGCATAGATGGACTTTAGCAATTGCAAGAAAACAATTTTTCAAACTATAATGGCCCTTTTTTAGTTAACGTGTCAGCCTTTAATGACTAGGGGTGTAACAGCTGGTTTTGATGTAGTTTCTTTTGAAACCACTAGATTACAAGCAGTTTATTGCATTCCTGTCTCCAGACTGCTCCCTGGATACAGCCTAATGTCAAGAGGTTAAAGGTCTAAAGCCAGAAGCTAAAGAATTTGTCATCATTTAGCAGGTCACTTGTTGCTATGTGCTATGTAAACTGGACAGTTCCCTAGAGCCTATTAGAATGTCATGATACATTTTATATTTTCAAACCCCTATGGGAAAAGTAGGTATGTCTGAGAATGGGAAGTACTTACAAGCAATAATTTTGCACGTACACACACACATACACACACACTTAGCTTAAAAAGAAATGTGCCAGTGGCTCTCTTAGACCCGCTGTGGCCCAGGAATCACTGTCATGTCTGTTGCAGCACCGCCAGATGTTGGTCTGCTTCTGCCCCATGTTGATGATGGCCTCAGTCTTCCCTAAAATGGGTACAAGCCCCTCCCCCCTCGCTGTATAATCAAGAGCCAGAATACTTGGACAAGGAGGGCTTAAAGGGACAGGCCTCACTGGTGACCAAGGGCCAGCAAATGTGGAAAAGGGGAGCCCCATAGCAAAGAGGGGCTAGTAAAAAGGATCAGGCCCAGCCACCATGGAACCAGGCAGAAAGTAGGTCGCTCATGTGAAATACCAGCATGAACCTGGGGTAAGAGAGGAAAAAGGAAAACGCCTAGAGTAAAGTATGGGGCCATTAAGAGGCATCCTTCCTATTCAGTAGAGCACCAATAACTGGAACTTGGAGCAGCAACCTCCCCCCTCAGGAATGAAGAAATCCAGGTGTTCCCTTGTGCCTTTTGTGTCCCAGGGAGCCAATCGTTAGGCCCCTCGTCTCATCCTTAACCACCCTCCAGCCACTGTTGTTTACTCTTTCCCCCTGTGTCAAAGATATCTTATGCATCTTGTATGGCCCTTTTTCTGATGGAAGTAAAAGTTTGGTTTCTCCCCTCGTTAGCTCATTGTGTACCCCAAACGACCCATCATAGCCTCCCCAAATCCTTTGTTCAGTACCCTATAACTGCCGCTAGTTTTCCCCTCAACCTCTGAGAAATCTTTGGACCTAGATATGTGCAGCTAGTCTGTATGTGTCTAAGTTAAGGCTTCTCTCAGACCTTGGTCTGCCCCTCCTCCTCCTTCCATTCCCCGAATGCCGCTGGATCCGTGGGTCGCCTGTCCCCTGTCAACAGGCAAGGAAAGGTAACCTCAGGTCCAGCTTCTCCAGCCAGGTGGGGAAGCCTCTCTCTCTCTCTCTCTCTCTCTCTCACACACACACACACGCACACACACACACACACACACAGAGTCCCCCTTTGCTGAGCCTTTTCCGGATTCCCCTCCCCCCACTTCGCCTACCTTATTTTCGCTTTTCCAGCTGCCGCTCATAATTTTCCCCTTTAGAAATCCTGCCAGCCAGATCGGGGCTGTACTTCTTTGTTTTTGTGTAGCAATAAACTTGTTGTTATTGGACACCTGTCTCTCTCTCTCTCTTTCTATTTGGGGAAGGTACATAAACTACCTGTAGCACGTACTGTCCTCAGTCTGATCCTCTTGAACACGTGGAGACCCCGGTTTAAGTAATTAAGCTAATTTCCCCCTGTAGTAGAGGAACGGTGATTACTGAGGTACATTGCCTCAAGAGGTCACAAGTGGGAGGGGGTCTTCTGTTAATACCCAGGGCAGGTAGGTAGAAAATCTCTGAGGTCACAGCCCTGGCTAAAGGATGCCCATGTGGGCCAACATGGGGTAGCACATATGTGCAGCCCCATCATACCTGCCCTGGGTCAGGAGTGACCATGGCTCCATCACTGACTGCCATGGCTGTCATGCTGGGGGTGGGGTGCTGGGAGCAGGGTATGGCCAGGGCTGGCCATCTGCTCGTTTGCTGTACTCCCAGCCCTACCTGAGCCGTGCAGCCAGTGGGATAGCTCTCCAGCTCCAGGCACGTGTGTCTGGTGCTCTGACATGGCCTGGGTCACGTCGGCTGCAGTTTCCCACCCTGGGCTGGGCTGGGAAGCTGCTGCGCTGGCCACACGACTCTTAGATGATCATAGATTAGTGCTTTAATCACACAACACCCAATTGAGAAAACTCTCATTGCCATCCATATAGGAATTAAATATATAAGGACATGTGTAACTTAACCTTGTGGATAAGATGTTTTTAATTTGACCTGGGGCATCAGGGTCCAAATACCATCTTAGCCACTGGGTGGCCTTTTGACAAGTCACTGTCTCTCAACCTCAGTTGCCCATCTGTAAAATAGGAATAAATATAATATTCCTCATGGGGGTTGTTGTTAAGATGAGGGTTGCAAAGAACTTTAAACTCTCAAAGTACTGTATGTAAGTAGTAGTATGTAAGTATGTAAGGACCGGTCCTTACTAGGCATAATTCACTTGAGTTCTAAGTTGAGTTCTGGTCCTATTTATACCAAAATAGCTGGTATATTCTGCTATTACATAATTTCCTTTGGTTACATTTTCTTCCTTGTCGCACTGAACTAACTCCATTGCAAGTCCTGGATATTACTTCAGTTCTACACTGCTATGAATGACAGTGAGGGAAAGACTGGAGGCAATGGAGATATGATAGTTTTCTATTGTAAGCTAGGGGTGAAACAAGAATGCAAAAGCATTCTCTTGAGAATGCAGGAGTTTCTCGAAGCCCTGGCAAGATCTCACACATTCTCGGCTAGGTTTTTTTGAGAACCTCGAAAAAGGTTCTGCATATCCCCCAGCGACCATTTTGTGTTTGCGCAAAGCATTTTTTAGGCTTCTTGAAAACCTCGTGAGATTCTTGAAAACCCCCAAACGCTCTGTGCACATGCAAAATAGCTGCTGCATCCATTCTGCGCATGCATGACTGCCCGGCAGCCATTTTGGAGAATCTCATGAGGATGGCGGCAAGAAGCCCAATTCTCATGAGATTCTCAATCCTGAAAATCTCATCGAGAATCTGTTTCTCATGAGTTTTTTGAGAAGAACGAGGGCAAGTTTCAGTCCTAATGTAAACACAAAATGGCTGATGGAGTTTGCAATATTTTTCTTTTGTGCAGATTATTCACTAAATTGGAAACAGTGTTTTTGAAAGTGTCCTAGATAACATTCCAAACCAAAACATGGGAAACAACTAAATTAGATAAGCCATCACACTACAGATCTCAGCTAGCACTCCACATACAGGTATTGGGGGCCAGAGGTATAGCACCTCCTAGATCAAAGTGGATTTCTGAGTGAATGCATGTACACCAGAGAGTCTTATTCTTAGTATGGAAGTACAGCCTTCCCTACCCCAACACTTTGAATCAGGAGGCACTGGTGCTCACAATCTGCAGTCCTACAAAGGTGAGAGAATGGCCCCTGAACAAGACTTTATGCTCCAGTCTTCACCAACCTAAGCACCCTCTTCTGTCCCACACTAGCACCATCTACCCTACCCTGGCAATTAGATCACCACTAGGACTGAAACAAGATTTTGGAAAAATTGAAATTCCCATCACAGGGTGAAAACAGACATGACGCTAACCACCCTTTAACCACCCTTGGTGGTTATTTATGCATGTTGCAGGGCTTTATTGGTGCCCTATGCAGCCCTGAAACATGCATAAATGACCACCAAGGGTGGTTAAAGGGTGGTTAGCATCATCCTGGTTCCCAATACCGTCTCTATCGAACCAAGAACCTTTTGGTACTCAACAATGGGCATTTTTACACACACCTTTAAGTTCCAGATTTTTCAATCTTCTGGGTTTACAAGTCCACAAGTAAGTTCCGGATGCATTTTTCACACACACACCGCCCTGAGGCAGTTCCTGGATGCAGTCTTCACACAAACACTGCCCTGAGGCAGCCTAAAGTAGCCACAGCTGTAGACGTGACAGGCTACCATGGAAACCAAGTGACCACAGCTGCCTGGAGCAAAGCAATTTACCAGGAGAACGTTTTACACACAAAAGTTCTGGGAGAAGTTCTACACAGAAGTTCAAAGAGCCAGATGTTTAAGATCTGAGTGAGTGATTTAGACACACAGAATGTTCAGGATGTAACAGCAAACATGCAGGAGAAATGTGTGCGTAAAAACACCCCGTGTCTCAATCAACATTTTGTTTCTTGATTTACCAACTTTCTGCTTATCGGGATTCCGTATACCACTTTGTTATTTACTGCTTTGTCGTAAATTTCAAATACCGAGAGAGGCAATAATACCACATTTCTTCTGTCTTCTCTGCACTCCATTTCCTCTTGTACTTCCTTGTCACTCATTGGCTGGTACGCAGAATCCTTTACAAATCTGCAACCCAGCTGCAGGTTGGTCAAAGCAAAGAAAACAATATACAACAACAATTCCGATTGGAGGCACTGGAATGGAGGCATTTGTTTATTAAAACTGTGTTTGGGAAGGCAGGGGGGTGGAAGCTAAAGGACTGGGCTCCTTGCATAGTGATTAGCTCAGAAATGCAGAAACAACAAACCTGAAGTAAAACAGTACCTCCAGCAATGCGGTAAGCAGTAAATGAATGGTACGTAGTATGTGGTATTCAGAAAAAGGTAAACAGAAAGTCAGTAAATTGGGATGGTATCTCACGGTATTGTGAGAATCAAGAAATCGTATCGGTATTGGGAAATCATCAGGAAATCGATCCTGGTTTCCAATATGGCAAAATTACTTGTGAGTAAAAGATTTGCTGCTCATTTTAGTCCTACACTGCCTTTAACCCTCTCCCCTTCCTGCCTGACACACTCTACCATTTCTCTCAGAACAAGCTCTTACTAACTTCTTCAAAGGGAAAACTCAAAACTGACCAAATCTACCATGACCTCAGTCCCTGTAACATCCTACCTTTCCCCTTCACTTCTACCACTGTCTCCGCTTGCCTCATCATGGAGAAAAGTCTTTTATATGCTCTCCTACTCTGACTCTCTAACTGCCACAGGATTCCCATCTCAATTCATTTCTTCACCTTCTACACCTCCACCCTCATCCCATGTACGCCCGTACATTGGTGTCCCATGCAGCTCCTTATGCATAGGAAAACAACTTGTAAGTGTCAGCAAGCCACCTCATAGCCTTCTTTAAACCTTTCTTGCAAAGTTTCCTTTACCACAATGCCTATAAAAAAATCTGACTGCTTCTTCAATTTGTAAACTCGTTGGGTCAAGGACCAGATTTGTTTGTAGATTTTTGCACAACGCCTAGTAAAATTCAACCTTGTCTATGACAGAGGCTCCTAGGTATTTGCTTAAAAATCTTGCTGTTACTGCTGTATGGATTAATTGTTTATTCAGTTATTCATTAGCCTCAGTGTGTTTCAAGTATTGGAATCAGTCAAAGTTTGGAACTGCTTCAGGTAGCTGGTTATGTTCTCCATAGATGCTATTTTCTTTAGACAACAAGATTTGAAAGTAGTGCCTCCCAGAGACAGAAAGAGAATTGGTCAGAGAGTTTTGCCCTACTACTGCCTTCCTAGACTTGTACAAGATGATTGTACTTGGAATAAATTCAGCTGTTTTCTTTCATCTCCTTGGATCTCTCACAGGGAGTAAAAATCATGGAATTACACACACAAAAAAAGAAGAGGATTTCAGAATGCAGTTGGCCATGAGACACTGTGTCATTGGTTTTTCCCTTAATATTACAGTGCTTATATATTCATATATAATAGGGGAAGTTTTGACAGCTGAGTTTTGCCAGGCACAATTTTAGTTTAGTTTAGTTTAGTTTAGTTTAGTTTGAATTCTTCCTTTCCCTAAAGGCTCAGGGTGGCTTATGGCATAAAACCATACAAAAAATATAAAAACCAATAAAAATATCAAATTATCTAAAATTCCAATTAAAACCACCATGCCCCTGAACCTTATTCCTGTCTACTTAAAAGTCAGGACAAATAGGTCTTAAATTGCCTCTGGAAAATACTCAGGCTTGGGCTTTCGCAAAACCTCCAGGGGAAGGGAGATCCTAAGCTGTGAAACAATCACGGAGAACAGAAGAACACTTCTATGCATACCCTTCCGGTATGGACTTGGTGAAATGATGGAGGTTGCAAAAGGGTGCCCCTGTCTGACCTTAGGGAGTGCCCATGGAGCACAAGGAGTAAGACGGTCTTTTAGATATATGTTAGGCCCAAGCTATTTAGGGCTTTACAGATTTATGCTCAGAACACTATTGGCAGCCAGTGCAGACTCTGGAGCACTGGTGTAGAAGGTGAGGTGTCTTCAAGGGCAGTCCCACGAAGATCACATTGCTGTAGTCTAGCCTTGGGGTTACAAAAGCATGGTCAATAGTGGCCAGGTGAGCTCTGGACAATAAGTCCCCCCAGGTCATGTCCATAATAGAAGCTGCACATGGTGTAGAATGCAGTGGTCTGGTTCCTTTTGGGGGTGGGATACCATAAACATATTATACCTGTGCTTTAGAGTCTGCACTGGCTACCAATAGCTTTCTGGTCACAATTCAAAATGTTGGTTTTCACATACAAAGCCCTAAGTGATCTGCGTCCAATATATCCCAAATACGACCTCTTCCACTATGCTCCATTGTGATCCCTGCAGTTGACTGAGAGTGCCAATTCCTCCCTGGATCCTCTTCAATCTGGCTTCCACCCCCTTCACTCCACGGAAACTGCCCGTGCCAAGATCACCAATGATCTACTTGTCGCTAAATCTAAGCGCCTCTACTCCATTCTTGTCCTCCTTGATCTCTCTGCTGCCTTCGACACAGTGTCGACCACTCACTCCTACTGGACTCGCTTCGGTCCTTGGGCTTCTGCAGCTCTGTCCTTGACTGGTTCTCCTCCTACCTCTCTAACCGCTCCTTTAATGTATCTCTTCCCAATTCCAGCTCCTCCTCCCTCCCCCTTTCAGTTGGGGTTCCCCAAGGCTCTGTCCTGGGCCCTCTCCTCTTCTCTATCTACACCCTGTCCCTTGACAAACTCATTGCCTCCCATGGCTTCCAATATCATCTCTATACTGATGACACTACACTCTGTCTCTCTCCCCTTCTGTCCACTCATGCCTCGTCAACTGTCTCGCTGACATCTCTGCTTGGATGTCCCAATGCCAGCTCAAGCTCAACATGGCCAAGACTGAACTCCTTATTTCCCCCCCCTCCTCTTCCTCTCCTGCTTCCCTGTCCATTCGCATCAATGGAGCCACCATCCATCCTGTTCCCCAAGTCTGTAGCTTGGGCTTCATCTTTGACACTCATCTTTCCTTTAAACCTTACGTTGACTCTGTTGCCAAATCCTGCCACTTTGCCCTCCATAACATCGCTTGGATCTGCCCTTTTCTCTCTGTCTCCTCTGCCAAAACCCTTGTTCATGCCATGGTCATCTCTCGCCTTGACTACTGCAACCTTCTCTTTGCTGGCCTCCCTCGCCCTCACCTGTCCCCCCTTATCACCATCCAAAACTCTGCTGTCAAGGTCATCCACTCAGCCCATCGCTTTGACCACATACAGCCTCTCCTCTCCTCTCTCCACTGGCTCCCCCTTCCAGAACGCATCCGGTTTAAACTCCTGGTATTCACCTATAAAACACTTCACAGCCAAGCTCCCCCTATCTCTCAGCCCTAATATCCTTACGCACTCCTGCACGCACCCTCCACTCCTCCTCTGTCCCCTCCCTCACTCTCCCCCGTCTCCTATGCTCCCCTAACCACCTTTGGCTCTTCTCCCTCGCTGCCCCCCGTGCCTGGAACTCCCTTCCTACCCACATTCACCTTGCCTCCTCCCTCTGCACCTTCAAATCCCTCCTCAAGACCCACTTCTTCTGTGCCACTTTTCCCAATGCCTGCTAGATGGTTTGCCCCTCCTCTTCAGACTCCTGCCTAACTGTAACCAAGCCAAGCACACACACCTGAGACTTCGCAGCCACTTGCATGTTTGTTTGCTTCTCCCTTGTCTTCCCTTTGACCCCTCTCCTTGTCGACCCCTCCTTTTGTCTTTGTAGACTGTAAGCTGTAGGCAGGGACCACGTCTTTCTCTTTGTTCTGTAAAGCACCAGGTACACGGCTGGTGCTATACAAATGTTCATAATAATAATAGGTACCATCTGCCTGTCAGGTTTATTCCCTGAGGGCATACAGAGAGGCTTTCTCGGTTGTTGCTCCTATATTGGGGAATTCCCTTCCTCTGGAGATTTGTCAGAGCCTGAGCCTGGGCATTTTGCATAGGCAGTGTAAGACCTTTCTTTTGGAGAAGTATTTGGCAGGTGAGGATAGGATTGGGTGGGGATTTTCTTGGGAGTTCTGGTAGGATTCCTAGGGGATTTTTATATATTACTGGATGTTTTTAAATGAGATGCTACTGTGCATGGACACCCAGGAGCCCCTCCTCTGACTGCCTGTCGCTGTCTGAAGGTGGTGGTGGTGGTGGTGGATGCGCACTCCTGTCAGCCACTCAGCAGCAGCCACCCATGGCCACTCACGGCACACTGCCAAGAAATATGGAGTGCTTTGTGCAGGGCAAGCCAAGAGAGTAGTGGCAATGGGCACCCACACATCCCCTGCCCGTATGAACTGGGGTGGCCACCCATGCCAGCCTGGAATTGTGGGCAGGGGACATGGCCTTTGCAAGTTGTAGGAACTGACTGAGAGCGTGGGAGAACCCAGTTCCTCAGTGCTCACGCCTGGGACATGTCAATTTCAAAGGCCAGCCTGGCTGTTTCCCCCTCCTCTATTGGTAGGTTTGCCATATATGCAAGTTTTTAAGAGGGCACTTATGAGATATGCAGGCTGCAGGGTTGCATTGGAACCAATGCAGGCCTGTAGCCTGCATATCTCATAAGTGCCCTCTCATAAGTGCGGCCGCACCATGGCTGTGGAACTCCCTTCCAGTAGGGGCCCGGTTGGCCACAGATCTCCCCTGTTTTCAGAGAAGCTGTAAGACCTGGCTGTTCCGCCAGGCATTTGGCAGAGGAGAGGGGTGATGGGAGGCGGGGGGGGGGGGGGAGAATTTTAGTCTCCTCCCTTATGTTTTGCTTTAATTATTGCTGTTTTTATAAATGATGAGTTAAACTGCCCTGAGCTGCCTGTGGCAGGAGGGGCAGGTTGAAAATGTTTTAAATAAATAAATAAATAAATAAATAAAAACTTATGTAATATGGCAACCCCATCCATGGTCCATGGCAGGGGAAGTGCGAGGCAGCTGATATGGTAGCCATGCTGGGAGCTGCCCAACAGAATCCCTCCCAAAGCACTGTGACTCCACCTGAGTGACTGCTCTTCAGCTGTGTCGCTTAGCAGCCACGGAGCCCCCTCCCCAGCCTTGCTCATTTAAAAACACCTACTATACTTTTTATATGGTTTTAATATTGTAACCTGCCCCTAAGCCGTAGGGGAAGGGTGGAATATAAATTTAATTAAATACATTTAGGAATTATTTTTAATCTTAGTCTCTCCATCTGCTGTCTCAAATTAACTGGATCACTGATCCTAACAGGGGAATCTGGGTAGTAGTTTAATAGGATTAGGTTATCAGAAATGATTGATCTCAGGACCTCCTAGGGATGTGCAAATGCGGTTCGGACGTTCAGAGTTCAGACCGAACTCAGCCAGTTTCGATGGCCGAACCAAATGCCCGAACTGAACGCGAAACCCCTGAACAGTTTGGGCGCATTCGGATGAGTTCGGGCGGGGCTCAGGCGGGAAAAATGGGACTGTCAGACCCGGGGGAGGGGGCCATCTGAGGAGGGGTGTAGAGGCTTGGACTAGCAGCCAGCCTGCCTAAGCACCATCCCTCTTTTCCTCAGACTACTGGCTTGGCAGTCTGTGATTGGCCACGGGTTAGGCTGCACAGAGCCAATGGGGTTTGTGGTAAGGCGGGCGCAGCAAGTAACAAAAGTAATTGCCCTCCCCCCATCCAATTCATTCTGAGCTAGCCACTGATCCTGTCAGCAGGTGTTTTCAGAAGTCTCCCTCTCCCAGCAGTTTGTGTACCACCCAATCCATTGTCATCCTCCTCCTGTTTCACCCATTTCCACACATTTACCTCCATAGTTTCATTTATTTAGATTAGATTAGATAGATTTAGGTGTTATTTTTATTTTTTACCCCTCCCTGTGTTCTTTCTCCCTCCCCTCCATTAAATCCTTCCCTCCTCCCTGTATATATTCCATCCCTGATTCCCTTCCCCTGTTTTTGGATTTATTTAGAGTAGGATTAGATTGATTTAGGTTTCATTTCAGTTTTGTA
>QEPC01014630.1:3418124-3433785 GCA_003113815.1 Sphenodon punctatus
AAAAAATCCGGTACCCGGAATCCGGTACCCCGGACCGGATTACCGGGTCGAATCCGATAATGCCGGTACGCCCGGTACCGGCATTATCGGATACCGGATTTTACCGGTTTCCCGCCCCTACTGGAAAGACCTGCTTAATCAAATGTTACACAGAGACTGGCCACAATGATCCCGTAGCCTGAATGCATTATAAATCTTCACCTGCTTTAAGAAAAATTATATAGGATCAATTGGATGAAATGCAATCCAATGTCTGCTACTGTGCCCCAGCCATCCAATGTGTGAAACGTGGGGGTGCTCCTCGATGCACAGCTCTGCCTGGATCTCCAGGTGGAGGCTGTGGTGAGGAGTGCCTTCCGCCAGTTACATCTGGTGCAGTGGCTTAAGCTGCAGGTTTCGGTTCGGGATCTGGCCACGATCATCCATGCTTTTATCACCTCTCGGTTAGACTACTGTAATGCGCTCCACATGGGGCTACCTATGGTGACGGCTTGGAAGCTGCAGCTGGTGCAGAATGCAGTGGCCCAGCTCCTGGTGGGGATAGGTCGCCAGGAGTACATTACACCAGTGCTCCGATCTCTGCACTGGATGCCAATAGTCTTCCGGGCCCAATTCAAAGTGTTGGTCTTGACCTATAAAGCCTTACATGGTCTGGGTCCTGCCTATTTGCGAGATCACCTCACTCCCCGGGTTCTGGACTGGCCCCTGCGGTTATCTGGGGGACGCCCTGTTGGAGGTTCCTCGGGTTTGCCGGGGGGCCACGCAGGAAAGGGCATTCTCGGTGGCCGCACCGCGCCTTTGGAACTCCCTCCCGGTGGAGGCCTGCCTGGCCTCTGATCTCCCGGTTTTCTGCAGGAAGTGTAAGACCTGGCTGTTCCATCAGTCGTATGGGAAGGGAGAAGGATGAGGGTGGTTGGGGTGGGGGTATTATGGATTTTTTGTCTTCTTATTTTTATTGTTGTTATTATTATTATATGATGTTTTTATATGTTTTATTGTATTTTATTGATGGACTTTGTTAGCCGCCCCGGACTGCCTGTGGCAAGAGGGTCGGGGTATAAAACTTTTCAATAAATAAATAAAAATAAATAAATGTCCACTGCTGCTGCCAATGCTGCCTCTGCTGTGCCATGGGTTCTGCTACCGGGCAATCCAATCTCTGCTGCTACTGCCACTGCTGCTGCCTCTGCTGTGCCATGGGTTCTGTGCCCCAGCAATCCAATGTCCACTTCTGCTGCCTCTGCTGTGCCATGGGTTCTGTGCCCCAGCAATCCAATGTCCACTTCTGCTGCCTCTGCTGTGCCATGGGTTCTGTGCCCTGGCAATCCAATGTACGCTTCTGCTGCCTCTGCTTTGCCATGGGTTCTGTGCCCCTGAAATCCAATGTCCGCTGCTGCTGCCTGTGCTGTGCCATAGGTTCTGTGCCCTGGCAATCCAATGTCCACTTCTGCTGCCTCTGCTGTGTCATGGGTTCTTTGCCCCGGCAAGCCAATGTCTGCTTCTGCTGCCTCTACTGTGCCATGGGTTCTGTGTCTGGGCAATCCAATGTCTGCTGTTGCTGCTGCCGCCGCCGCTGCCTTTGCTGTACCAATGGTTCTGTGCCCCGGCAATCCAATGTCCACTTCTTCTGTGTGATGGGTTCTATGCCCCGGCAATTAACTGGCTGCTGCTGCTGCTGCCTCTGCTGTGCCCTGCATTCTGTGCCCCAGAAATCCAATGTCCTCTTCTGCTGCCTCTGCTGTGCCATGGGTTCTGTGCCCCAGCAATCCAATGTCTGCTTCTGCTGCCTCTGCTGTGCCATGGGTTCTGTGCCTGGGCAATCCAGTGTCTGCTGCTGCTGCTAGGTCTCAGATGGCCAACCATGCCCCCATGGGTAACCCCAGGGGCCAAGCGCCAAGGCTGCCTGCCCAGGCAATCCAGGGTGCCAAGCCCCAAGTCTTCCCGGTTCCTGCTGCTGCTGCTGTGTCTCCGATGGCCTGCCATGCCCCCACAGGCACCCCTGCAGTGCCTCAAGCCTCCAGGCAGCCGAATTTTCTGATTGTTCGGGGGGGTCCGAACTCCGTGGGACCGAACCCATGAACCTGAACTAAGTTTTCAGGCTGAACGGCTGAACATCTGAACCCAGTTCTGTTCACACATCCCTAGCCAACCTCCCCAAAGCACAGGACTTTGCCACTGGATCTAAAGCACTAAACCCATTAGCTTGAATTTATTCTTGACTAGACAGACAGCTATAGCCAATAAGTAATATAAATAAATAAAATACTGTTACTAACAGCAGTTATCATAGTCATACTTTCTAAATGAGGAACATAATGCTACTGCTTTGCAACTTTCCAGAATATTTGCAACAGTTCAGTGAGTCTTAATACTAAAAAAGAAAAGTTCTAGACTTTGGAATCATATTTGCTTTAAATACACAGAATTGTTATCTGCATTAATTGCATTGCTTTGTGACTGACTCCTTCTACCCAAACACACTAATGCTGCTGTTAGGATTACATTTAGAAGTACTCTTGGTCTTTAGAAAGAACTTGTCCTACTACATATTGTATGTGTAGGTTGGTAAACCTAGGGACAGCTTTATCCATTTCCCTCCCAATTTGTGAGTGCTAACACGTTATCCCGAGAGTTTGTTACTGGCAATGTTACAGTGAGTGCTGATGGGTTGAGAGTAATAGTGTGAAGCAGATTCTTTTCCCCGCCCCCAACACACACACACACACTCATTTTAGCTGTATCTAGGTCAAGCAAGAATACTGCAAGTTCCTAGTCCACGCACCAAAAGAAGTAGTTCCCAAGTGACTCTTTTAATTTCCAAACCACACGTTCTTCTGAAAAAGCTCATATTATTTTGTTATAGCAGTGATTTTCACATCTCTCTATATGCATGTGTGTCAGCATTTCCATTAGAGAGCCTGCTTTTGAGAGGTTTATGTAACTCAGCTACTTTGAACTGAAACCTGGCTCCAATCAACCAATCCCTTTTATATATACACAAAGTATTACGTTTTTCTGCAGTAG
Organism: Sphenodon punctatus; assembly: GCA_003113815.1. Lineage (NCBI taxonomy): Eukaryota > Metazoa > Chordata > Lepidosauria > Sphenodontia > Sphenodontidae > Sphenodon > Sphenodon punctatus. The sequence continues at coordinate 3,421,149 of QEPC01014630.1, forward strand.
TGGCTCAGCCAGGACAACATACAGGTGTGCTACCTCAGTGTTTTGAGTTTAGAATCTTGCAGTTTATTTTGAGTGAAAGATGGTTGGGTCAATTTCTATGCCTAAAAGAACAAAAGATGGTTGCTAAGTCAACAAGTATTTTGGCCTTGTATGAATTAATCAACTGATTTTAAATAATGAAATTTTGCAAAAGGCTGTGATCCATTTTAGGATGGGACAATGGCCAATTTTAGGAAGGATGTTGCTATCTGAAAACCAAGTTATATATACATTTTTAAAAAAGAAAACTTTGTGCAGAACATTTCAATGTGGCACAACCAGGGATGTCTTTGGGTGTCTGTACACATAATGCTTACTGCTGTTCCACCTGGCTAACACAGGGTCATGCATTACGTTTGGTTATACAGCAGCTAGCCATGGAGGGAACACAGGTTTGCTGAGATTTGTTCCCTTGCACAAATCCGGGGAATTCCTCCTCAAGCCCATGGGGCAGAGGAAAGAACGTCAGGGAATGAACATTTGTTTATTAGGCTTGTCAGTTTCATCATTGTGTGAGTGTGGGAGGGGGGGCCTTGTGTTGTAAATGGAGGATTGCCTTGCTGATGGTATCTGGTCATTTTCATCAGAGACATTGTTTTACAGTCTGGATCTGGTCAGTTTCAGCAGGGACTTTTCTTGCAGCTGGAGCTGGCTGTTCAGTTGAACCAGTGGGAGTTTTGCTTTGCAGCCAGAACTGCTTGGGCAGTTTCAGCAGCAGAGAATTTTGCTATGCCTCTGGGAGCTCTAGGCCAATTATACCAGCAAGGCTTTGGGGCTTCACCCATTTATGCTGCCCCCTGTTGGGTTCCCCCTGCTAGGGAAGTCCATTGAATGGCAGCATGAATATTCACCTGTTCCATGCTGTTCTTCCTTGGAATGATGTTGAAATGTTTCCTTCCATAGTTCACTGTAATGTGTAGAGCCACCAACTGAGGTGTATATTGTAGCGTAAAAGGTCAGAGCCATTCATACTCTTTCCAAGATTTGATTTTGACCAAGAATACTTAGGCTCCTTTAAACATCACAGGAACTCCCACAACAGCAGAATGGACTGCCTGCAAATACTGCAAAGTGATGATCTCCATGATGAGCAAAAGGATCTACCATACAGATTACCCCAAGACAATATGGATATTTTCTGTGGTGCTTTTCCCCATAGATTATTTTGGGATTAACACATGGCATATCTGTTCAGACATTGCAGGAATTGGCATGATGCAACAACCCTGAGCCAGCTCTACATTCTCTTGATGTCCAAAAGCACCCTTAGCTGTCTCAGTAGCCAATCCCAGTCTTCTACAGGTTAGACCACATTCTTACTGGGCAAAACATGCAGCATTTGCCTCGGGAAAAATGTCGGGAGGCAAAAGCTTCGTATGTTTAGTCTGGTGGGAAAGCAAAGCCGCGCGGCTTTGCCTCCGATCATGCGGAAGTTACAGAGCATGATCCAACCCTGTAACCTTTGCATGACTGGAGGCAAAGCCATGCGGCTTTGCTTTCCCACCGGACTAAACATGTGTAGCATTTGCCTCCCGGAGTTTTTCCTGGAGGCAAATGCTGTGCATTTTGCCCAGTGAGAATGTTGTCCTAGTGTCAAAGGAATGTGCGGAGGCAAAGAAATGTGTTTGTGTTCCCTTAGACTAAATTTCTTCCTAAGTAAAATGAGGAAAAAAGAGCCATCACTTGACAAGCAAAATGAACTACCCCTAGAGCCTACCCTACCAGTTGAAAAATGTTTCAGCAGATCAACAGTAGAGTCTTATATATGAATCATTTGAACCTGGGGTTGAGGATATCAGATCTTTTCCTGCACTGTGGAAAGATATGCCATTTGCATCAATCTTACTCATTCCAAAGTGCTTTTTGAAGTGTTTTTCTGAGTCCTAGTGGTGAGTCATCTCTGACATGGGTGATTGAGCAGTACCCAGAGGGGGTAAACTCTGTCACAGGCAGGGAAACTTTGGGGAGAATTTTCATAAGAGGATAACGGGAGTGTATGAGATCTCCATCTAATATATTCTTACTAAGGGGTCTGATTTTGTTTAAAAGGATCTGGAAGAACATTCTACACCATTATACCAGAATGTTCTTCCAGTAATAGTAACAAGTCCTAATTGATAGAAGTTATTTCTCGGTGCCTTCTTTCATATTATGTTTGATCATGGTTCCTGGAATTTAATTAAACATTTCAGATTCTATGTTTTTCTGTTAATTTGTTTTCAGGTCAGAGCAGAGGAAAAGTTTATTCTGCAGCATCAGAGTGTCTTATATTTTGTTTAATTCAAAAGAAGACAACTCCTTGGAAGAGAAAATACAGGCCTAGAGACAAACCCATTTGGGATCTGCAGAGTGCTGAGAATTTGTGAAAGTTCTAATAGGCTAGAAGCTAAACCCTCCATTATAGGGGACAGGAAGAACACCTGAACCTGCTGAGAAACGTCGTTGATGCTGATGCATATGAATTCATATTGTGGTTTGTGTTACTTTGATTCTTGAGAATGCAAACCTTAGGCCAGTGAAACTAAAGTGAGTTTAGCCATTGACTTCAATAGCTTCAGGATTGCACCTTGAACGTTTATGAAATAACATAAAAATTAAAGTTACAGTAACAACAAGCTGTTAAAGTTGCCTGCATTGAATAGGGGTGTGCAGAAGGCACCCCACACATTTTAGTTTTTGTTTTCAATTTCATTTTCATTTAAAAAAAAACCCTTCATTTTCAGGGGGTTTTGTAAACAACCCTACAATTTCATTTTTATTTTGATTTTTTAATTTGAAAAATAATAATAATAAAATCACTGCACATGTCCAAGTGGTCGCTGGGGCCATTCTATGCATGTGCGGCTCTTTTCCAAAATGGCACCGATGCTTCTGGCACCATTTTCGGAAAAAAGCACACATGTGCAGAACAGCCCAGCAACCATTTTGCGCAAGCACAGGGTTGTTTTTATTATTATTTTATTTTGCATTTTTTATTTTATTAATGAAAACAATTGTTTGCTTATTCATCCATTTTCGTATCCTTATTTACAAATAAAAATGGGAGTCCATTCATTTTTGTACAAAAAAAGAAAATGATACCAATGCACACCCCTAGTATTGAACTTAGGACACACCTCAGAAAAAGGCCTGCAAAGCAGCATAAATGAAATACGTCAGTCCCAGACCTGAACAATGAGCTTTCATTTGGGTGCAGGCAACAGAAGAGGTCAGTATTTGTGGGGCCTGCACATGAGGGAACAGGTTTGATGGATGCAGAATGTGTACAGTCCAGTTGCCTACAGTCCTCCCTGAGGGATGGGTGTGTGTGTGTCAGTGAGGAGGGGTATGTCAGCAGCACAATTAAATTGTGGAACTTGTGCCAGATGATGTGATCAAGGCCAGTAGTATAGGGTTGAACAAATTTTTGGAGGATAGGGGTCCATTCGCAGCTATTAGTCAGGTAGGTTTGGGCAATGTAACCTCTTACTGTTGGGAGCTGAGAGTGAACAACAGGGAATGGATTGCCCCATACTGACCTGTTGGGTACTTCTTCCAAATGATCCAGATTGGCCATGTTCGGCTGGACCATTGGTTTGACCCAGTATGCCACTTTTTATGTTCTTAGGCCAAATCAATATTGCAGTACAAATAAAGGGTTTCAAGCTTATTATACACTTCTTAGTACAGAAGTAAGGACATTCTAAATTAAATTTGAAAAGTGCTACAGTTTGCCATACTTATGTGACAGCTTTACCAGAAAAGAAAAATGTCCTGGGCTGCCTGAATATTACTTTTCCTTGCTGCTTTTGTGTTAAGTACTTTGCTGTGGCTTTTGGGGTGTTTTAAAGTAAGAAGGTAAGAAGTGATGCGTTTTATTTAGATATTCCATAGACATGGTCCTTTATGATTTAATAGAGGTATACAAGTAAAGTAGTCCAACTTTACAATTTATAGAATTTACTTTCATATATTTATTTTTTTTATCCCAAGTAGAACATTGATTCAGTCAATTAAATACACCTAAAATTGCTTTGCTGGAGGAATCTTGGCCTCCCATTACCTCTGTCATTTCAAGTCAATACAGGCTATTTATCCACCTACTGGCAGCTTTATTCAGTGTCCGTCATGTCCAGAGAAAATAGCCTCAGGGATGGAGCAAGAAACTAGACCACTGTCAGCACTCTTTGTCCCTCCCATATGGGTAGGACATGATTCCACAGGATTAGCCAACAATTATGTGCTCTGAACTGATCAATTCAGTCAATTTACTGTGCAAAGTAAATTGATCCTTGAGAACAAAAGACTCTGTCAGCAGGGAGGTACCTGAGAAAGCAGCATGCCTGTGTAAACAGTTCTGTCCTTGCCCCAGTGTGGAGTGGCCCAACGCCATATGGTGCCACTATGAACTTATTAACTGATGGATTAACTCATCTCAGCATTTGGGATCCCAAGTTTCCAGCTGTGAGAATGATTGATGGGCTAACTACTGCTTCAGTCTTGGAAGTTATTTCCTCCATTTAACAGAGTCAAGAAGACAGAAAATTGCCCCCTTTGTAAATGCTAATCTCACCACTCCTTCGAACACCCAACATAGCAATTTATTCAAGGCAAAGTCCTAAAATTGGTATAGTACACATCAGATGCATACTAATTAGCAATTTCTTTTGAAGGCTCCATCACTTATTAAGGGTCTCCTTTTCCATATGTTCATCATGCCCCACTTCACCCTTTAATTACAAAACAGAACTTTCTACTAATGGTGAGAAGGTACATTGTACCCGGTATCTTGTATTAAATACTACACCTTCTGAGGCCCAATTTAGGGTCAGAGAGAAGACAGGCAGAAAAGCTTAGTAGCACTGTCATCATTTTAGGCGTATTCATTTTTCCTCTCTGAACATGCTAGTTAAGGGAACATTTCTTGAAAAGAGGATTTCTTTTGAGTTGGCAAATTTTGTGTTCTCATCACATTGTTGCCAGCACTTGGTGAGGAGGTGGTGATTATTCCACCATTATTGAACTACGTCGCACTTCAAAGGGTTTTTATTTTCTTTTATCCTTTTTATTTTTCCTTTTCTGTTTTTCTACCTTTCTTTTTACTAAATGCACCCCAACTTATCTTTAAAAAATAATACTGGAGATGATCTATTAGAGATAGATAGCTCTTTACTGACCTAGAACATGTTTAATTTAGTTTAACCAGTAATAAAAACTATAGCTATTTACATATAATCGTTTATTTTGCAATTAATTTATGTTTTTTAAAAAAGACTGGTAATGTGTCATATGTAGATGCTGTCATTCACGTTAGATCTGCAGTACGAGTGTGTAAATACAGCACAAGGACATTTTTCAAAGAAGACATAGGCAATACAAAAATGTAGTCTTGTCCTTATTAGAAATATTGATATCTCTGCTTCTTGACTCACTTTCCTTATGCCACACAGGGAACTTTAATCATAATCCCAATTACTTACCTCTCATTAGTAAGTCTAACGGAAGCAGCAACAACAGCTGGTGGAAAAACAGCTGGTGATCAATCCCTTAGGCAGATATAATTGTAAGGGTATTTTATTTTTGTGTGATTTCCTAGATAACTTTGAGCTGGTTTTTTTATTTGATCTGGTTTCTTTATCTTCAGTTTGATATACTGCACTTAAAATCCTCAATGAGATACAATTGCTGTGAAATGAGTAAAGATGTGGAATATGACCTAAAATAAAGAAAGAGAGAGACCAGCTTATGAACCAGAATACAGAAGGACAAAAATGTTCCCGTGAGTGGGAATTAAGCTGATGAAATTTAAAAAAAAAACATTTGAGGGCAAATATTTCTCTACTACTATATAGTGAAAATAGAACTGATTAGACAATGGGTGATTTCAGACGTGACGGGGCACCTATTGGCCCCATCACGGAATCACCTTTTGATTCCAGGTCGGAATCAAAACGTCACATCCAGCAGACGTGCTGGCTGATTCTGGTGGGAAATTGGGGGGGGGGGCTGCGCCCGATTCCGACCCAGAGTCTGGGCAACGGCCCAGAATCGGCGGCGGTAACAGACGTTACTGTCCGCCGATTCTGGGCCATGGTTCAATTAACCACGCTTTCGGGAATGGTGAACGGACCATCCTCGAAAGCGTGGTTATTTTGCTCACTGCTGGTGGTTCACCGTGGTGAACATCTGCCAGCGAGCAACCAGATGTTACGGGACCATCCACCACCACGAGGGATTCACCGTGGTTGAGTGTGGTAACGTAACGTCTGAAAATACCCAATGTTAAATAGTTGGTTTTATTTTTGTTGTCTTTGAAATTTCATCTCAATGGTGTATTGTATATTAACTGCAAGAACAGTTGAGCAATAGAATAACTTGCCATAAGTAAAAGGGGTGTGCAATTCATTTCATTAAGGGCACGAAAATGAATGAATAAGCAAGCAATATTAATTTACTTTCATTTCTTTTCATTTTCATATAATAATAATAATTAATTAATAATAAATAAATCAAAATTACTGTGTATGCACAAAATGGCCACCAGACCATTCTGCACATGCACACCCTTTTTGAAAATGGTGGTGGCAGCGTTGCCACCATTTTGGAAAAGGGCATCTAGTCTGCACATGTACAAAACACTCACTGCGAATGTGCAGACTGGATGCCGTTTTTCAAAATGACGGCAATGCTGCTGCTGCCATTTTGAAGAAGGGTGCGCATAAGCAGAATGGTCCGACAGCCATTTCAATTAAAAATAATTTTTAAAAAAACCAAACACCAATGTGCATGCATTAAATGGCTGCTGGACCATTCTGCGCATGTGTACCCTTTTCCAAAATGGCAGTGGCAGCTAGGGCTTATGTGGCAGCAGCTGTTACCTCACCACGATTCCATTCCGCCATTTCGGAATTGCCCGCACTACACTGCGGCTTTTCTGCTGACATTCCGCTAATTCCGCCGGCATTCTGCAAATTCGGAAACTATCGGAAAAATTGCGGAATTTTCAGAAACTGTCAGAAAACCGCTATTCCGCTATTTTGTGCCGCTGGCGGAATGATGGAAGTAGCGGAAATGTCATGTTTCCGCTATTTTGCAAAGCCTGTGGAAGTAGCGGAATGAAATTAGCGGAACTGCGGAAGTAGCAGAATGAAACTAGTGGAATGAAAGCCTCTGCCATGCCATACCGCTAATTGCGGAAATACTTTTTATGGCGGAAATAGCTACCACTGTGACATTCCGCTACAGCCCTAGTGGCAGCATCATTGTCATTTTGGAAAAGGACAGTCAGTCTGCACATGCACAGTGGGCATTTTGTCTATGTGCAGACCAGATGCCCTTTTCCAAAATGACAGTGACGCAGCTGCCGCCATTTGGAAAAGGGTGTACATACACAGAATGGTCCAGTGGCCACTTTATACATGTGCAGTGATTTCTAAAACAAAAATAAAAAAAATACATTTTAAAAATACTTTTAAAAACAAAACAAAAATATGAAAAAAATGGGTTTAGAATGAAAACCCGAAAATTGATGGTTTTCATTACATTAAATGAAAATGAAAACTGAAATGCAATGAAACGAAAATGAAAACTAAAATGAAATGAAATGCAAATGCAAATGAAAACTAAAATGAAATTAAATGAAATGCCTTCTGAACACCCTTAATAAGTAGGGAGTCCTAAATTACATGTTTTCAAAAACTGTCTGGAAAAGCTTCAGTTTATGAAGCTCCAGATATAGGGTATCATTGGAATACATGGTCATGGAGATCTCTTCCAACTAGGGCTGAAGCAAACAGCATTTGCTTATCATGAGAATTCTCCTAATTTTGGGAACTGGGATTGATTTCTCCTTGATATCCAGATGCTCGACTGAATTCTCGAACAATATAATAAATAATATAAAATACATTGTGCATGTGCAAAATGGTTTGCTGGGCTGTTCTGCATATGTGCAATTGGCCACCCTCCTTAACCATAATAATAGGTTTACCACTATTTTGGTTAGGGCCAGGAGATTGCGCATTTTGGTTAAAGGTGGCAGCCATTTGCATCTGTGCAATACAATTAATCTTATTAATATTTTTAATTTCTCCCCAAGAATTTGGTGGGGCATCATGGTTCATGTAGAGATGAATCAAGAACTGGGATTTCAATGATATTTGTTGGTTTTAATCAATCTCATTTCATCCCTACATCCAACCCTACAGTTCTGTGATTCTGAGTCCAGTGTGTTTCCTTGTGCTTCTTATGCCTGTCTGACTCATCTCCTTGTTCCTTTTTGCTTATCTTTCCACATGAGATGCTGCCACCCATACCTTTTCACATGAGATGCCTCCACTCGTCTCCACGCAGTTTCGCTGCATAGAAATGGGTGAAGAGCACCTGTGGGAATGCCGTGGCGGATGGGTGGAGGTGCATGTGCATGTCTGCACTCCACTCATCATCCACGTATTGAGGCATTGGGGGAAATGGAGGTGCCTCTGTGCATGGAGATGGGTGTGCGCCTGTGGGAATGCCCCCCATCTCCACCCACCGCGCCGCACCCACCCACCCCGCACTTGCAGGGGTCCCGGTCCATTTGAAAAGGCCCTTAGAATGTAAACTCTTTGGAGTAGGAAATTGCCTTTTTGTTACATGCTTGTACAGTGTCTACAGGGAGGACATTTGTCCATGGGGCTTGTAGACAATATTTGTAGGCATTTGAATGGGACTTGTAGCCACTACCATGATAAATATGATAAACAATATAACAGGGGAGGGGCCCCTCGGCAGTCAAGTGTACTGACCCCTGCAGAGTTGGTCACGACACTGCAGGACTTTTTCTACTCTACCAACTTTGCCCATTTACTTATTCATTTAGAGTTGTGCAGGGATCCCTGTGGGCAAATAAGGCACTATCAGGGTATTTTAAGGTCCCTAACAGACTCCTTGAAATCTGGACCCAAAGCCACCCCATACAAGGATGTAGGTGGATGGTATTATATGGAATGCAGAGAAATGAAGGTCCATTTAGTGAGGCTTAAGTGACTATGGGTTGGGGGGCGGGATGCGAGACGATGGGAAGATCTTAGAAACCTTAGGCTAGTCTACTCTAAATTGCTGAGTGCCAAGCGGGCTGAGTACTATACTAGACTGTGGGAAAAAATGGCAGTGGACTTAGCGACAGGGAAACCAAGCAGATTTTGGACCACCTTGAATGTCATCATAAAGCCTAAGTGTGGAGTGGGTAGTCAAGGAATTTCTCCTCTCCAGTGGGAATCCTTTTTTGCTGATTTGTACGAAGATTGGGAGCTGGGGCTGGATGATCTGGCCAGTATGAGAAGGTGTGGGGGAGGTGGCCATTGGTGGAAAGATGAGTTTTCTGAGCCCTCTATTGCCAATGACATCATGGCTTTAAAGGTGGGTAAGACAGTGGGGCCTGACGGGGTTACAGCTGAGGTCCTTCAAGCCACCCCTAACCGGTGGGCCCACCTTCTGTCCACCTTCTGTCCACATAGCTACCACGGTAGCTAACACGGGCTTTGTCCCTCCATCTTGGTCTTCTAGTTATATAGTCCCTATTTACAAGAAGGGCCAGATTTGGGACCCCTCATGCTATAGGCCAATCAGCCTGTTATCTATTGTAGGTAAATTATACACCAAGTTCCTCCTTGAACAGCTGACCCCCCTGGGTAGAGGAAAGGGCTATAATTCCCGATGAGCAGTTTGGGTTTAGGAAGACCAGATCGACTTTGGATTGCTGCTTTATTTTGCAGCATCTTATATCTAAATACCACAAGATTAAGAAATGCAAGTTCTATATGGCCTTCCTAGATCTGACCAAGGCCTTGGATACTGTTCCTTGGAACAGACTGTGGGCCAAACTAACTAGGATGGGCATAGACGACAAGTTACTGCTCCCTATAGTCCACCTCTATTCTAACAACAGCGCCCGGGTGAGGTTGGGAAGGGGGGGAGGTAGCGCCGTTGGGTTTTCAATTAAGAGGGGGGTTCAGCAGGGTTGTGTCTTGGCCCCCCTCCTATTTAATCTTTATTTAGCCAACCTACCAGACTATATTAGGTCAGCGGATTTCCAGTCCCCTAAGATTGGCGATACCCAGCTGGGGTTTATCCAGTTCGCCGATGACCTGGTCCTTATGGCCCAGACGGAGGTTGGACTGCGCCGGGTTATTAAAGCATTTCATGATTACTGTGTGACAAATGGCCTCACTATCAATCCAGGGAAATCGAAGGTTATGATAGTGGGTCAGAAGAAACCCCCTTCCCTTTGGAGAACTGTGGTGGGGAGACTTCCAGGTGGTAAAATCTTTTAGCTACCAGGGTGTGGTTTTTTCTGCTGGGGAATCCTGGGTCGCTCATCTTCAGGCAAGAGCCAATAACGCACAAAGGGTAGCTGGGACTATTGCCAGAGCAGCTAGTTTGTCTAAAGGGGTTCCCTTTTCAACTTTTTTGGGGGTCTATTGTGCAAAGGTACCACCTATGGCAACCTTTGGGATGGAGTTTATTCCTAATCCAGACAAGCGAACTCTGGAAAGGACTCAGAACTGCTTTCTCCGACATCTCCTCAGGGCTGCCCCTGGGGTTCCAGGAGCGATTCTGAGAGCAGAAGTGGGTGTTGTTTCCCTGGGGGCGAGGGCTAAGCAGGCCTATGTTAGATTCTGGCTGCGCCTGTTGGCTAAGCAGGAGGCAGCCCTCCCGGTACAATGTCTGCAGGAAGAATTATTTTTGAGGTCCTGCTCCTGTCCCTGGGTGCTCTACGTTTGGCGTTTACTTAGGGAACTGGGGTTTTCATTTGAGTTCTTTCAGGGGAGGGGGCTCCAAACTATCGAGTCTGAGGTTACCCAGAGAATTCAGGACATGGCCCAGCAGGAGGATCTAGGTAGGATTCCCCAGTGGAAAGTGGCGCCAGGGCTGAAAGAAGTCAAATTTTCCTTTGGTTTTGAGAAATATCTGGATCTTCTTGCTAACCCGGAGCTGCGCCAGTGATACATGAATTTACGATTCCATCTGGTGAGTTCTGCTATTGTAGAAGGTAGGCATGGACATACTCCCTATGACCAACGCCTTTGCTCATGTAGCTTGCATGAGGTTGATACCATCGACCATTTTTTGTCACGCTGCCCGCAGCTCACTGCACTACGGGCAACTTGGCTGAACGCTCTGCTAGTGGACAATGGTGGGGCTAAACAGGGAGATACTTATGAAGTATTGCTGAGGATGGTGGACAGGGATGCGATTTTGGCTATCGCAATTTTTGTTAGGCTGGCAATTAAAAGAAGAAACAAAATTAAAACCAGACAGGGTGAACTTGCGGCTATTGAACTGGCATGTTAGCTAGATTTGGGAAGCGGTCGTTGAGAGTTTTAAATTATGTTACTGTTTTACTATGCCTCCTCTTGTCTCCTTCCCTTTGGTGGGGAGAAAAAAGGGTGGTTATTTAATGTGATTTGATGGTCACAGTCTGATGTTATGTAATTGCTTACTTTTATTTGTTTGTTATGGTTTTAAGATTGCACTGTTTGTATTGACTTCGACTAAGGCAAGAGCTAATTGCTGTATAAATAAATTACGAAAATTACGATAAAAAATAATCATCAATAGAAATTCTCCAACCATCCCTAAGCATAAAAAAAGAAAATGTCCTCATAAGAATCCTTAGAAAAATGAAATGAATTATCATCTAATTCGTTGTGTTCCATACAGGATTCTTTTAAATAGCAATATTAAACATAACAATTAATGTCAAATTTAATACAGTTGCTCATACTGTTTTTTATCTTACATCTGCAGAAACATGCCTTGCATTAAAGTGAAGTTGCCCAAGCATACTTGTCTACTTTTCTAAATATTGGAAGTCCTAGTCCACATGGTATCAGTATGTAGGATCTACCAATGCTTCAAGAGTTCTAGAGAGAGGACTTTATAAAATATAGTAGCCATTTGTTTACTAGCCTAGCTGCTCTTTGTTTAGAGTGGAATTCACTCCACCTGTGAGAATGGTCAGACTTATGTGGTTAGAGTGCAGAGAAGATGGTAAAGTGAAGCCAAGGCCTGCTCGGGTGCTGTTCCACCAAAGTTCCACAATCCATTCGTGCAAGTTACACAGGGTTTTTAAGCCACTTGGCTTAAAAATTCATAGCCCCTCCCTGGTCCAGATCCCGTTCTACACTCATAGAGACCAACAGCCCCGCTTACCTGCTTGCTGATGCTGGCTGTTGCTGGTGCAGGGGGGGCCCTGCTTGCTTTGCTGCCGCTCCCGTCATCGCCGCCGCCGCTGACATCAGCCTTGCTGGGGCCGCCGCTGCTTCATCCCCACGGGACACCTGCGGGGAAACAAAGCTCCAACAAGTAAGGTTGGGGGTTGGGGGGGAACGCAGAGGGCAGCCACGTGGGCTGTCCTGTCCCCTCCCCCCCATCCAGAAGTAGCGGGGGCTTAAAGCCCCAAGGACAGCGGCGGATCTGCAGGCTGCGGCCGCAGGCTCGCGGCTGAAGGGCCGCGGCCAAAGGGCGCGGCACTTTCGGGGTACTTTGGGGGACTGCAGGGGGTGGCAGGGGGGTATTGTTTATTGTGCAGGCTTGTTTATTTTTCAGGGCTAGGGTGGTAGGGTGGGGGTATTGG
>QEPC01014630.1:3442189-3471640 GCA_003113815.1 Sphenodon punctatus
GAGGAGACGGGCAGGCGGCGGGGCCAATGCGGCCGCCGCGTCCGGCCGATCGTGCCACGGCCCGGGATCCCGCCGGGGATCCCGGGTCATGGCACGCGGCCAGACGTTACTTTTCCTTGGCCACGGCCCGGGGTCCGTTTGACCACGCTTCCCGGGACCTTCCCCCGGCTAGCCCGGGAAGCGTGGTTCAAATGAACCCCATGTGGGTACTGACCGTGGCCAACATCTGGCGCGCCGTGAACAGACGTACGGGACACGGTGACCACAAGTGGGTATTCACCGTGGTTCACCGTATTCGCGTAACGTCTGAAGACACCCATTAAATCTCATTTGCCTACCCCAGAACGTGCACCCGCCACCGTGGTTGTGCACATGTTAACACCGCAAGTTTACCAAGCATTGGGCACGGGAAGGTGGGGCTAGGGTTTTGGTGTGTGGGGGTTCAGGTGGGGTTAGGATTTTGGTGTGGTGGTGGGGGGTCCCTAAGGCATAGGAGTCTGGGGTGGGATTTTGGGGGGACTTTTATATATTTTTATGCACGTTTAAAATGCTTTTTGTATTGTAACCTATCCTGAACCTTAGGGAAAGGGTAGGACATATTTAAATAAATAATCTCTGAAAGTGACTCTATACTACAATGGGGTGGTTCCAGCATCTAGGACCACTGGGGCATTCAAACTTCTTGACCATGTCTCTTTCCCCCCACTAGATTCTGAGGCTGAAAGGGTGCTAAAGGAGCTACTGTGGTGGCTTTAACCTCATTTTGGATTCCCCTAAAGATACTATTATTATTGTTATTGTTAATTATGTATTTATATAGCACCATCTGGCACTGAACAATCATTAATAGAGGCAAGGGGGAGAAGGAGCATATGGGAACATAGCAAGAAGGGAACATAGCAAGCGACAGGGATACATTCATTAAGTTGAGAAGTTGCAGATGCACGTGGTTAGCTTAGTTACTAGTTACAGGGGAGAAGGGGACCCTGTATACAAAGACAGAAGAGGAAGCATCAGTGACCACTTGTCTGTGTGGATGATCCATTAGGGAAAGCCTAATGGAAGAAGTAGGTTTTCAAGAGGGACTTTAAGGTTGGGATGGAGAAGAACTAGTTTGTTCAGGGAGAGAGTTCCAGGTAGAGTGGGCAGTATGAAAAATTGATATAGCATAGAAAATCCTCAAATGACCACCTAATATGGATGCCAGACAGGATACGGGAAAATGACAGGAGCTGGGGAAAACAACAGGGAATAGATCCCCCATTGCGACCTGTTAGGTGCTTCTTCCAAGCCACTGTGAATGACCACTGTCGGAGACAAGATGCTGCACTAGATGGACCATTGGTCTGATCCAGTATGGCACTTCTTATGTTCTTATGGATCTAAGCCTGTTTTATGCCAAGGGGGTGGCATATAATTCATGCAAAAAGTGCATGAATGTGTACACGGGCAGATGCAGGAGTGCATTTTATGCCATTGGACTGGCATAAAAGCATACCTCTAGAGCTGAAACGAGAATGAAATGAATTCTCATGAGAATCTTGTGAGAATCTCATAGTCCTGGTGAGATCTCGTGAGATTCTCATGAGAAACTTGAGATTTTCACAAGAAACTCAAGATTCTCAGAAATGCCCCCCAAATTATCTGCACATGTGTAAAATGGCCATGCATTCACAGAACAGGCTTGGTGGCAATTTCTGTGCATGCGCAGACCATTTTTTTGCTCTTTTGAGGTTCTCAAGAATTTAATGAGAATCTCTTTCACAAGACTCTCACGATGACAAAATCTTGTCGAGAAGCCTATTCTCAATGAAATTTTCGAGAAGGGTGAAGTTTCATTTCAGCCCTACATACCTCCCAACATTTTGAGTAGCCAAAGCGTGATAAGCTCCACACCTATACATACATATTAAGGCAGAAACAAAGTCTTCCGAAATTACAAAGGTTTGGGGTCTTTGACCCGGAAATGGAGGTTTCCGAAGTTTGGGAAGGTGTGGTCATTCTTTGGGAAACTTTGGAAAACTTCAGAAGCAACTGCACACCTGGGCCTGACTGGAGAGCTCCTAGAAGCTTCTGAAAACAGTGCCATATGTGGTAGAGGGGGAGGATGGAAGGAACCAGTTGAGTCATGGGGTAAGGCAGATTTTTGAGTCAATTGGCTGGCCAAGCCAGATGGCTAGTTTGATTGGTACAAGGGTGCAGCCAAGAGAAAGAGAAATGCCAAAAAACAAAACTGGCACACGCCTCCCAGAGCCATTCCATTCTCTGGTGAATTTGGCTGTGTGTTGCTATACTGATAACTGTGAGCAATTGCCTGGACTGGGCTGGGCTGGGGGGGCTCCTGGCATAGCATGGCATGGTTTGGCCTGGCCTGCCTGTGTATAGGGCCAATGCTGGGGCATGGGGGGTTTGCATTCCATGCTTTAAAAAAATAATAATAATAAAATTGTGTTCTACTGGGAACACAGTGCTTTCTGGCTACTGCTGCTTGGTTGGCTTGGCAGTCAGATAGCAGCACCATGAGTCGCCTAGAGGGTTCTCTTTGCCTGGCTCCAGAAGTTAAGTTCCCTCCATGCCAGGGTGCCTGTGTGAAGAACCAACATGGTGTCTGCTGGACTGGCTGGCTTTTGGTGTGCAGGACTGCAGTTCTTGTAGTCTTCATGGTTGACTCAAGTTGTCTTCTTTTACCAAAGGTCCTCTGGTTGCCTCCAGGCAGGGGAAGCATGCTTGGTTAGTTTTTTTAAAATAATAATTGCGTGCTACCAGTTCAGCTGGGATAATTGGTTTACTCAGCTTGGCAGTGAGACAGGAACACCATGAGCCACCCACAGGGCTCTCTCTGCCTGGCTCCAGGAGTTCCCCCGGCCTGTACCCCTGGTCTCCCCAAGTTACCAGTGCCACACCAATCCATGTCAAGAGGTTGCTAACTGTTGCCCCTTCCCTTCCACCCTGGCTGCAGCAGCTGCACGTGGCAACATCTGCTGAGGCACCAAGGTGGCATTGAAGTTTTCTGAAGTTTCTGAAGTTTTCCAACTATCTGTCCTTCGGTCTCCGGTGTCCAAAGCTTTGGCAAGAACACTGAATTGACTCTGAGTACTCGGACCAACTATTCAGAACTTTGAAAATTGGTCCGAGTACCAGGAAGTACTATTCGGTTCAGCCCCAATACATACACACCTCCCTACATTCCAAGTTCATAAAGTGGGACAGGAGCTCTCCTGTTTATCATTCCACATAGGGCACTTGCCCACATTACCTGGCCTGGCGAAATCCCCAGCGCGGAATCTCACAGATAGGAATCTTACATTTATCTCCGAACGTGAGCTCGGGGGTAAAAACGTCATCCGCCGGGTCCTGTGGCATTTTCTCTTACGAATGACAGGGCTGGATTTTGAGCCCTGTCAATTATAAGAGAAAATGCCACAGGACCCGACTGATGACGTTTTTGACCCCGCGCCCACATTCTGAGATAAATGTAAGATTCCCAGCCATGAGATTCCATGCTGGGAGTTTCGCCAGGCCAGGTAACGTGGGTGAGTGCCCTTAGTTTATTATCAATCCATCAACTCTCCATCATCCTCTCAAGGACTTTTCCTTGGAGGCAACTGGGAAAGAGGTGCCTGAGGCTTGAACATTGGTCTTTTTGCATCTCTTTCCTGAAAGAGGGGCTGTAGGATCCCAAAGTGGGACTGTCCCTCTTAATAGGGACTGTTGGAAAGTATGTAAAGTATGCTAGCAGGATGAGGTCTTATATTTCTATGGCCAAAAATCAGGTTTGTGAACAATGCAACTTTTTGCATGAATTATTATAAATCACTGGTCAAAAGGATCATTGGAGGTGCACGTTTGTCGGCAAAACTCTCCCCATTAGCTCATTGTAACAGCAACAAATACTAGATAATAGGTAGGGTGCTGGTGTAGAACTTTGTGCTGCACATTGGGGCAGAAACTATCCCCGATATTGTGTTAGTGTGTAAATCTCTTTGCACAAACCTGAAAGCTCATTTTTGTTAGAGTAGTTGACAACAGTTATTATTTGTCATTCTGAGTAACATATTTAACTTCCCCCAGATGGCTCAGGTTGCACCTACTGACAGTTTTGTGGTTTATTTTGCTGTTTTGGTTTAATACTTTTAAAATTTATTAGAATTAGGGATGCATTTTCAATGTGAATACTCTCTCCACCAACACACAGTGTTACCTTTTCTTCTCTGAGTGTGCTAGTCTGTTTAAAATTGACCGTGCTGTGCCGCACCAGAGCTCAGTGCCTGGAGAAGGGGAGGGAGAAGCAGGCAGGTGGTTGAGAATGACGGAATGTCTATGCACATGATAACCCCCACTGATTAGCTTGAGTCTCCAGGGAATATGACCACTAGACGGAGGTGAAAGGGCAGAGGATTAATGACAATGGTCTCGGCAATGGCAGGGAAGCAACAAGTTGCACTGATTTGCTGTCCTTGATCTTGCATTATGCACAGCAGGCTGTTGTGCTCCAGCACATTGTGTGAGCCCATGTAAGATTGAACATAGAGTGGAAGCAAGTGGCATGTTCCCAGCATGTGTGTGATCCCATTTACAAGATAGAGTGGAAAGGGTTAGGATATTAACAAAGAATGAATTTATACTTAGAAGATAAAGGGTAAAAACAAATGAGATAGTAGTCATTTTAGCCCGGCCGGGACTCACCTGCTTGTCAGTTAGGACCCTGCCAGATGTTTGCCTGCTACTGCCTCAGGATGGGTGACTGGCTGCTATGGGATACATTATTGGGAGAAGGTTGGTGATGTAGCCTGGCCTAAGGCTTGCCCAGTCAGGCTAATCTGAGCTAACATGTGCCCTCCTGTTTGTTTGGCCCTGCCAGGTCCTGCTGTGAGGTGAGGTCCCAAAATCAGGCCCAGAAGAGTCTGCTTAGCTGGCCCACCAAACAGCTGATCAGTAGGCTGGCTGAGTGCACTCCTCCAGGCCCCTATGATCAGCTGTTTGCCGAATGGCTGAGCGTGCTCCTCCAGACTCCCCTCCACCCCGATCAGTTGTTTGGTGGGCCAACTAAGTGTGCTCCTTCAGACACCCCATCAGCCGTTCAATGGGCTGGGTGAGCACGCTTCTCCGGGTCCTCCCCAATCAGTCGTTCAGCGGCTGACTGAACGTGCTTCTCTAGACCCCACCCAATCAGCTTTTCGGTGGTCCGGCTCAGCACACTCCTTCAGATCCCCCTGATCAGCTGCTTGGGCCAGCTGAGTGTGCTCTACAATCCCCCAATCAGCTGTTCAGCGGGCGAGCTGAGCACGCTCCTCCAGGATCCCTGATCAGCTGTTCAGTGGGCCAGTTGAGTGCGCTCCTCTGCCCCTCCATCAGCTGTTCAGCGGCCAGGTGTGCTCACCAAACAGCTGATGGGAGGCCCTGAGGAGTGTGGCGTAACGGGCCCCATAGGGGGGTGCTGCTCTATGCCTAGCCCCCTCCCTCAATGCATGCCCATCACCATAACACTCAGGGGTTTTGCTTTCACCACCAGAGCTACGAGCTTTCAGGGTTAAGGGCTGCTCTGGAAGCCCCTACCCTGCTCCTCCTCACTTACTCTTATCCTAGCAAGAGACTGCTTTCCCAGCATAAGCCGAACTTGGGAAGCATTTGGGTCACAGCACACACATACACCAGACACTCTTGATTAGAGAAAACAAGATGTATAGTTTTTACTAGCTAAGTAACCCAGATTACAAGAATATAAAAAGGCAGGAAAAAGGCATTGAACTCATGAGCAAATACAGTCAAATACAAGCAGGTATGGTAACCCATTTAGAGCGTGTCTAAGCCTAAATGGTCCTTAACCCTGCTTCTCTGCATAGATGGAATTACTCACAGTATCTTTCTCTGCATGGTAAGCATGGATGTCTTAGCTATGCAGGGTTCTGTTCTTTCCCAGCTGGATGGAAAAAGCTGGGTGTTGCAGGTTAGGCCAGCACAGCTACCGACTGGCCATGAGGTCTCTCTCTCTCTCTGGAAATTCACTAGCCTTTTTAAAGGGCAACACTAGCGTCTCAGCTATTGGCTCACAGCCACAGGTAACCCTGTTCAAAATGACCAATCAGTTAGGTTATCTGACGTAGGTTTCCCTCTTTGGTAAGGTATGTAAGGTGTGGTCAGTCAGATGGCTAAGATGAGTGCATATCCTTATATGGTCTGGATATTGGGTTTTCCTTATATGGTCTGGCAGAGTCCACTGGGATCTCTTGCCTTGGGTCAGGGGTGAACCTAAGGGGCAATCTAACCAGGAGGATTTCTCCACAAGGAGCATCCCCATTGACTGTTTTGTAGCAGCTCTTTCAAGGGGCCTGATCCTGCTGTGGACAGGTTGGCTTCAGGCCAACCCATGGCATGGCATGGCACCCAAATTAAGGGGGGGGGCCTGCTCGTGTGAACAGACCTCCCCACCAACCCAAAGAGTGGCGTCTGCAGTCGCCCTTCCCAGGCCGGGAAGAGAGCCGCCTCACTGCTCTTTTGTTTGTTTTCACCCATAGTTTTTCCTCTGACACCAGATATAATAAACACATAGTTCACTCTCCTGTATGCTGAATACTTATTAACTCAAATTTGGGGCTGAAATTAGTACCCCTCAAAATGGGTATACCCATCAGAACGATGGTACTCATTCTGCCCCACTAACATTGGGTACTAATCAGTACTTGATTAGCACCAAACAAGCTTCTCATGTTCTGATTTACTGTTTATCATCCCAATTTTCTGACTTCTGAGGTTGACTTTTTGACTTATTTTTCTGTTTTTCCAACTTCCTGTTCCATTTTTTCTGAGTTTGGGTACAAATTTACCATTTACTAATCAGTAAAATGGTAATACTCGGTATTACGAACACTGATCGGTAATGGTAATATCCGGTATTTCTGGGCTACTGGGGTCCTGACTCGGTATTCATGTACCAATTGGGCACTTGATAGACTTCTCTATTAATAATAATAATAATAATAACTATTATTATTTTATTTTATTAACAACAATAACAATAATATACCTGGCACTGTATAGTCAGTAGTTACAGAAATGTTCCTTCCCCAAAGATCTTACAATCTAAGAGACAAGGAAGTGGGAGACGAGGCAGAGGTGAACATCAGGAGAGAAAAATCCATGCAGGTGCAGCTATCCATTCAGCTACTCAGGTTCTAGTTCTCTTATGTTCCCTTTCTATCCAGAGAGAGCATGTTTGCCGTGTTGGTTCCAAGTGACAGAGAGACTACTACGGCCCTTTTTACATGGACGGGGTGGGTGGGGGGTTGGGTGTTTACTGTTTTGCATGGTGGATGGAGGTGGGTGGGAGTCCCTTTACATGGACACACACCCACCTCCAACCATCTCCATCCATGGACCCTCCTCCGGTTTTCACATGGACAAACACCAAGCGGATACACCCATCCCCCCCGCACCCACTACTGACCGTTTACATGGATGCCCCCCACCCTCTTGAACACTGAGTGGGCAGGGGCTGTCTCTTATACACATCTAGATGTGTGAAAGAAGCAAGCTTTTGGGCCACATAGGGTCCTTCCTCAGGGATTTAGTGTATATATATATATATATATATATATATATATATATATATATATATATATAATGTTAATTGTATTTTATTTATTTTAAACTTAATATCTTGCTCCTTTCGCCTCTGAGCCAGAGCAGCTCACAACATAAAAATAAATACAAATATAAAATACAATAGACATTTTAAAAAAATCTTAAATTAAAACAACACTGGCCTGAGACAAACACTTAGTCCACCCTAACCCAATTCCCCCTCCCCACCCTGCAGAAACACTTGGCAGAAGAGCCAGGTCTTACAATTACGTCTGAAAGTCAGGAGATTCGGGCTGAGGTGAACCTCTACCAGGAGGGCATTCCACAGCGATGGTGCAGCCGCTGAGAATGCTCTCCTGTCAGTATGGACCCGCCGATACTGCAGGACCTCCAGTGGCCACCTCCAGCATCTCAGTGGCTGCCCCAAGACATGGGGGCGGGAGGGGGGAGGCGATCTCTCAGATAAATATATATATCACCAATATATAATTTTACAGTTGTTGTCTGACTCATCTCTCTCTCTCTCTCTTTACTCTCCCTCCCACCTTCTCCTATCCATTCCCACTTGTTCCATGACCCCTCTTATATACCTGTCCTACATTTGCTCAGTGTATATATTTCTGCTGGCTATACTACATGCCTGAGGAAGGGCCCTGTGTGACCCAAAAGCTTGCTTATTTCCACCAACAATAGTTGGTCCAATAAAAGATATAATTTGGACCACTTTGTTCCCTTTAAAGAATACATCATGATGGTGAAATATGCAAAGTGAAGTCAAACTTTCACCCAGTATTATCAGTGACAACAGTCCTGACCAGCAGAGGTGCAGAGATGAGTACTGGAGAGTGCTTGAGAAAGTAAGAAAGTGGTAAGGGCTGGTGTAGGGTCTTCCCAGCAAGGCTGGGGTAGCTGCTCTGGGGACTGTGAGATCAGGCAGATGGGCAGCTGCTGCTGTAACCACACTGTCTCCAGTACTCGTCTCTCTGCTCTCTTGCACACATGCTTGAAGGTGATGCCCCTACAGGTGATGCCTCTTCTCCCCACCCCCTCTGCCCCACCCAAATCATGTTGTGCTGCTGCCATTAAAAATGTTTCCAAAAGTTTTTTCCTGGGGTTTGATGGAGAAGGAGATGTTGAAGAGAGGTTGTTGTGGCAGCTCCACAACTCTTGCACTGGGGGATACGTATACAACAGCTTTGGTTCTTCTCACACATTGGTAGGGCACCCAAAAAGCAAGAAAGTCACAAGTGAAATATATCTTGGTCTTATGCATGTTAATAGACTCCAAGAGTTTATGTCTACTAAAAAAGTAGAGCTGAAATTAATATCTGTAGCAAATTTTCACAGATTCTAAAATAAAAATAAAAATAGAAGCAGCAGCACTTTAGTCAGAAGGGTGAACCCTTGGAACAACTATTGTTCATATATTCCTCAAATAAAGGTCTACTATCAAAAGCATACAACCTCTTAAGGATAGTTTGGCTAAAGTTTGATCACAGGCATATAACTGATTGGGAGTTAGATCTTAAGTGAAAATTAGAAAAACAAGAACTATTTCAGATTTGGAAACATATGGCTAAGTGTTCCAGCTCTTTCAGGATTGTAGAAACCCAAGGTGGTACTTTACACCAGCTAAGGTTTCTCACATGACAAAATGTCTTACAAATAGATGCTGGGGAAATTGTGGTGAATGGGGCTCTTTTTTCCACTGTTGGTGGAGGTGTAATAAAGTTATGCAATTTTGGAGGATGATACTGTCTCAAATATATGAAGCAACAAATTTGGTCCTCCCATTTAGGCCTGAGATCACCCTATTTGGCCATTTACCCGACATTCTGTTGGTAGATGCATGTAGACAGACTCACAATTAATTCTAGCAGGGGCTAATATCCTGTCAAGAACTAAGTGCTAGAATCCCTATGTAGAAGGAATGGCTGAACAGGATCTGGTATTTATTTCATTACACTTCTATCCTGCTCCTCTCACCTCTCGCCTTTGTCATTGCAATGGATAAAATAATAGCTGACTCTACAGATCAACTTTCTATATTACATGGGGCCCTTGATTCAATTTAGTACAGCAACGCAAACACCAGACACAACTGACAAAATGGCAACAGATGGTTCAAATGCTTCAGTGTAATGGTTTTCTGTGCACGCACTGTAGTTTTATTAAGGCTTTTGTTGTTGTTTGGGGTTTTTTGTTTGGAGGAGAATTGAAACTGGGGGTGGGAGTAGAGGGGAAAGAGATAGTTGGTTCATGGTGTAAGAATTTGACTAAGTCTGTAGGGATGGGCGAACACGGTTCAGAAGTTCAGAGTTCGGCCCGAACTTGGCCTGTTCGGACGACCGAACCTGAACTTGAATTCGAACACGAATGAACCAAACTGAACCTGATTCCAAACTCCGAAACGACCAAACAGTTCGGTCAGTTCAGATCGCGTTCGGATGAGTTCGGGTGGCAAAAACATGTCACTGGGAGGCAAAATGTGACATGGAGGGGGAGTCAGCTGAGGAGTAGACTTCCAGGCACCAGGGGTGGAGAGACTTGGAGTAGCAGCCAGCCTGCCCAATCACCATCCCTTTTCTCATCAGACCACTGGCTTCGCAGTCTGCGATTGACCACAGGCTAGGCTGCATGGAGCCAATGGGGCTTGCGGTGAGGCGGGCACAGCAAGTAACAAAACTCATTGCCCTCCCCCCTGGCAACACCTTCTGAGTTAGTCACTGTTCCTGAAAAGCAGGCGTTTCAGAAGGCTTCCTCTCCCAGCAGTTTTGTTCTCTTCAATCCTTTGCACTTCTCCTCCTATTTCACCCAACCAACCCATCTACCTCCATGTTATCATTTATTTAGATTAGATTAGATAGATTTAGGTGTTATTTTTTGTTTTTACCCCTTCCTGTGTTCAATCTTCCTTCCTCCCTTCCCCCTCCATTGAATCCTTTCCCCTCTCCCCCTCTCTATTTTCCATCCCTGATTCCCATCCCCTGTTTTTTTATTCATTTTGAGAAGCATTAGATTGATTTAGGTTTCATTTCAGTTTTGTACCCCTCCCTGTGTTCTTTGTGTCCCCCCCATCCCATATGATAGATAGATAGATAGATAGATAGATAGATAGATAGATAGATAGATAGATAGATGTATGTACGGGTTAGCTGAGATAGAGATAGTGTTTAGAGATTTAGTGTTTGTAGGAGTAGGCCTTTGTATTTATTAGATAATCCATTTAGTTGATAGCATTTAGAATATTTATAGCAGTTAGATTTAGTGTAGATAGATAGATAGACAGATAGATATAATATTAGATAAAAATGTAAAAAAATATATATATATATTTTTTAAAAATATAAAAACATTATTTTGGAGGGAGAAATGGAGAAGGGAAGGAGAGGCCGGTCTGCTGCCCGTAGGGAAGGCAATGGGGCATGTGCCAGAGGCGTAAGGGGCCGTGCCCGGGCAGTGGCAGCAGGCAGCAGCAGTATCCCGAGCACATCACCACGCCCCAAACTCAGTAGACCTGCTTTAGGGCAACAGGCTTCAGCGGCTCAGCGTTGCCTCCTGGCAGTGTCCTCCTCCACTACCATGCAGGGCACTGGAAGGCCTGCAGGACTTGAGACTGCATCTGTCTCTGTTGCTGCTGGTGCTGGAGCAGGTGCTAGTACTGCTTCTGATGTTTCTCCAGGGCCACCAATGTCCCACACTGTCGGGGCAATCCCCAGCAGTCCAGAGCTGGTGGATCCCACCCCGGCTGCTAGAGGCAGGGCCTGATTCTTGGGCAATGTCAGTAGGGAGAGGAGTAGCAGCAGCAGCAGCAGCACTAGCAGCTATAGAGGGGGGCACAGGGAGAGTGCTAGCAGCATGGCGGGCACGGGCAGTCTAGTCTCAGGGTCCCAGTACTCCCCTTCATGTGACATCACCGTGATTGTGGACAGTGAGTCGGAGGCAGACACTAGTGCCACAGAGGAGATGTCTGTAGCTGAGGTGATGGCTGAACCTTCTCCCAGAGCTGTGTCGCCAGTGCCACCAAGTTCTCCCCCTCCCAGCAGCACTGGCAGTAGTGCGTCACCCGGGATGGGCCAGAAGGCAGGAGGGGGAAAAATCCTCTGTCTGGGAACATTTTAAGCTGGTGGAGGCAGATGATCCCAGAGAGGTGCAGTGCACTTGTGTAATAAGCTGGTGAAGCGTCGGCAGGTGCTCGCCAACCTTGGGACAACTGCAATGGCGAGGCACCTCAAGGCATGCCACAGTGCTCTGATGCTAAGCGGGAAGTCAGGGCCAGCAGGTTCCCAAATGCAGCAGTGGCCAGCCGCCTAGCTCCTTCAGCTGCTGCTGCCTCTAGCAGCAGGAGCAGTATGGGGGCAGAACAGCAGCAGGAGCCTTGCCTGTCCATTATGGAGGAGCTGGGGTGGGGGCAGCTGCCAAGGCCATCAGGTGCTGGAGGGCGGCATGGCTTCTTTCATGAGAAAGCCAAGCGCCTGTAGGCCAAGATGATTGTGCTGGATGGGCAGCCCTTCTCAATTGTGGAGGACAAGGGCTTCCAGCGGCTGTTTGGATTCCTGCTCCATCCCCCACCAGCTTAAGCTGCCTTCCCGCTCCACCCTGAGTCGGACTGTGGTGCCACAGTTGTACAGGGCGTTGAAGGAGTGGGTGAGGGAGCAGCTGTCAGGGGCTGGGGAGGGGCATGGTCCACTTCACCACCGACCCGTGGTCCTCCAGGAACACCCAGCATGCCTACCTGGCAGTGACTACACACTAGTGGCAGGACTCAGAAGCAGCACTTGGCAGTGGCAGGAGGGTTCCTGAAGCAGGGTATAGGTGGGCCCTGCTTCAGGCACAAGTTATGGACAACTCCCACACCTCAAGGAACTTCGAGGCAGCCCTGGCCGCCATGGTGAGGGAGTGAGTCACAGCAGGCGTGACCTTCACCAAGGAGTGTGTGGTCACGGACAACGCGGCCAATATACTGAAGGCATTCCATGACAGGGGCTTCACAAGCATGCCTTGTGCCGCACACACCCTCCATCTTGTGGTCAAGGACGCTCTGGGCTTGGGGGAGAAGGGGATTGGGCCAGGCACCCTTAGGTCCTTGGTCGACCAGGGGAGGAAGCTGGCGGGGTTCTTCAATAGGAGCACGAAGGGCAGCGAGCTCCTCCGGGAGAAGCAGGCCGAGCAAGGGTCCCCGGTACACCAGCTGGTCCAAGATGTCTCCACCAGGTGGAATTCCACCTTCCTGATGCTCAAGCAGCTTCTTGAGTAGAAAGCTGTCCTGCATCAGGAGACAGATGTTGAGGCACCTCCAGGGTACAACAGGGAGGAATGGGAGATTCTCGCTCACACGGTCTTCGTCCTGAGACTGTTCCTGGCCATGACGGAGACCGTGAGCAGCTTCACCAGCACCCTCAGCCAGGTGACCCTGCTGGTCCATAGTCTCCAGAGCAGCCTGGACGAGATTCTCGGGGGGCGGGATTGTGATCCTGTGGGCAGGAAGATGTCAGATGAGGCGCTTGACCTGGCGCGGAAGCTGAAGGCGGGGCTGTGTGTGTGCTTTGATGAGCTCCTGCGCCGGGAGGAATATGTCCTGGCAACCATGCTGGACCCCAGGATCAAGGGCAGCATGGCATGCGAGACAGCAGTCTATGGCCTCCGGAAGGGTGCACTGGTGCAGAAGGTCCGGCAGGCAGAGCGGACTATGCAGCAGGATGCCCCTGTGGATGGTGAGCAGCGACCCCTTCCAGCCATCTGGGTCTATCCCTGCCCCCAGCCCTAGCGGTAACAGCAGCATCAGCAGCAGGATGAGCAGCACCAGCAGGACCCCTATTGCCAGCAGCTCCTCCTGTGTGCAGGCCACTCTGGGGAGCATGGGGCCCAGTACAAAAGGGCAAGAAGCATGGCTGAGGGCAGTTGTGCAGGTGGTGCCCACCCAGAGCTACCAGAGGGAGTATGATGGTGCCTCAGCAGAAGTGGAGACCTACCTGGAGGAGGAGCCATGCATTGATCCCAGCAGCGATCCCTTGGCCTACTGGGCCAGCAAGGCCAACATGTGGCTGGCCCTGTCAAAAGTGGGCACGGGTATCCTGTACTGCCCATCAACCAGTGTACCCAGTGAGCGGGTGTTCTCTGTGACGGGGGACATTTTCTCCCCACACTGCCTGAGACTGGGGGCCAAGTTGGTGGAGCAGTTGCTCTTCTTGAAGGTCAACCTTCCGCTGCTGGGATTCCCCAAGCTGCTCCTGGACAAGGAGTGATGGTGCAGTGGCACACGCCATCCCATGCCAGGGGCAGTCTTGGGACGGAGCTCCTCCTCCTCCTCACTCTGGGCTAGGGCTACTGCTCCTGTGCTGCCGAGGTGCTGTCCCTCCCTCCCAATGCCTGGCACCCGCCCTGCCCCCCCCCCTTACTAGACGGCCTCAGCCGCCTTATCTGACTGACCTCATGATGCAGGAGGAGGAGGAGGAAGACCCAAAATTTTAAGGTGGAAAAAATTCTTAGCACTACCCCTGCTACGATTTTGAACTTACATAGAATTTTCCATTAAAGGATCTGAAAGCACTTTACAAACATGAATGAGCAACCCTTTCAGCACCTGTGTGATGCAAGAAAGTGTTGTTATCCCTATTGCATAGATGAGTAGGGTGAAGCAGAGAGGAATTAAGAGACCCAGACCAAGGTCACATGGGAAAACTGTGGGAAAGTTTTCCTGAAATCAAATGCCAGCTTCCAGATATCTAACTTTGTCTCTTAATAATGAAGTCATCCCTTCCCTACTATGTGGAGAAAAACAAAGGGTCTTGAGAATTTACTATTTGCTTAAGCACATATGGCCTCCTCATTGTGGTACCTATGTACTTGTGAAATATGTGTTGCTGGGCCAGGTAACAGGTCAGACACGGTACATTTCAAGGACAGCCATGGAAGAGGAGGTATGGTAAGCAATAAGTTTCCACTGCTTCCCTTCCTCCCTTGTGTTTGTGCTATGAGCATCTGCTCCAGCAGCATCTGGATTTGGGATGTGCTACCCTACTGAGGCCAGTTTTAGATGTGCACAGTGAACATGCTGCATAAAATTACTCTGTGTGTAAATATCCCATGTGTGGGATTTAGACATGACATTTCACGCATTAAAGCCAGTCGTGCATTCTTTTAAAGGTGCTAATTAAATACCTCGACATCGAGTGAAAAGAACACTCAACTGGCTATAACATGCAAAATGTTACATCTAAGGCTGCTTTTAAACGAGCGGGTCACCGTTGTGCGACCCGCTCGTGCGATATTTCAAAATCCCACAAGGCGGGATTAGACGAGACAGATGTCCAGGATTATGTAAATAGAAGGCAGTCGCGCATTGGTTGCAGACTGCGAAGTAAATACCTCGATTGTGAGGTATTTAATTTGCGGTCTGCAAACAATGCACCACTGCCTTCTATGCGCATGATCCCGGACTTCTGTCTCGTCTAATCTCGCCTTGTGGGATTTTGAAATATCGTGCGAGCGGGTGGCACGACAGTGACCCGCTCATTTAAAAGTGCCCTTTATCCCAGACACAGGCTATTTACACGCAGCATGATTTTATGCAGTGTGTTCTCCGCGCATGTCTAAAAGCAGTCTTACACTTCTTCCCCCAGCCAAGATTACATACTTTCAGGCTCTCTGGTAAGATGGAGATTGTGACCCTCTCAGCACTGAGGGTCCAGAGACTGGGTAGTGTGATCTTCCAGGGTGAATTAGGGCCTATATATGTGAATTAATTCTGGGGGAAAGTAATAGAAAAGTAAATACAAAAATGAGTATAGACTTGCCTCTGAATCCTAATATCTTTATCCTTGGGGATTTGGATTCCATTACAAATATTAGCAAAGATCAAGGACATTTATATTTAAGGGTAAGTCTAATTGGAAAAGAGTTAATTCTACAAATCTGGGAGTCAGCTAGAGAAATTAAAATTGATATGTGCTATGGTATGTACTAGTGGCATTTGATCCTTCAGGGTTCTGCTCACATTTGAGCTGTCTAAATCTCCAAGGTATCTCTCTAATATCTTTCCCCAGACACTCCTCCCTCCAACCTTGAAACTCTACGCACATGCACACCTTTAACACTACCAAGTCTCCAATTTCTCATGCATCTCATGATTTTTGCCATTTTCTGAACAAGGAATCTCTGAGTCCTGATGCACAACCTGGCATGGTTTAGTACTTAGGGAGCAGGGTATGCATGCTCCATAGCACATGCAAATGGCAGGGAAGTGCTAAAATGGAAGGAGGGTAGAAAGTTTCCAAACAAGAGGTTGAGGGCACTGTAGCAGACTAGTGAGGAACCTGGCCCTTTAAGAATGCTGGTGTCAGCCACAGCCGTGACTGGGCTAGCAATGCGACATAGGTGCTAATGAGGGCCAGCTGATGACCTGGGCATGGTGGAAGCCAGTCCAGAGCTCAGGAAGCTGAGCCTGGAGAGGCAGCAAAGGATCTAGCAGGGAGACAGGAGTAAGAACACTATCTCCCAGGGCTGCAGAGAACAGTGACTCTTATGGGATACTATCACTTTGAGAGGCTGTTACCCAGTATATCATTGGGCTCCTGCTGCAGGGAATCAGAGAGTTGACTAGTAGAACTTGGTATGCACTGAGAGCTGCTAGAAGGAAGCAGTCAGCCTGACACTCATAGATGAACCCTCTGTACATAGTTCAAGAATATTGTATGTAAACTGCTTTCCTACAGAACGTTTCAGAAACTATAGCTGCTGCTGATGCTCATGAGAACAGTAAATAACACATGGTACCAGGAGTGCTTCGGGCCTACTGGGAGTTTGGGCTTGGCCTGCTGAGAGTTGATTGCCTCACAAATACCTCACGCCTGTGGTGAGCATCTACAGGCTGGGACTATGGAGGCACTCAGAACTCCAAGACCGCTTGATACTTTGAAAAATGCAGGGGAAATGGGAAGCAGTTTAGACAGGAGTTTGAGTTATTCCTGAAGGCTTGTGCTGGCTCCAGGAGGGTCTGTGCCTGGCCAGCAGAGCCCTGGGGAAGGCTCGGAGCCCTGTAGGCAGCAGGAACTGGGACGGAAGCCCTGTTAGAGGACTGCTACTAAGCAGCTGAGGGAACCCTGGAGAATATAGGAGGAGGGTGCCTGGCTGCATGAGGGTTGTCAAGCAAGAAGAGGGAGACCTGTATGGTGGCAGGGCTGCAGACTCTCATGGCCCCAGATTCAGGCCAGTAGGCCCCTGAAGGGTGAGGACTCCAGTGAGAAGGCCTAACTGGCTATGTAGGTGGATCAGGGATGCAGGACCTGGAATGGGAACATACTCTGTGTGTGTGTGAATGCCTTACCAGCCCAGTACTCTGAGGGCCAGGGACTCATTTCCTGGAAAGGAAACTCCCTTACTCTGGGCAAGATTATAGCACCATCAGCAAAGGGCCATGTCTTTTTTTTCAATTCAATTTTATTCTGGACTCAGGCTTTTGCAATGGCCCACTACAACAGACACCAACAACAAATTAAACAGACCATACCAACCTGCAAAAGTAAATTTATAAAAAACACTACAAATCAAAAATAAATAATCCAAACAAAATTTGCTTAAACCAAACAAAATGCATAAGACACTTACTTCCAAAAAATTCCAACACTAAATCCTCAAGATAATTTGGGAAACTGATTATACTCACAGGGCCACCATGGGATGACATTTCCTCAGCTCTGCAGAACATGCTGCAAAAGCTGCCAGTTTTTTAACAACATCAATGTTCCCTTGCTGAAATTGCCATATTAGCTTCTCCTTCTTGGAAAAGCAAGTCAAATGTGTCAGAAGTGGGGAGATCAATACTGCTCTTGGATTACTAGTGTAAGGGCACTCCAGCCTAGTCAACGCAACATGTAACTAACATCTTTTTTAAATGAGATGCTGAAAAGCGCCTCCTGAGCCCCACATTGAGAGAAAAGCTGCACGGGGAGTTTACACGGTCCCTGCGCTGCCGGCCGGAAGTGACGTGCTCCCCGTTGCCAGCAGCAGCTGGAGATGCGGTGCTTTGAAGAGGCGTGTTCTGAAAGCCTCACTTTTCAGGCTTTCAGAATGCGTCTCTTCAAAGCACCGCATCTCCAGCTGCCGCCGCTGCCGCCAACAAAGAACACGTCACTTCCGGCAGTGTGGGGAGCGTGTAAACACTCCCCGTGCAGCTTTTCTCTCAACGCGGAGCTCAGGTGATGCTTTTCAGCACCTCATTTAAAAGTGGTGTTAGATTTTAAGTTGTGTCACAAATAAGGTGGAAGGCTATCTGATTTCCAATGTGAATATAGCGGGGCCACACGACTGTCCCGAACACTGGCCTGATTCCATATGTCCTCCAGCCTTAAGAAGACCATATCTTTTTCAGCATTGGTGAAGAATCTATCATTCTGGGAATAATAATACCCATAGCCCAGACAACTGAAAGTTAATCTCACAAATTGCAGCCACCAAGACTGAGATTTCAGAGGATGATCCATGTACTCTAGCAGGCAAATTTTTACCAAACAAGATGGACTATATTCTAAGATCTTAAACCACTATGCTATCAAATGCTTCTTAGCAAGATACTGAACTGATTTAAGTCCCAGTTCACTCTTAATTAAACAGGCAGGTAAAGAGAAGGGAAGCCTCAAGAGGGCCCTGCCAAAAGACTTCTGTGGGATTTCAAGATTATTATCACCTGCATAACCCCAGATCTTGGCTCCATACATTGAGGAAGGGAGAGTGACCACAAAGGCCTTTAGTGCCGCCATGATAGATCTTTGCCATGCACACTACAGCATGGAAATGCCTAACTTCTAGTGTAACCTGTGTAGCTTTCTGTTTGGCTTTCAGCAGATGAGCAGTCCACCTGCCATTAGCCATTAAAGTAATCCCTAGGTAGGCAAATGATTGCACCACTTCAAGTTTGGTGCCTTCAATGAACCATGCATAATTTCTCACCCCCCTACCAAATTTTAAAACTTTCTTTTTTTCCTTGTTTATACAGAGTGTATTTTATGAGCATAGTTGTGAAAATCTAGTCAGAGCTCGCTACAGGCCCTCCTGCATGTGAGACAGCAACACTGCATCATCTGCGTAGAACAGCACACTTATATGAGTTGCAAGAACCTTACGGGGATGAAAGTTCAATGAGTGAAGTCTCTCAATCAGTTCATTGATGTAGATGTTAAACAAAAGGGGGGCCATTAGGCACCCCTGCCAAACACCCCTATTTGTCATGAACCTAGCAGAATTTTCTCCCACTTTTCCACATCTGACTACTGCCCAGGTATCTTGATGATACTCAATGATTAGTTTCAACAAGAGTAAATTTATACCCATCTGATGCAATTTCTGCCATAGGCGGCTCTGATCAAAAGCAGATAAGTCCAAAAATGCCACATACAAGGGAACCTTTAAAAGGCTACTGTATTTATGGGCCAGATAATGAAGGGTGAAAACATGATCAAAGGTAGAGTACCCAAATCTAAAGCCTGCCTGCTCTGCCCTCATAAGGTTATTACCATAAATCCAGGCCGTAAGCTGATGCAATAAATACCTCCCAAATAATTTGGCCACAATGTTAATTAAAGAAATTGGCCTGTAGGAGGTTGATCTATCATGAGGGCTCTTCTTATAAATAGGAACAATAATAGAGCCCTTCCATGAGTCTGGGATGACGTCTTTGACAATTATACAATTAAACCATATGGTCAGCACTGGGAGACACCAGTCTATGGGTGAAAACAGACATGACGCTAACCACCCTTTAACCACCCCTGGTGGTTATTTATGCATGTTGCAGGGCTGTATTGGTGCCCTATGCAGCCCTGAAACATGCATAAATGACCACCAAGGGTGGTTAAAGGGTGGTTAGCGTCATGTCTGTTTTCACCCTATGTTATCATGGAATAATTCAGCCGGCAACCCATCCAGCCCCAGAGCCTTATTACATTTCTGGGCTTTTATTAAGTGTTCCATCTCTATCTCTGTTACAAAGAGTTCACACAGAACAGAAGAGAGCCTCAATTCTTCTAACAGAACAGTAACACTGGTATAGCCCTTACTGAAGGAGAACTGCTTTGAAAAGTACTCTATCCAAACCTGTTCACTTATATTACTTGCCAGACTGGGAACAAAGCCTCTGCAACTTCTAATTACCAAAGACCAAAATTTTCTGTTGTCACCCTCAGCAATCACCTGAAAGAGTTCCTGCCATTAAGCCCTGGTGAACTCCTCCCTCTTTCTTTGATGTAATAACTTATATTCTTTACATAAATACGTCAGCTCCAAAGAAGGGTGTGTGTGTCTTTTTATTTTATTTATTTATTTTGCTACTCTTTTACCCCACACCCTCCTGCTCACAGAGCAGCTCAGGGCGGCGTACAAAAAATATAACAATAACAATAAAAGAAACACACAATATACAATTTAAAATTCATTAAAATGCTAAAAATATACAAAGGGCAGAATCNCCCCCCCCCCCCCCCCATCTCCCTCTCCAAAGGCCCGGTGGAACAGCCAGGACTTACACCATCTTCGGAAAGAGGGGAGGTCCATGGCCAAGTGGACCTCCATTGGGAGGGAATTCCACAGCCTTGGAATGGCCACCAAGAACACCCTCCCCATCGTTGCCACCCAGGAAACCCAGGGGACTTCGAGTTGGGAGTCCCTGACCGACCGCAGGGGCCGCAATACAATCCAGGAACTGAGGCGGTCCTGCAGGTAATCTGGGCCCAGGCCATTTAGGGCTTTGTAGATCATTACCAATACCTTGAATTGGACCCAGAAGATAATAGGCAGCCAGTGCAGAGAACGGAGCACTGGTGTAATGTGCTCACGGCAACCCATCCCCGTTAAGAGACAGGCTGCTGCATTCTGCACCAGCTGGCACCAGACTGCCCCCAAGGGCAGCCCCATGTAGAGTGCATTACAGTAGTCTAATCGAGAGGTAATAAAGGCATGGATGATGGTGGCCAGATCCCAGTCCAAAACATACAGCTGCAGCCGTCGTACCAGATGTAACTGGCGAAATGCTCCCCTTGCCACAGCCTCAACCTGGAGACCCAGGCGGTGCTGTGGGTTGAGGAGCACCCCCAGACTACGGACCTGTGTGGCCAAAGGGGGGCAAACCCCATCAATGACGGGAGCCACCACCCCCAGTCCTACCCACCAACATCACCTCCATCTTGTTGGGATTCAACTTCAGACAACTTGCCCTCATCCAGTCCCCCACAGTTGCCAGGCACCAGGTAAGCACTGAGACTGCTGGGTCTGGGTCTGCAGAAAAAGAGAGGTAGAGTTGTGTGTCATCGGCGTACTGATGACAAATGCCGAACCCTCTCACGACCTCGCCCAAAGGCTGCATATACACATTGAACAGGCGGGGGGACAGAATAGAACCCTGTGGGACTCCACACGTGAGGCCCCGGGGAGATGAAGTACATTCTCTGAGAACCACACGAGTTTTTGTGGCCAGGAACGAGTGGAACCATTCAAGAAAAATTCCGCCCACCCTGACCCAGTCCTGCAGCCAAGCCACCAACATCTCGTGGTGAACAGTATCAGATGCAGCCGACAGATCTAATAAAATTAGCATAGAAGATCTGCCCCAATCTAATTCATGGTGCAGCTCATCAACCAAAGCCACAAGTGCAGTCTCCATGCCAAACCCAGGACAAAAACCAGACTGCGAGGGATCAAGAAAACTGATCCGATCCAGATGCCCCTGAAGCTGCTGAGCCACCACCCGTTCAATAACCTTCCCTAAAAAGGGAAGGTTAGATACTGACTGATAGCTGTCCGAGGAGTCAATGTCAAGAGAAGAGATGGTTTCTTGAGCAGGGGCCATACCACCACCTCTTTGAGGCAGCTCAGCACCCTGCCCTCCCTAAGTGAGGCATTCACAACCCCCACCATCAATGGCCTTAATGTCTCCAGGCAGGTCTTAACCAGCCAGGACGGGCACAGATTTAATTCACAACAGGTGGCCCTTCAACCCCCCAGGACACCAGCCACATCAGCGGGCGACACCCACTGAAATTGATCCCATGAAATCAGACAAGGCGGGTCCTCCACTACCTCAGGTTCTCCCACTGTTATAAGTGCAGCATCGAAGACACAGTGAATCCAAGCGATTTTATCCACAAAAAAGTCAACAAACATGTCATTGCGGGCACTGGAAGATTCCAGTTCCAGGCAGAGAGAGGCCAGACTGACCAGCCACTGTACCACCCGGAAAGGCTCAGCTGTACGTGACTTTGCAGATGCTATGAGAGCAGCAAAGAACTCTTTCTTTGCTGCCCACACCGCTACAGCATAAGCTTTTAAACTAGATTTATGCTGCATTTATTCTATCAGTCAGCTTCAGCACGAGTCTGGCACCACTGTCGCTCCAACTGCCGTCCTTCCTGCTTCATCTGGCACAGGTCCTTTGTAAACCAAGGGGACCTGCATTGTCGACATTCTGGACACAGAGGTCTAGGAGCCATTGGGTCAGTGGCCTCAGTCAACAAGTTGTTCCAGAAGACAATGAGGTCATCGAGTGAACGGTTATTGAGATCAGGAGGTAATTCCCCTAGAGCATTCCAGAACTTTTCTGGTTCCATAAGTCTCTGGCAGTAAACCAAGCGAACTGGTTCTACACCTCTCCGGGGGCAGACTTGCGCCAGGAGACCACCTGGAGGAGATAATGATCCATCCATGACAAGGGCATAGTTAATACATCCCCCACTCAAGGCCAGTGCAGGATATCAGATCAAGGGTATGTCCTCCTGGGCTGCTCATCTGGCAGAGGAGGGAGTGCTGATTGATTGCCACCTGACTCCCTTCCTCTTCTTTCCTCCCCTCCCCTCCTACAGGTATAACTGCAAGGGCTGGGCCCTGGAGGCACCAGCCCTTGGGTGACACCCAAAGAGTGTCGACCATTGGTGGGAGCCATGGTGACCAGGACAGACCTGATCCCCCGAACTGCGGTAGGCTGGGTATAGGATTGCTCCTTCTGCCTCCCCCTTGCAGCGGCGGGGTCTGGGGAGGGCAGTTTCTGGGATGCTCCCCATGACACCGGGGGCAGCTAGGTGGAGACCGGAGGTGGCAGCACAGGAAAGCTAGGGGCTGACTGGGGCAGTGCAGGAGCCGGTGCAGTGTGCAATATTTCCTCCCCCCGTGGACAAGGACACTAACCGGTACTTGTGGGGGGGTGCTTGAGTGCGGCAGGTGAGAGGCCGCGGGACATTGCTCCTTCCCCCCCTTTGTGGGAGCGGGAACTGGGGACAGTAGCTTCTGGGATGCTCCTCATGATACTGGGGGCAGCTGGAGGCCGTGCCAGAGGCGCATGCTGGGGGCACGGATCGAAGGGGCACGATCAGAGGGGCCTGCCCTTTGGCTGGGCTGGGAGGTTGGGGCAGAGGGATTATTAGTGGGTCTAAAAAAATGGGAACTTTCTCCTGGTAAAGTTGGTGGGAAGGCCTTCCCCCTGTGAGAGAGGGGTGGTGGAGGAGGAGGAACTCCCCTGGTGGCAGCAGGGGAGGGAAGACAGTGGGGTGTGGAGCCAACTGCCTGGTGTGAGCATGAGTGGTACCAGTGGAGGAAGTATTGGGATGATGTAATTAATGTTAAATGGAGTTATGGGATTTTGTGTATATTATGATGTATTATGCATATTATGATGTATAATTGTGTGGGTTCCCCAGTGTGGGATTTAAACCCAAGAACTGTATTTTTGATATTGTAAGCCACCTCAAGCCAACCTGGGTTGGGAGAGTGCGGGGTATAAATAAACAGTGAAATTAAATGAAAATGAAATCATGTGTCGGGCCCACAACCTTCTGAGACAGTCCCATGGTTGTCATGACAGCCATGAACTCGCGGTCCGCTCCCCCAAGTTTGGCATCAGCGTGGATGTTGAAATCCCCCAGGACTAAAGTCCTTGGAGATCGCAAGACCACCTCTGACACCAATTCAGCTAGGGCATGTAGGGATGCTGCCGTACATGTAGGTGTGCGGTATATCAGCAGCAGCCCCAATCTGTCTCCAGTCAAATCAATCACTAGATGGATACCCTCCATGCCCAAGATAGTCTGCACTGGATACCTCCTCACAGACCAGGTGTCCTTAAAAATAACGGCTACACCGCCTCCCCGCCCGTCTGGTCTAGGCTGGTGCTGTACAGAGTACCTGGCCAGAACAAGGTCAGCCAGAATGGGCCCCAACTCAATGTCCAGTCAGGTCTATGTAATACACACGAGGTCAGCTGCTTGATCCAAGATCAACTCCCGGATCGTTGTGGATTTATTAACAACCAACCTCGCATTAATCAACAGCAATCCTGGACCAGGGGCCCTCCCATTCTCGATCACCGCATTACCTGTTTGGGGGCCTGCAAGAGGAACAGGCACCAAGTACCTGTCCCTTATCACCATTGTTACCCACCTCCCAGAAGGACCATAATTGCCCCGGTCCATCACAACCCCAATGACTGTAGAACACCCACCTGGCTCACCCCCACCTCTCCCCCTGGTGGCTGTACCACCTGGCCAAGGGGGACCCCCTCCCCTATCTCCCCCTCCCTCCCCTCACAGGGAAGCCAAACCCATCCTGTTGGGTCACATCCCCTCCTCACACCAGGGGAGTAGTCCCAACCCTCCCCAATCCAGTCCCCCCCTCCCCCTTACACTGGGGGAGAGAGCCATACCCCTCAACCCCACACTAACCCACCCTCCCCAAAAACAACCCCTACCACTCTGCCCTAATAATTGGCTGTCCCAATATCAATCTCCCCCTGCCACCCCCAAGGGCCCTTTGACATGGCCCCTAGGTACTCAGCCTGCAATGGTGCTGGACTCACTGCTGCTTATCCCCCTCCCCCTGAACGTTCCTCTCAGAAGGGGGAACCCCTGACCCCACCCCCATCCTTTGCTACTAGCCCAATTCAGAGGTACAGCTGGAAACGATAAACCAGCTGTCAACCTAAGATCAAGGGGCAGCTGTCCTTGTGCTGGGTGGAGCCTACTGAAGCCCACATGTAAGAACTAGACTAACCTGGACAGGGAATTAACAGTGAGAACTGGACGCCTCAGGCAGAGGCCACAGCAGGGCATGGGACTGTTTGTCAGCTGGGTGCTAATGTGCCATTGTGACTTCCGTGACCGAGCATAATCCCCCTGAACTCTGTTTATACCAGATGAGAATCTTGAATCCTTAGCAGAGACTGGAGTGAGGAAAGGGTCAGGTGAATGGAAGAACACACATAGCTATCAGGGCACAATTGAAGGTGCTGGTATTGTAAAAACCTAGGGATTGTTTAGCACAAGGTTGGCATAGTGTTATGCCAACATATTAGCCAAGTAGGTTGGAGCATGTTGGGAACTGTGAGCGAACAGCAAGGAATAGATCACTCCATTATAACCTGTTGGGTACTTCTCCTAAGTGACCAAGAATGGCCACTCTCAGAGGCAGGATGCTGCACTTATTGGACCATTGGTCTAATCCAATATGGCACTTCTTACATTCTTATATGCCTGCTGCTATCAGTAAGCCAGATGTATAACTGCCAAGTTGTCAGTGACTTTGTGACATAAGGAACTGCTCTGGGGCTCTAGATGTGTTAAATACAAATAATTTAAAATTACTCTCATTCAGAGGCACAATTCAAGGTGCTGGTTTTGACCTTTAAAGCCGTAAATGGTCTGGATCCCATATATTTGAGAGACCACCTGTCCTTCCATGCCCCACTGCTGTCCCTGCGATTGGCTGGGAGTGCCTCCCTGTGCGCACCACCTGTTAGAAGGAATGGGCGAACAGAACCGAGTCCGGAAATTCAGTTCGGTTTGGAAATTCTGTTCGGTTCGGAAGTTCGGTTCGGTCGACCGAACTATTTGAGTTCAGTCTGAACTCTGAACTTCCGAACAAAGTTCAGAAATTCAAACCCCATTGAACTAAATGGAATATTATCTTTTAGGGATGGGTGAACAGAGCCGAGTTCAGAAATTCGGTTCGGTTTGGTTCAAAAATCAAGTTCAGTTCGGAAGTTTGGTTCGGTCGACCGAACTGATGGAGTTTGGTCCGAACTCTGAACTTCCGAACTGCGTTCACCCATCCCTACCTGTTAGTCATGTTCGTATGGTGAGGGCTTGTAGGAAGGTGTTCTCGGTTGCTGCCCTGATGCAATGGAACTTCCCACCCCTGAGGTTCATTTGAACCCAGGCCTGAGCATCTTCCGGAGGTGGTGCAAGACCTTTCTTTTTGTTAGGGAATTTGGCAGGCAGGGATAGGCAATAGAGGGGTTGGTGGGTATTTGGGATAGGAGTGTGATGGCAGTTGGGGTGGGGTTGGGGAAAGGTTGGGGGTTTGGGGGTGTTATGCTTTTTTATATGCATTGTTATTATTTGCTTTGTAAGCCACCCTGAAAAATTTGGGAAGGGCAGATTAAAACTTGAATGAACTAACTAACTAAAATAAAATTTATATTTCTATCCTGTAGAGGCTCCATGTACATGCCCTGTATGGCTGGAACTCTCTCCCTGAATACATTCATTCTGCTTCCTTCCAACACTCCTGAAAACCTACCTATTCCACCAGGCTTTCCCTTGCTGCTCATCCCCTCAGTTTGCTCAATGATTTACTCAAGATTTCCTTTCCCCCTCTAACTAAGAGTGTTTTCAGATGAACATTCATTCTGGAATTAGAGCCCTAATTCCATGATGAGATATCCATCTAAACGCTTCCAATAGTGATTGTTATCATGTGATAACAAAAATGTCCAGATATTACAAAAACTTTATTTTTGAGGTTTTGTAACATCTGGATGTTAAACTATTCCGCGATTAGGTCCATCTAAATGACTCTCACGGGATAGTCAACTATTCCTTGATTAGCTCCACAGAGTCCTACATCAAGACCTGACATACTCTTTAGGCATTTCTGCTTCTATGATGTTTGAGACCCAGAAAACATCACGCTGAGCATGGCTGAAAAGTACTGCGGGATTGAAATTCATCCTGGACACTCTAATTCTGAAATAACAGCAAGTAGGGATTTGTGAACAGAATGGGGTTCGGATGTTTGGCCGTTAGGTTCGAAAACTTAGTTCAGGTTTGTGGGTTCAGTACTGCAGAATTCAGACCCACCTGAACGCTTGGAATGTTTGACCACGGAAGAGGCTTGGGGTGCTCCAGGGGTGCCCATGGAGGCATGGCAAAACCGCAGCAGCAGCAGCAGAGACCAAGGAGGCTTGGCACTTGGCACCCCAGCTTGCTCAGGCAGGCAGGCTTGGTGCTTGGCCCCCGGGGGTGCCCATGGCACCATGGGCTGGCTGTCTGAGACCCAGTGGC
This sequence comes from Sphenodon punctatus, assembly GCA_003113815.1. Taxonomy (NCBI): domain Eukaryota; kingdom Metazoa; phylum Chordata; class Lepidosauria; order Sphenodontia; family Sphenodontidae; genus Sphenodon; species Sphenodon punctatus. Next base: position 3,469,087 of record QEPC01014630.1, read on the forward strand.
AGCAGCAGAAGCAGCAGCAGCAGAGTCTGCGAAGGCTTGGGGATTGGTGGCTGGCCTGGCACCCCTACTTGGCTGGGCATTGTACGCTGCCAGGCATCGGTGGAGAAGCGGCAGACATTGGATTGCCTGGTAGCAGAACCCATGGAACAGCAGAGGCAGCAGAAGTAGACATTGGATTGCCGGGGTACAGAACCCATGGCACAGCAGAGGCAGCAGAAGCAGACATTGGATTGCTGAGGCACAGAACCCATGGCACAATAGAGGCAGCAGAAGCGGACATTGGATTGCCGGGACACAGAACGCATGGCACAGCAGAGGCAGCAGAAGCAGACATTGGATTGCTGAGGCACAGAACCCATGGCACAACAGAGACAGCAGAAGCGGACATTGGATTGCCAGGGCACAGAACCCATGGCACAGCAGAGGCAGCAGAAGTGGACATTGGATTGCTGGGGCACAGAATCCATGGCACAGCAGAGGCAGAAGAAGCAGACATTGGGTTGGTGGGACACAGAACCCATGGCACAGCAGAAGCAGCAGAAGCAGACTCTGCATTGCCGGGGCACAGAACCCATGGCATGCCATGGAATGATGGCTCCCCTTGGCTGCAACGTAGGCCCCAGAACCCTGATGGTGGGTCCTGGGGCTGGAGTGGCTGGCTGTTTCTTGATGTGGTGGAATGACAGCTCCCCGTAAGTGGAATGATGGCCCCAGAACCCTGACGGTGGGTCCTGGGACTAGAGTGGCAGCTTCTGGATGAAGTGGAATGACAGACCTCCCTGCATGTAATGTAGGCCCCAGAACTCTGATGGTGGGCCCTGGGACTAGAGTGGCAGCTTCTGGATGAAGTGGAATGACAGCCCTCCCTGCCTGTAACGTAGGCCCCAGAACCCTGATGGTGGGACCTGGGGCTGGAGTAGCTGGCTGTTTCTTGATGTGGTAGAATGACGGCTTCCTGTGAGCAGAATGATGGCCCCAGAACCCTGATGGTGGGTCCTGTGGTTGGAGTGGCTGGATGTTTCTTGATGTGGTAGAATGACAGCTCTCCATGAGTGTAATGATGGACCCAGAACCCTGATGGTGGGTCCTGGGACAGGAGTGGCTGGCTGTTTCTTGATGCCGTGGAATGATGGCTCCCCATGAGCGGAATGATGGCCCCAGAACCCTGATGGTGGGTCCTGGGACTAGAGTGGCAGCTTGTAGATGACGTGACTGGACAGCCCTCCATGCCTGTAACGTAGGCACCAGAACCCTGATGGTGGGTCCTGGGGCTGTAGTGTCTGCTTCTGGATGCAGTGTAATGACAGCTCCCCATGAGTGGAGTGACAGCCCCAGAACCCTGATGGTGGGTCCTGGGACAGGAATGGCAGCTTCTGGATGCAGTGGATGGACAGTCCTCCCTGTCTGGAATGTAGACCCCAGAACCCTGATGGTGGGTCCTGGAGCTGGAGTGGCTGGCTGTTTCTTGATGCGGTGGAATGACGGCTCCCCGTGAGTGGAATGACAGCCCCAGAACCCTGATGGTGGACCCTGGGGATGGAGTGGCTTGCTATTTCTTGTTGCAGTGGAATGATGGTTCCCCATGAGCAGAATGATGGCCCCAGAACTCTGGGACTAGAGTGGCAGCTTCTGGATGAAATGGAATGACATCACTCCCTAGCTGTAATGTAGACCTGAGAACTCTGATGGTGGGTCCTGGGGCTGGAGTGGCTGGCTTTTTCTTGATTTATTTTATTTATTTATTTATTTATTTATGACATTTATATCCCGCCCCTCCTGAGAACAGCTCGGGGCAGCTTCCAACATAATAAAACACTTATAAGATATAAAACAATTTTAAAAACATTAACAATTTAAATACTTTAAAACAGGGTCCCGAGAATACAACTTAAAACATTAAAACAATATACAGAGTAGGGTAGGGGCTATGAACAGAACCCTATCCCCCACTCCCCCCCCAAAGGCCTGGGTGAACAGCCAGGTTTTACAACACCGCCGGAATGACAACAGGCTTGGGGCCAGGCGTGCTTCCTCCAGAAGGGAGTTCCAAAGGCGTGGCCCGGCCACCGAGAATGCCCTCTCCATTGTGGCCCTCCGCTTTACACGGGGGACCTCGAGGAAGGCACCCCTGGCTGACCGCAGGAGCTGCTCTGAGGTGCGGAGGGTGAGGCGATCCCTGACGTATGAGGGGCCCAGACCATGAAGGGTTTTATAGATCAACCCCAAAACCATTGAACCTGGCTCGGCACGCTATCGGCAACCAGTGCAGAGTCCGGAGCACAGGTGTAATGTGCTCCCGACGACCTGTCCCCGTTAGGAGATGAGCCGCCGCATTCTGCACTAGCTGCAGCCTCCGAACCAGGAACAAGGGAAGCCCCATATAGAGTGTGTTGCAGTAGTCCAGCCTTGAGGTGACGAAGCCATGGATGAGGGAGGCCAGGTCTGGGCCAGACACGAACGGACACAGCCTACGCACCAGATATAGCTGGCGTAAGGCAGCCTTAGTGACTGTCTCCCCCTGCCGCTCCAGGCGAAGGTCTGCGTCCAGTATCAC
>QEPC01014630.1:3475069-3499169 GCA_003113815.1 Sphenodon punctatus
CCAGGCATTGAAGGCTGGCTGCCATCGGTGGAGGAGCGGCAAAGGCCCAGCCAGGGCTTGCTGGCTGGCACCCCTGCTTGGCCGGGTGTTGCAAGCTGGCTGGCCTGGAAGTGGGACACCTGCAGACAAGTGGAATGACGGCTCCATGTTAGTGGAATGACGGCCCCAGAACCCTGATGGTGGGTCCTGGGACTGGAGTGGCTGGCACCCCTGCTCAGCTGGGCATTGCAGGCTGGCTGGCATCGGTGGGACAGTGGCAGAGGCACGGCTAGGGTTCGGTGGCTGCCCCCCCCCTACTCAACTGGGTGTTTCAGGCTGGTATCCTACTCAACTGAGGTCAAGAAGCTCTATTGCAAATTGCGCAAGCCTTGCCCACCGGCGCAGTCATCTGAGCTATGCCTGTCTACAACAGTGAGGAACAAATGGATGACGTGCAGTACCACCAGCAGCAGCAGCAGCCATTGGATTGCTCAGGCACAGTAACTGCGACTGGCACCCCTGCTTGGTCGGGCATTGCAAGCTGGCTGGCATCAGTGGGGCAATGGCAGAGGCACGGAGAGGGCTCAGTGGCTGGCACCCCTGCTCAGCCAGGTGTTGCAGGCTGACTGGCCTGGATGTGGAACATTTGCAGAGAAGTGGAATGACAGCTCCCCGTGAGTGGAATGATGGCCCCAGAACCCTGGCGGTGGGTCCTGGGGCTGGAGTGGCTGCTCAGCTGGGCATTGCAGGCTGGCTGGCATCAGTGGGGCAGCAGCAGTGGCCCTGCCAGGGCTCGGTGGCTGGCACCCTTGCTTGACCAGGCATTGAAGGCTGGCTGGCATTGGTGGGGCAGTGGCAGAGGCTCGGTCAGGGCTTAGTGGCTGGCACGCCTGCTTGGCCAGGCATTACAGGCTGGCTGGCATCGGTGGAGTAGTGGCAGAGGCCTGGCCAAGGCTCGGTGGCTGGCACCCCTGCTCGGCTGGATGTTGCAGTCTGGCTGGTCTGTATGCGGGACATGTGCAGACAAGTGGAATGACGGCTCCCAAATGATGACCCCAGAACCCTGATGGGGGGTCCTGGGGCTGGAGTGGCTGGCACCCCTGCTCGGCCGGGCGTTGCAGGCTGGCTGGCATCAGCGGAGTAGCGGCAGAGGCCCGGCCAGGGCTTGGTGACTAGCACCCCTACTTGGCCTGGCATTGCAGGCTTGTATCCTACTTTCCAGATCTCAACAAGCTATTCTGCCAATTGGTCAAGCCTTGCCCAGTGGTGAATCACATGGCCACCCAGTAGCAGACACTGGATTGCCAGGGCACAGTACCCGTGGCACAGCAGAGGCAGCCGAAGCAGACATTGGTTTGTCGGGGCACAGAACCCGTGGCACAGACAGCAGAGGCAGCATTGGCTGCAGCAGCAGACATTGGATTGCCCAGTAGCAGAACCCATGGCATAGACAGAAAAGGCAGCATTGGCAGAAGCAGCAGAACCTGATGCAAAGTGGCTTTCTGCTCAAGAAGCCGTTCGAGCATCAGGAATGTAGAATTCCACCATGTGGAGACATCCTACTCCATCTGGTACATTCAGGAAACCTTGCTTGGCCTGCTTGGCTTGGAGGAGGTTGCTGGTGCTGCCCTTCACGCTCTGGTTAAAAAATCGTCGCGCTTCCTTCCCCACTCGATCAGGGAGCTAAGGGTGCCTGCCCCAATCCCCTTCTCCCCAAGCCCAGAGCCCCTGACCACCAGGTGAAGGGTGTGTGCGGCGCAAGGGTTGCTGGTGAAGCCCCCCTCAGAGACTGCCCTCAATATGTTGGCCATGTTGTCTGTCACCACGCACCCTTTGGTGACGGGTGCCCCTGGCGTGACCCACGCCATCACCATGGTGGTCAGGGCTAACTCGATGTTCCGAGCAGTGTTGGGGCTGTCCATTACTTCTCTCTGAAGCAGGGCCCACCTATACCCTGCTTCAGGACCCCTCCTGCCACTGCCAAACACTGCCACCAGTGCGCCATCACTGCCAAGTAGGTGTTTTGTTCATTCCTACTCGACCACAGGTCTGTGGTGAAGTGGACGGTGGCACTCCCAGCCCTTGCCAGCTGCTCCCTCACCCGCTCCTTTAAAGCCCGATACAGGGCTGGCACCACCTGCTGACTCAGGGCGGTGTGCAAGGGAAGCTTAAACTGGGAGCCCAGGAACCCAATCAGGTGCCTAAACCCCATGTCCCTGACCAACGAGAAGGGCTACCAATCCAGTGCTATCATTTCCCCCAACATGCGCGTAGCTTTCAGTTGAAAGCCATGCCACCCTCTGCATCCTGCAGTTGCTGATGGACTTGGCAACTGACCCCACCCCAGCTCCTCCATGATTCACTGACGCTGCTGCTGCTGCTGCTGCTCCCCCCTAGCAGGGGGGAGGATCTTGCCTCCTTCTTCACCTCCAAGATAGACAAGGTCCGCCTCGACATCGCTTCCCACTCCTCTCTTCCCACTCCCACCCCTCTCCCTCCTCCCCCTCCTTCTCTCATGTCCTCCTTCTCCCCTGCCTCCCTTAAGGAAATCTCCTCTCTGCTCTCCTCCTCCAACCCTTCCACTTGCCCCCTTGATCCCATTCCTTCCCGCCTCCTCACCTCCATTACTCCTACTGTCGCCCCTTCCTTCCTGCACATCATCAACCTCTCCCTCTCTACTGGCTCTTTCCCTTCTGCCTTCAAACATGCCACAGTCTCTCCTATTCTCAAAAAGTCCACTCTTGACCCCTCTGACCCTTCTAGCTATCGTCCTGTCTCACTCCTTCCTTTTGCTTCCAAGCTGCTTGAACGTGTTGTCTACTCCCGCTGCCTTGACTTCCTATCCTCCAACTCCTCCCTTGACCCCCTCCAATCTGGCTTCCGCCCCCTTCATTCTACTGAAACTGCTCTCGCTAAGATCACCAACGATCTTCTGGTGGCTAAATCTAAACGTCTCTATTCCATTCTTGTCCTCCTTGATCTCTCTGCTGCCTTCGATACTGTTGACCACTCACTCTTGCTGGATTCCCTTCACTCCCTTGGCTTTTGTGGCTCTGTCCATAACTGGTTCTCCTCCTACCTCTCTGACCGCTCCTTTAATGTGTCTCTCTCCAACTCCGCCTCCTCCTCCTTCCCCCTCTCAGTTGGTGTTCCTCAAGGCTCTGTTCTTGGCCCTCTCCTCTTCTCGATCTATACCTCATCCTTAGGCAAACTCATTGCCTCCCATGGCTTCCAATACCACCTCTATGCTGATGACACTCAACTCTATCTCTCTACTCCCTCTCTCTCTCCCTCTGTTCAAGCTCGTCTCATCAACTGTCTCTCTGACATCTCTACCTGGATGTCTCAACGTCAACTCAAACTCAACATGGCTAAAACTGAACTCCTTATCTTCCCCCCTCATCCTTCCTCTCCTTCCTCACTGTCAATAACTATTGATGGAGTCACCATCCTGCCTGTCCCCCAAGCCCGTAGCCTAGGCTTCATCTTTGACTCACCCCTTTCTTTTAAACCCTACATTGACTCTGTTGCTAAATCCTGTCGCTTCTCCCTCCATAACATTGCTAAGATTCGCCCTTTTCTCTCTGTCTCGTCTGCCAAAACTCTTGTTCATGCTCTGGTCATCTCTCGCCTCGATTACTGTAACCTCCTTCTCACTGGCCTTCCCCGGTCTCACCTTTCTCCCCTCATCTCTGTCCAAAACTCTGCTGCCAGGGTCATCTACCTCGCCAGTCGCTTCGACCATGTGCAGCCCCTCCTCTCTTCGCTTCACTGGCTTCCCCTTCCTGAACGAATCCTGCACAAGCTCCTAGTCTTCACCTATAAAGCTCTTCACAACCTTGCTCCCCCCTACCTCTCTGCACTTATCGCCCTCCATACTCCAGCCCGTGCACTTCGCTCCTCCTCTGTCCCTTCTCTCACCCTTCCACGCCTTCCCTGCTCCCCTAAGCGCCTTCGTCCCTTCTCACTTGCTGCCCCCCATGCCTGGAACTCCCTCCCTGTCCACATCCGCCTTGCCCCCTCCCTTCATACCTTCAAATCTCTCCTTAAAACTCACCTCTTTCGCTCTGCTCTGTCTGACTCTTTATCCTGCTGAGCCACTATTCCTATACCTACGATCGGTTTACCCTTATCCTTGCAACATGGACCTGCCTGCTGTCATTCTCATCGTAACCAAGCCAAGTACGTGCACTTGAGACCTCGCATCTTCATGAATGTTAGACCCCTTGTCTCTCCCTCTGTTCCCCTTCCTAAGTCTCTCCCCCAGCTCCTGTCTCTCAGATTGTAAGCCCTAGGGGCAGGGACCCTGTCTATTTTATTACTTTGTAAAGTGCCAGGTACACTGCTGGCGCTATATAAATGTTTGTTAATAATAATAATAATAATAGCAGCAATACCTCTTCTGCTGCTAGAGGCACCTGTTAGAGCAGGACACTTGCCCGCTGATGGAGGCAGACGACTGGCCGCTGCACCTGAAAGGATGACTGTGGCATCCCTTCAGATGCCTCGCCATGGCAGTTGTGCCAAGGTTGGTGAGCACCTGCCCATGCTTCACCACCTTCTGGCATAAAGTGCACTGCACCTCCCTGGGATCATCCACCCACACCAACTTAAAATGAGCCCAGACAGAGGATTGTTTGCCCACTCCTGCCTTCTGGCCCGCAGCAGGTGACGCACCGCTAACAGCGCTGATGGGAGGGGCAGAACATGGTGGTGACACAGATCTCGGAGGGACAGCCATCGCCTCAGCCCCAGACATCTCCTCTGCAGGACTAGTGTCTGCCTTGCTGTTCCCAATCAGAGTGATATCCCGCAAAGGGGAGTGCTAGGACCCTGAGACTGATGGACTGCCCACCATGCTGCTTCCACTCTCCCTGTGCCCCCTATAGCTACTGCTGCTCCCCCTCCTCTCCCTGCTGCCATTGCCCGGGGATCGGGCCCTGCCTCTTGCAGCCGGGATGGGATCCACCAGCCCTGGACTGCTGGGGATCACCTCAATAATGGGGGTCGGGGACATTGGTGGCCCTGGAGGAACATCCAACCCTGAATCATCTGCACCTGCTCCTGAAGAGGCACAGCAGAGACAGCTGCAACCTCCTGGAGTGCAGGCCTTCCAGTGCCTGCGTGGCAGTGGAGGATGCTGGCAGGAGGCACCGCCGAACCACACCCCAGTAGGGATGGGCGAACAGAACATGGTTTGGCTGTTCGGATGTTCAGGCGTTCAGTTCGAAACCCGAGTTCGGGTTCAATGGTTCGGTTCAGCCGAGTTCGATTTGGCCGAACTTGGCCAAACATTCAAAAATAGTGAAATAGAAACAGAAACGAAATTGAAACCTAATTTTTGGCCCTGGAAAGACGTTTTTCTGGCCCCCTAACTCATCCGAAGACGACCGAACTGTTCGATCATTTGAGAGTTTAGTTCAGACGTTTTCCGAACTCCGAACATCCGAACCGCGTTCGCCCATCCCTACACCCTGGCTAGTGCCACTGCTGGGAGCCTCTGAAGCCTGACTGCCAAAATCAGACCTGTGCAGTTTGGGGCATGGTGATGGGCTTGGGCTGCTCCTGATGCCTGCTGCCTCTCTGCTGGCATGGCCCCTGCCCCCTCTCCCATGTGCCCCATTGCCCGCCTTATGGGCAGAAACTCGGTCTCTCCTGCTTCCCTTCTCCATTTCTCCCACCCAAAGAATGCACTGGAAGATTTTATATATTTTTTTTATTTATTTATTCAAATTGGTAATCTAATATTATATATATCTACACTAACTCTAACTGCTATTAACTGTTCTAAAACCTATTGAACTAAATGGAATATTATCTAATATCTACAAAGGCCTAGTCCTACAAACACACTATAAAATATTAAAACACTACACACTATCTCTATCTATCTCTATAACTAACCTAACTCATACAACTATCTATGTATAGTAACTATCTAATATCTATATATCTATATCTATATATACGCAGGGATGGGGTGGACACAGACAGCTCACAACAAACAACACAGGAAGGGGTACAAAACTAAAATGAAACCTAAATCAATCTAATCCTACTCTAAATAAATCCAAAAACAGGGGAAGGGAATCAGGGATGCAATATCTACAGGGAGGAGTGAAGGATTCAATGGAGGGTAGGGAGAAAGAACACAGGGAGGGGTAAATAACACCTAAATCTATCTAATCTAATCTAAATAAATGAAACCATGGAGGTAAATGTGTGGAAATGGGTGAAATAGGAGGAGGATGGCAATGGATTGGGAGGTACACAAACTGCTGGGAGAGGGAGACTCTGAAAACGCCTGCTAACAGGATCAGTGGCTAGCTCAGAAGGAATTAGAAGGGGGGGAGGGCAGTGACTTTTGTTACTTGCTGCGCCTGTCTTACCACAAGCGCCATTGGCTCCATGTAGCCTAGCCCGTGGCCAATTGCAGACTGTGAAGCCAGTGGTCTGAGGAAAAGAGGGGCGGTGATTGGGCAGGCTGGCTGCTAGTCCAATCCTCGAAGTCTGCTCCTCAGCCCCCCCCCCACTCCCTGGGCCTGCCAGTCCTGTTTTTCCCTCCAGAACACGCCCAAACTCATCTGAATACGGCTGAACTGTCCGGGGGTTTTGGCGTTCGGTTCGGCCATTCGTTTCGGCTGTCCAAACGGACCGAGTTCAGGCCGAACAGCGAACGGCCAAACCACATTCGTACATCCCTAACAGCAAGTTCTGTTCAGACGGACTATCATTGAATTAAGTTTTCCAGGTACAGAAATGTCCGTCTAAACAGGTACCACTTTGTAATCATGAATAAAAATCAAGGAATACTTTCCTCCTAATCACGTGATAATTTGTCCTTTTGAAAACACCCTAAGCTAAGCCACATGCACCTGGAACTTCTTGACTTCATTAAATTATGTTTTCTTCTGTTCTCCTCTAGTTTGTCCTTCCTTCCGTGTATCCCTCAGTTTTAAGCCCCTTGGGGCATGGACCTGTCTATAATTAACAATTGTACAGCACCAACTATACTGTTGACACTATATAAATACATAATAATAATGAATAATAATAATTAATGAAGGAAGGAGAAATTAAAGGGCTAATGCTGAATCCTCATGGAAATGTTTTAGTAACAAAAAAGGTAAGTGAATTCCTATGGATAAATCTGCGTTACTACTAGATTTACAGCCTGAACTTCACAATGCTCCCCCTTCACTTCACTGAGGTACATGCAGTCAGAGTGCTCTGAGGGACTGGGATGTCAAGACAAGATTTTGAGAGACACAAATGACAATTGCACAACTAAAATCCATTATAAGCCATTGGGACTTAATTCCTTTTTGAGCTTTTTAAAAAAATAATTGACCTTGGATTCCAAATATTTCAGAGACAATAATATCATTGCCAGAAAGGAAAATTGATTAAAATTGTCTTCAATAGAATTCTATATAAAAGCAATCAATTAGACCCTGAAAGGATAAATTTCAGCACTCTGAACATAGGTTCTCAAACTCGGGACTCCCAAGTGTGGTAGCAGCATCTATTGCTATTATTAGGCCTCCCACCCGACCTTCCCCCTCTCACCTCAGTTCAATACTCTGCCACCAAGATCATCCACCTTGCCTGTTGCTTTGACCATGTGTAGCCCATCCTCTTCTTGCTCCACTGGCTTCCTCTACATGAACGCATTGAGCACAAACCCCTTGTCTTTACCTTCAAGACTCTTCATGGCCTTTGCCTCCCCTATCTTTCTGCACTTGTTTCCCACCACATTCCTGCTTGGGAACTTTGCTGCTCCTCTGACCCCATCCTTGCTTGTTGATGACTTTTCAGCTCCTCAAAACATATTTGCCAATTCTCCCTTGCTGTCCCCCAAGTCTGGACCCCCCTCCCTGAATACATTTGTTCTTCTACTTCCCTCTTTCTGCAAATCTACCCCTTCCAGCAGACTTTCCCTGGCTCCTCATCCCCATAGACTTGTCACTGGATAAAAACAAATGTGGCAGTCGACGTTTGTGCACAAACTCTGCCTGTACGTGTGCGCAGGTGCTGCCAGATGTTTGACCCAGGGTATCCCAGATTGTGGTGGCAGCTAGCCCAGACTGTGATCCTGGAGGTGTGCTCCCATCAGGCCAAAACAGGCTGCCCCAGAACTCCCTGTGAGTTTCCGTTCTGGGTGGCTTTTCTAAATTAGCAACCATGGCTGGCCATCATTGCCCATGGCTGCCTGTCATGGCACGGGGAGCTGGGTGCAGCATGGGGGCGGGGCTGGCTGGCTGCATGTTCCTCATTTTCTCCGCCCCCAGGCTGTGCACCCATTGGCCCGGCTGGGTGCATGTTTGTTTTGCGCTCCGGCCTGGCGCACACCCCGTCCACCTAGGTTGCTTGTCCTGGGTCAGCCTGGGATGTGGCAGCCCAGTGTCTTGTGTGCTTTCACCCATTGTTGCTCCTCTTTCATTAATCTATCAGGGTCCCCTTCTCTCTTACAAATAAGTTGAACACATGCACCTGGACTTTTCAAATTTATGCATGTATCCCTATCTCTTCCTTTGTTCCTCTTTTCCTTGTCTCCCCTACGTTGTCTTTTGAAGACTGTAAGCCAGTTGGGGTAGGTGCCTGTCTCTAATGATTGTACCGTGCTAGGTACATTGCTTGCGCTATATAAATAACAGTAGTAGTAATATTTGATATACTTTGTCTTTGTTACACTCTGGGGTTGCAGGATTCAATTTAAATCTCAAAATGGGGTCAGACAGGCAAAGGTTTTGGAACCACTGTTTCAACATAAAATCTTTTCATTAGGACAATGTAGCCATAAGACATCATTTGACAGTATCTGTTCTATTGACATATCATTTTCACACAAGACACTCTCCACCCACTACTCGCCCACCCCCACCCACTATATATGTTACAGGGCACCCATGGGGCAATACTGCAGCCCTGCAACATGTATAGTGGGTGAGTGGAGTGTGTCTTGTGTGAAAATGCCCAAAGTGTGGTTGCATACTCTCAGCAACAGAAATCAGTCCAACAAAATACATCATCTGAACTATTAAAATATGAAATATTTTAAATTGTGCTTAATTAGTTTTGAGAGTAATTGGTGAAAGAAATACCACGTATCCAAAGTTTTTATAGGAAGTGTAAGTATTTAAATTAGAGTTTGAAAAAACATATGGCATTGCTTTAGTCATGTAGTTGAATGTATATGTTGAATGAATATTCATATGTAGAAACTCCCAAGAAAAGCTCACTTTCTAAAGAATATCACAATGTCAAAACAGTAACACTGTCAAATGTTAGAAAAAAGCTGATTGTAGCTCCTCCCACTTTATTGCAGCTAATTAAAAATACTACATTTAAAATTGTAAACTTTTATATTTTAACATTTAAAGAGATGGAGGGAGAAGTGGAGAGAAAATAAGAGGCATTAAAAGGAACAGAGAGTTGGAGAAGGAAGGGAGAGGAAAATGAAAAAAAAATAAATGCATGCAGCCACAGTGAGAAATGAAGGTAGAAATCAATCTTTGGCAGATATAAGTAAAGGCAAATGATTTAGGCCCTTTTCACACAAGACACCCCCACCCATCTCCACGCAGTTTTGCTGCATAGAGATGGGTGGCGGTGCCTGTGGGAATGCCTCAGGATATGGGTGGAGGTGCGTGAGCGCTCCTGTGCTACACCCACCTCCACCCATCACCCACGCATGGAGCAATGGGCTCAAGAATTTCCTAGGAAATCGTGGAAACTATTCATTGTACCACCCAGTACAAAAATAGTAAGTTATTACAAAGAATGGACTATTTGAATTGCCTGCTGCTAGTTTGTCCTGGTGACTTTAAAACCCTCAGAATCTCTGTGCACACCTATGGTTTGATATATTGTAGGTAGCTCTAATGCAGACAACTACTGTAGTTGTGGTGGGGTGTGCTGTGGAGAAAACTAAAAGGAGAGCAGGTGAAATCCTGAGCCCAAGGAAATCAATGAGAGTTTTGTCATTGACTACAATAGCATCAGAATTTTATGATATGTACAGTCTGGGAGGCAATTCTTACAAATCGCAGGCAAGGTAGCCGAACAGCATGGGTAAGCCCCCTACGGGTACCATAAGCAGCCAGTATTTTTTAGCTGATTTCCTATGGAAAGAAGGCTTATGCAATTACTATGTGTGTCCCTTAGTAACTTGACCCTATAAGCCAATTTCTACCAAATTCGTTAGAGAAAAAAAGCCCAAAAGGAAAGCAGGGACCCCAAATTTTATAACAACAGGTGAACCTAGAGTGGAAATATGGCCCTTTTGATAGACAAAAAATCCTATTGACTTATATTGAGTGTTTGCTGAATAGAACTACTTATTTTTAAAATAAATACATTGCAATTTTTCATTTCAGGTAAATCACCCCAGCCTGCTGTGTTACTGCTCTGAAGTGAAAAGTAGTAACAAAATGTAAAACGTTAAACACAATGTAATCTTTAAATCCTTTACTAAATAGATTCAATGCATACAGCTTTTAATCATACCTTATATTTAGCTGGCACTGGTCTCCTAAAGGGTCCAAAAGGGTTTTACAGACTGTAGAAGTAGAGGCAACGTAGAAATGTTTGAAATGCAGCTACCTTCTTTACTTCTGTAAATCAGGAGAAACCAGGAGAGGAAAAAAACCCAACTGAAAAGACAGGGGGACTATTTCAGATATATTTATTCTACTTGAGAAATTTAGCTAGGACATGGTGATTAACCTTCTTTTGTGCCATAGTTTTTGTAATGATCGTGACCTGTTCAGATTCTTCCAGCATCATGGTATATGAGATGGAGAAGGCTGGGTTAAATGTCTTATAATTCAGAATGCTATTATATTATAATTAATTAATAATTTTCAAAGCAGCTGATAATATTACAGTAATATGCAGAGGCCTCAGCAAGGGTGAGAGATTTTTTTGTGCACTTCACAGACGTTGCAGACTAGGAAGAAAGAGTAAAGTCCCTTCAAATATTTGGATGGAGAATTCATCTTTTGTTTGCAGCTGGCAGCCACAGGGAAAGAGCAGAAGGTATTAAGCAGGGCTGAAATGAGAATAATTTTTTGTTGTTGTGAAAATCTCACGAGAATCAAGAATTGTTACCAAGATCTCAGGACAATCTTGGCAATGGTTTGAGATCTCAGTTGAGAATTTGTCTCGATTTGCTGTTTACCATTTACCATGATTTGCTGTTTACTGTGATTTACTGTGTACCATATACGGATTTGCCATGTACCATATACCGCTTACCATGTTCGTCCCGGTAATGCGCATGAACAAATGGCCACTGCAAATGCTCTGTGCATGCAGAGCCCTCTTGGAAGAAAGCACTGGCAGTGTCACTGCCAGTTTGGAGAACGGCAACCATTTTGTGCATGCACATTACCGGGATGAACGTGATACCCGATAAGCTTTATGCAGGAAATGGGTATATGGTACACAGTAAATCATGGGAAATGGTAATCATGATAGCTGGTGTGGAGGAAAAATGTATACTCAAACTGTTGGTAAAATCTGCCAGAAGTTCTTTATTGATCTCCCAGCACTGAGAGAGAGAGAGCAACACTGTTTTCCCCGCAGGGCCACAGAGCTCTCTGCCTCCTCCCAGAGTACAGGCATTTTTATAGATAGAAATACAGACAATACATCCAGGTGTGTCACGCAAAGCTATAGATTACAAAATGGAAAGATACTGAGAGTAGCAAGGTGTTTACATATTTGCAGCTAGTGGTTCTCAAAACAATATAGGCCAGACTATTTACTCTATAAGGTGTCAAAACAGAGCCCAGCTGGAAGACCACTTGCCCTATCTATTTTGGGAAGAGGTGCCTCAGTGTCTAGGTCTAAGGCCTGCGTGGAGCACTTTTCATTTACAAGGCCTTATGATTAGAAAGCAGAATACAGAGAGCAAATAGCTCTCTGTCTAAAGGGCAGAGGCCTAACTTCTATTAGGCATTAGGTTATACCCAAAATGTTTCTGTGTCATCCATTATGTGACATATTACCTTCCTTTGGCTATGGTGATCTAACCCCTAGGGTCCCATATAAGGAATTCCCCCACAATTCCCTCCTTTTGTGACACTGAAGGCACAACATTTTCATCTTACACCCTTATTGACATCAATTCATCAATATCTGCTCTCTGAGTCTCGGTAATATTCTGAATCTCAGTATACATGTTATAAACTTGGGGGGGGGGTTCTTTGGTTCAAGCATTGTGATAGTTGTTTTGTAGTGCTATTTAAGCAGTATCTAATAAGCATTAAAATTAATTGGATGCATAGAAATTGGCCAAAGAAAGCAACAAAAGCAATTAAAATAATATAAAAAAATTTGAAGCCCCATCCTCCTAGCCACGCCCAGAGTGTTCATTGATCTGTTTGATGTAATTGGGCTACTGCTTGTCTGATGCAGACAAACTGCTCCAAAATAGAGGCAGAATTATCAGGAATATAGATACAACATTATTTCCCAATTAGGGCACATACACCTCCTTTGCTAGCCAGGATGAAGTCAAAGGCTATTCTGTTTTGCAAAACCATTTGTCTAATATTGCACATTTCATCGACTATGTCCTTAAAGCTTAGGGATGTTGCATTAGCAACTTTTTCTAAGACTCCAGCCATTCTCCGTATTTCTCGTATAGAGAATGCAATTCCAAGTCCAGGTATGGTGATATCCCAATACCTTTCTGTCTCAGTGATCTCCCTCTGGTTCCACAGTTTACCCTGAGGAAGGGTGGGCAGATATCTAATGGCAGGGACAATAGGTCCAATAAAGCAAAATCCTTCCCACCATGGAGGTGATTTTATGGATGAGCCTGTTTCCACAGATGGAATAATATACTACCAGGGCTATGTATTCAGTCCTGTATGACAAGGACTGCATGACATGCATAATGTGAAGTCCCCAAGACTGGTGTCCAGGGGTCAAGGAAAATGTCTTCAAAAGTGGTGACCTACTTTTACTTCCTTCTTATGTGCATATTCTCCCACATAAACTTATTATGTTTAGTATTTAGCACTATAAAAACAAAAAATATCTTTCAAAAGCATATGGGTAAATGGGCCCAAATTTAACATTTAAACACAAAAAACATTACAGCTATTCAATTATAACCAAAAAGGTTAACATTGTGCACTAGGCATTTGTTATTAGTGTGTATGTGTCCGTGTATTGGGGTGATTGCAGATGTTACGCGGTCCTGATTCACCACAGTAGATTCCCTGCGGTGGCGAGCCACCCAACCACCCCCCATAATCCAGGAAGGCCCCAAACAGATGTGATGGGACCGGGACCATGGCAGGGAATCGAGCCGACAGACCACAGCCCGGGGCAGTGCAACAGACGTGATGCCGATTCCCGGCCGTGGTCAAAATACCCAGAAGGCACTGGGGAGGGGCAGGACACAAACATGGCCAGCTGAGGGCAAACAAAGCCAAAAGGGCCAAAAGGGAACACCCACACAAGGGAAATGGGAAGGGAGGGGGAGAAGGGAGAAGAGCCGCCAGGGCAGCGCACACAATAGGCATGGGGAAAACAAGGCACAGTGGAACACACAGCACACACACACACCTGGGAGCACACACACCTGCACGGGAAAGGAAGGGAAGAGGGCACACAGTGGGACAGACAACACACACAGCACAACGGGCAAAGGGGGGAAGGGAGGGGGGGCCTGGGACAGGGAGGAAGAGGGGAACTAGCCCAGGGGCCAGGGCAGGACACGGGGAATGGCAAACAGAACCCCAACAACAGCACAGTCCGCAAAGGCACCCCCACAGCAACACAGGCAGTCCCAGAATGGGGGGACCCCCAGGGGCACAGCACAGTCACAGTGGGAGGCCACACAGACCAGGGAGCAGCCTGGGAATGGTCCAGGAGGCAGACAGGGATCACATACGGCGGCGAGGGTGCAATGGATGGGAAGGAGCCAAGACGGAGATGAGGAGCAGGGCAGCTGGTTCAGCAACACCCCCTCCCCCCCAGAAGGATGCCCAAAGGCCCAGTCTGGGGGCCCTGGAACCCCACGGTCACACAGGCACCCGGGGGAGAGGGGGTCCCAGGCATTGGAGGGATCGAGGCTGGAGCATGAAGGACAGCAGCACCTGGGGCGCTGGGAGCCGGCACACAGTTCAGGACACAGCCACAGGAGAAGGCAGCCATGGAAGGGACCACCCGTTGCAGAGGCGAACAGTGGGGGCCCACGGAGGGAGCCCAGCGACACAGGCAGGGGCAGCGGAACCCCAGGAAACAGCCAGCACAGCAGTGAGACAGGAACATCAGGGAGGGAGGGGCAGTGACTCAAGGCACCAGGACGGAGGTGGGAGTGCTCACAGGGGCCAGTATCCAGGGCCTGGAAGGCACAGGGGGGCCTCACAACCAGCTGCAGGGGGCCACGAAGGGGCCTGGGGCCCAGTGGCCCCAAGGTGCATGAAGTGGGGCCACTGAAGCATGCCCCGAAGGAAGCCCAGCTCAAACATGTGGTGGGCGACTGGGTAATAAGCCTTGAAGGGATCCTGAGAGAAGAGCCCCACCTGCACATCAGATCAGAACCACACACCGACCAGCACCACCATCTCTGCTTCAGAGGGCTCCGACAAGCCTTAGTCAGCAGGTGGGGGCCACGGAAGGTGCCCCAGCTCCAACAGGCGGTGATAGGTCACCCTGCGAGACCTCTGGTAAACTCAGGCCCTATGAACACAGCCCAAGAAGGACACAGCCAGGGCAGGGCCCCCCCTCACACCAGACACGCTGTGCAGCCAGCCAGGCTGCACACAGAGAGGGCGGACATGGTCTCCACCGCTGACCATGCCACATGCGAGCACCTCATCTCCGGGATACACCCATCGGGAAAGGGACACAAGCCCAGCGTCTCCGCATGCAGCTGGAAATCGCGGGCACTCGCCACATGGCCATAGTACCGCAGACCTGAGCTCCTACTCTCATAGGTACCTGTGAGGCTGTCCGGGCAGCTCAGGAACAATTGCAGGGCCGGGGAATGCTACTGGTCACACAGGGCCATGGTCTTGTGGGAGGTCCAGCTACATGGGGCACCTGGGGCGCTGGGGCCTGCGAGCCCTGGAGAAGAGCAGCCAGCCATGGTCCAGCAAGCACCTGATACTAACTACAAGGAAAGGGCGGCCCCACAATCCCTGGAGGGATGGGAAGGGAAGCAGGGGAACTCCAAGGCCAAGCGATAAGGCCACAGGTCGCAGCATTGCACGGCTACAGAGAGAGGCGTTGGGTGCGGACCCAGCCAAGCTGCTGGAACAGAGCACACAGACAGGACAGCTGACACCGAGAGGTGGGAGGTGATGAAAGCAGGAATGCAGCTACTGCCCGCAAGCCCAGGCGCAGGAGGGACCAGTAGCCAGGCCCCTTGCAGGGCACACCGGTGCACACATTGGGCCGCCTGCGGCCTCCCCACCCTGCTCGACCTGCAGGAGCTGGGCCTGCCGGCATGGGGGGCAGCCAGGGTGACTCGGGGCCCCGAGCCCGGGTAGCAGGGTGTGACCGGGGGTGTGTGTGCCACAGATCCCATCCTATAACAGGTGCAGCTCCAACCCACCCAGGGCACCGGTCACCATGGAACTGCGACGGTTGGGCACCTGTGGGATGCACCTAGCTGTTTGCGCAGAGTGGTACTGCTCGCACAGTTACCTCCAATGTATCCAGACCGCAGAGGTGCATCTGGCCACCCGGCTGCAGTTGTGAGCGCTGCCAGATCCCGGAGAGCCCACCACGGGTGCTGGTGCTCACTGGCCCACCTCAGGGTCCAGCTGTTTTCCGGGGCGGCCCTCCAGGCCCTCCTAAATGCCTGGGGGTGGGCTGCAGCGCTCTGTGAGGTGGCTGGACGACTCCAGTGGTGGAGGGAGACCATGGGGCCTGCTGCCCTGGTCACTATGCCCATTGACCACCGGGTATGGGTCACGGAGCGGGCTCAAGGGTGGTGGGCCAGGGCACTGGCCCAATGGGATGAGGCCACCTGGAAAGTGCACTTTCGGATGGACAGGCATGTCCTCCTGTGACCTGCAGAGCTGTTAACACCCTGGCTGGAGAGATGGGACACCCCCATGCGGGCCCCCATTTCCATGGTCCAGCGGGTGGCCATTGGGGTCTGGGCCCTTGCGATGCCCAACTCCTGCCGCTCCATCACACAGCACTTTGGCATTGGGATGAGCACCGTAGCCAGGATTCTGCGAGACGTCTGCGAAGCGATGGAGGGTGTGCTCCTGGACTGAGAAATCCAGCTGGTGGACCAGGAGGCTGTGATGGCTGGCTTCGTGGCTTGGGCATTCCACAACTACATGGGCGCCGTGGACGGCACCCACATTGAGATCCTCTGCCCATCAGATGGGGAGGCCTCGGAATATGTCAACTGACACGGGTACCACTCCCTGCAGCTGCAGACGGTCGTAGATCACCAGGGCCAGTTCATAGACATTTACACGGGCCACTCTGGTCGCAGCCACAATGCCCGGATCATGACCATCTCTCCCTTCTATGCCTGGATGTACCGCGGGGACTTCACAGACATGGGGCTGACCCAGATCGAGGGGGTGCTGATGCCCCCCTGCATCCTGGGGGACCCGGACTATCAATTTACCCGGTGGCTGATGAAGGCATACCTGGTCACCAGGAACCCAGCGGAGGTGCTCTACAATACCCACCTGTGCGCTAGTAGGACTGTGGTCAAGAGGGCTTTTGGGGCCCTCAAGCAGTGCTGGAGGAGCCTTGCAGGCCGGCTGGACTACATGCTGGAGACCTCGGCCCTGGTGATTGGAGCCTGCTGTGTTCTGCACAATGTGTGTGAGACCGATGGGGCTGCCCTCGACTACCGTGTGCACACTCCTGACCCCGTGCCCCTCTGTGTGAATGCGGAGAACCCGCGGGAGTACCAGTATGCTAAGCGCATCCGAGCAACCCTGGCCAGGCGGATCAACTGGGAGGCATAGGCGTGAGGGCTTACACCCCCATCTCCCCCACCCGGGGCCCCCAGAAGCACCCTGGGAGCACCCCTCGACACCCACCCACCCACCCCCAGCCCCGGGGCCATGAACAGAACCACGCAGGTGACTATGGTGCCCGTACATTTATTGGTACCGCCACCTACAGGTGCCAGCACCACCACCACCCACCTCCCTGTGCCGTGTCCCCCCCACAGACTGCCCTCCCCCTTCCCCCCTGCCCCCCTGTCCCCCACATCTCTGGGGCCTCCCCCTCAGCTGCCCTGTGGGTGCCGTGGAGTTCTGGGAGCTCCCCTACCCCCCGCTGTCTGTCCCCAATAGTGTCCTGGGAGGCCTTGGTGTCCAGAGGGGCAGGCGGTGGTGGGAGGGCTGGTGGATCTGGGGCCAGAGGGGCCCCCCGGGGTAGCTGCTTCCTCCAGAGGCCTACAGGGACTGGGAGGCAGATGCACGGCCCCAGCGGGCATGCCGACAGCTGGGGTGGTGTCAGAGGTGGTGGGGCACCAAGGGGCCCGACTTTGGGGCCTGGGAAGGCAGGTTGCCCAGCAGGGCAGCTGCCATCATGTACATGCTCATTGTCCCCGCGTGCAGTAGCAGCGATGTGTCAATGTCATGGAAGTGGTCCATCTTGGCCGAATGCTCCCTCACCATCCTGTCAATGGCTTGTTCCAACTGCCCAAACGCCTCCACCTGCCTTCTGTGCTCCCGGCGCTCCCGCCTCCATTCTATGCGTACATCCACCTGCAGCCTCCGGTCCCTTGCCTCCACTTGTTGGATGGCCCTTTCTGTTGCCGCCTCCTTCCTATCGATGGCCACAATTATCCGCTCGCCCTGTTCTGTGGTTGAGCGGACTATGTCCTCCACCTGCTCCTCCCTCTGGTGCCGTACCTGTGCCTGGTGCTTCCTCAACCATTTCATTGGGAGCACGGGGCCGGCTTGCTGGGGCCCATCAGGTCGCCCTATTGGGGTACACAGTAGGGGTGGGTTAGGCACCCCAGCCGCCCGTCTCCTATCCTGTGGCATGGCCGGGGGGTTGTGCCCCCCCTCAGGTTGGCAGGTCATGCCCTCCCCTGGCATTCCCCAGTGTCCAGCCCCCCCAGCACCACGTGCCCCGGTTCCCCTGCCCGGCCTCCTCCGGCACCCTTTCCCCACCCCCCACTTGCCTCTGTGCCTCACCTGGGACCTCCGGCTGCTCCCGGGGCTGCTCTCTGCCGTCCTCCTTGCCTGGCTGTCGCAGGTTCTGGGGTGTGCTGTGCCCTACGGGGATATGGGAGGGGTTTGGTGGGGGTGGTCTGATCGTGGGTGCCCCCCTGGTCTGGGGTTCCTGGGTTTTCTGGGGGCAGCCCCATCCCAGGTGTGCCCCCCTCCCTCCCTCGGCCCATCCCCCCATGTCCATGTCCCAACCCCCTGCTTGCTTACCCTCAATTTCTGTCTCGGAGCCCTCCAAGGCCGGTCCCTCTGCATTACTGGGGTCCCCCTGCATCCACTGACTGAGGGTAACCATTGTGCCGGCCTTGGATTCTCCTGGTCCAGACGGGCTGGGGGCTCTCGGAGCTGGTGCATGAGGGGAGTCTGGCGGTCCCCAAGGTCCCGGGCCATTCCTCGTGGGGGCGGGGCCCCTGGAGCCATTGCCTAGTGGCGGTCTAGTCATGCTGGTAGCTGAATGTAATTAGTCAGCATGGCTCTTGCAGCCAAATTTTGTAATGTCCATACTTTTGGAACTGGATTACTTATTCTTGGATATTTTGGGGTCATTACTTTGCCAGCACCTGCCAATTGCTGCAGTATGTAGTTACTGGCATCAATATTTCCTTCTCTTCTAAGGACCCACATTATTTTAGTATTTGTTTGCTGGGCCATATGTACACATCCAGGGACCGTACCATGACAAAGGAACCAATAGTTATATATAAAAACATGTGTCCAAGGGCCATCTGATCTTTGTCTTTGATCCTCCTCCCAAGAGACTGTGTGGGCCTCTAAATTAAATGTCTCCATCAGTTTGGGCAACCCTGGATCCAACCACTGATAGATCCACCAGTCTCTTGGTCTATGTAATTGCTTTCCTTCCAAACCTACTGGAACATCCAATACTCACTTGATCATTGTCCCTGGGGATATAATTGTGGAGTCTCCACTCATTTTCCACTGTTCTGTACAAGTGCCACCTTTGGACAGGACATATTGGTGTATAGTTTGTAAATCCAGAAAGGCTGCAGAGGGGCCCAACAAGGGTCCTATGCATCTATTTCTGCCACATTTTAATATCATGTCCTTATCCATGGTGCAATTCCAGGTGACCAATTTTAAAATAGGCAACAATAGCTTGTTACTTTCTTGATCAATGGATGTTCTTCTAATTTTAGTTGTAAATCTGTCAATGAGAACCATCAATATTTTACCATTAGTACTTAAAATGTGCTCAGGTTTTACTGTTTAACTATTTTAAAATTTTCAGGATTGGAAACAATTAATTTGAATTTGCCCAGGCTCTGTCCAGGGTATGTTTATCAGGCCTGGACTTTGTAATTGATATAAAAGGTGCATTTTCTTTTTAATGCACATATTTGCCAGGGCCACACACACTTTAAAATTACAACAGCTGTCATATTTAACTATGCAAAAGCAAAGTAAGCTTTCCTTCAAATCATGTGCCCCCTAACTCTTGGCACAGGAAAAACTTCTGTATAGCAACATACGTGGGTACACAAACAAAACACAAACACCCCAAAAAACCACAGAAAGGCAATTGTGATAGCATTACATCATTCCGTTTCAACTGTGCACTGGAGGAACAGAAGGATATAAGCACCTTTGTCAGGATTTGAATTTTTTTTCTGGTTTATTTAACATCACCTTTCTTTTATATGGACAAACACACAAACATACAACACAACTTTAAATAACCAACAACCATGGCATAAATACAAACCACACTTAAATCCACATTATACTATAAAAGTACTGAGAAGTACAAATTCACAAAAGAATGAAGCAAACAACAAAATTAATAAATCTTAAATTTTAAACAAAACAGTAAAGAGGTAGTTTCAAATATTTTGGGATAATAATAAACACACAATAGCTGACAAATACCTTTCTTTGCACGGAAAACCTTTAGGCAAAGGCCATAAAGATGTTAACTTAATTCCTACATGTTTTGCAGTTTTGATTTGCTACATTTACTCACCATGCTGAGGTAATTCCCTGCTATGAATTATTCACAAAGTACAATACACCATTATAACAAAAGGGACCAAACTGGCTTACTATGAAATGAAAGGAATTACAGCTTTTCAGGCTGCCCCAATATAAAGCAGGAAAAAATGTCTGATGGTGCCTGGACAGGAGCTGGTAATCTGGGCAAGAGAAAGAGGTGGAAGAGTCAAATGTTCGGTCCAATAGGCCACATTGGATCGGATATCCACTTCCCAACATTCCAGTTGGCCACAATAGCGGTAAGCGGTGTTTTCCAGGCTTGAAAATTCAAGACCCATACTATGATTCACCTCCCCCTTCCCCCCCTTTCCCCCGCAGCAATGTTTCCTGATCAGGCTAAGGTAGAAGCATGCTTTTCTTTAAAATTAAGTTACTAGAAGTCTTTAAAATTTATTTAATTGCTCTGCAAACTTTTCCCCCCCTTCATCCTAACCTACACGTGTTTCTGGCCATACTGCATGCACATGTTTCCTGCTGTGGTTCCTTTTGGCAGGACGGGGACCTTTTTTGTCCCTCTGCCCCCCCCCCCCTTCCTCATTCATACAGGGAAATTCATACAAAAACCTTTTCAATTTACACACAAACTCACACAGGAATGACTTATTGAGGAAGTCCTTTCAGCTGCAGGGAGCAAAGAGATGCATGCCGAAAGCCACAGTCTAACAGCGCTGCTAACTGCACTGTCAGGCTCATGTAACTGCTTTAATTTTTTTCCCTCTTATACACAAACTTTCGCGCTGCCATGCACACAACCAACTTCACACATACAAATTACTCTAAGAGTGGGAAAGGGAAAATCAAGGGAGGAGAACAGGGAAACGGGGAGTCTACACTTAGACTCTTAAAGCCACAAAACTGATCTTGGAGGAGGGAAGGGGAAAAAAATCACAATGACAATCGTACTTGTCATACTAAGGGAAGTTTCAGGATTACACTGGGGCACATATCCGCAAACAATTTACCCCAACCCTCCAGGTAGGCAATCCGCCCATTCCAGGCCAGCTATCCCAATCCAAGGTAGCCTTGCAACGGAACGATTTCTTGGATCCATGTTCTGTCCTGTCTAGACTAATGCCTTCTTACTCTACTATTCTACACTACTAAGAATGTCTGGCAGATCCAACCACGTTCAGAAGGTGTCAGCCCAATGGTCTAGTTCCTAGGACCTACGGGCAGTCTCTCCCCAACATCCCAATAGAGAGTTTTCAAAATAGATCTCCCTTACCTTGATCTGGCACCAATAGGTGAGAGCAAGAGACTAGTCGGCAGCCCCCTGGAACCAGCCGGGCATTGAGCCTTCCCAGCCAATGCACCAAATACTGTGGAGGAAAAATGTATACTCACATTGTTGGTAAAATCTGCCAGAAGTTCTTTATTGATCTCCCAGCACTGAGAGAGAGAGAGCAACCCTGTTTTCCCCGCAGGGCCACAGAGCTCTCTGCCTCCTCCCAGAGTACAGGTATTTTTATAGATAGAAATACAGACAATGCATCCAGGCATGTCACGCAAAGCTATAGACTACAAAATAGAAAGATACTGACAGTAGCAAGGTGTTTACATATTTGCAACTAGTGGTTCTCAAAACAATATAGGCCAGACTATTTACTCTATAAGGTGTCAAAACAGAGCTCAGCTGGAAGGCCACTTGCCCTATCTGTTTTGGGAAGAGGTGCCTCAGTGTCTAGGTCTAAGGCCTGCGTGGAGCACTTTCCAAGGCCTTATTATTAGAAAGCAGAATACAGAGAGCAAATAGCTCTCTGTCTAAAGGGCAGAGGCCTAACTTCTATTAGGCATTAGGTTATGCCCAAAATGCTTCTGTGTCAGTCATTATGTGACATATTACCCTACTTTGGCTATGGTGATCTAACCTCTAGGGTTCCATATAGGGAGTTCCCCCACACTGGTAAACAGTAAATGGTAAATTGAGAAAATTCTTGACCTAGAAAGTTTCAAGAACTGGTGGTTTTCTTGATTATTGATTCTCGCTAAAAACGAGTTAAGAACCATGATTCTTGGCAGGGATCAAGAAACAAATCTAGATTGAGTTTCAGCCCTAGTCTTAAGGGGGATGGGCAGGGATCCTAACAAGAGCTAGTTGCACAAGCTTCCTGGATCCCTTGCAGCTGTGTCATTCTCCTCTCCTCCCCCAGGTAACTCCATGGGCACCCTCTGGGTGGGGGCCGAATGGTGGCGCCAAAGGGCGAAGACCGTTGGTGGGGCGTTAGCGGGCGGAAGTGATGGAGGTAGAGACCCTAATGAGTGGGAGTACCATCATGCTGCTGCTGAGCCGCTGTCGCTGTTTCCCTGCTGCTACCCTGCCACTGCCGGAACCCCGGACCAGTGTGGGGGCTGCGTGCCTGGGACACCAGCTGGGCTGTCAGCCCCACCACCGCCGTCACCACCGGGAGCCGGGATCCAGCCCTGGATTGGGACCTGCCTCCTCTCCAGGGGCTGAGAGCCAGATCCCTACCAAAAAACAGACCCATGCTCCCATTTGGGAGTAGGGATTGGGTTGGGTGGGGGAAAGTGCACCCAGGTGTGAGGTGGGAGCATATGGAGGGAGGGGTGTTGCCCGATGTGAGGGGGAGATGGGTGGATAGGGGGGAGGTGGTATTGGGGGGGATGAAGGGACTGGGTTAGGGAGGAGGGGCAGCTCCCCTTGGTGTGAGGGAGGCGCGCAGCTCCTGGGGGAGGGGGAACTGCCCTCCTATGAAAGAAGAGGGTAGGGTGTAGTAGTGGGTGGGGATCACCCTTGGGAGGCTGATGGGATGTCCCCCAGGGGGGTTGTGTGGGGCAGACCGGGGAGGTCTGCAGCTATAGGGGTCATCTTGGGCCAGGGGAATTATGGTCCCTCTGGGAAGCAAATTAGAGCTGTGAGGTGGGACAGACATTATATTCCTGTCCTGCTCACTAGCCCCCAGGCAAGCAGTGATGTGATCCAGGATAAGAGGGCCCCCGGCCTTGGGTTACTGCTGCTGAATGCAAGGTCGGTGGTCAATAAGTCAACTGTGGTCCAGGAGATGATCCTGGACCAGGCAGCTGACCTCGCATGTATCACGGAGACTCGGCTGGACAATGATTCGGGGCCTATATTGGCTGACCTTGTCCCAGCTGGGTACTCTGTGCAGCATCAGCCTCGGCTGGAGGGTCGGTGTGTGTGTGTGTGTGTGTGTGTGTGTGTGTGTGTGTGTAGCCATTGTTTTTAAGGATATATAGTTTGTGAGGAGTTTTCCTGTGCAAACCAGTATGGGGATAGAGGGCCTGCATTTGATGTTGGGTTTGGCCAGAGACAGATTAGGGATACTGCTGACATACCGGGCACCCACCTGTACGGCAGCTTCCCTTGTGTCGGGGGTGGTCTTGCGGTCTCCCAGGGTGATAGTCCTGGAGGAAGCCTGGGGGAGACCAACAGCCCCGCTTACCTGCTTGCTGCTGCTGGCTGTTGCTGGTGCAGGGGGGGCCCTGCTTGCTTCGCTGCTGCTCCCGTCATCACCGCCGCCGCCGCTGACATCAGCCTTGCTGGGGCCGCCGCCGCCGCTGCTTCATCCCCACGGGACACCTGCGGGGAAACAAAGCTCCAACAAGTAAGGTCGGGGGTTGGGGGGGAACGCAGAGGGCAGCCACGTGGGCTGTCCTGTCCCCTCCCCCCCACTCGGAAGTAGCGGGGGCTTAAAGCCCCAAGGACAGCGGCGGAGCCGCAGGCTGCGGCCGCAAGCTCGCGGCCAAAGGGCCACGGCCAAAGGGCACGGCACTTTCGGGGTACTTTGGGGGACTGCAGGGGGTGGCAGGGGGTTTTTGTTTATTGTGCAGGCTTATTTTATTTTTCAGGGCTAGGGTGGTAGGGTGGGGGTATTGGTACGGGTGGGGTAATGTGGGGGGTGGACCCAGGGACTCCCCCTGGTGAGAGCAGGGGGAGGACCGGGAGG
>QEPC01014630.1:3506721-3522669 GCA_003113815.1 Sphenodon punctatus
CAGGGATCGGGTCTATACTTACCTGCGGCTGCGGGGACGCCGCGGCCACTGGTGCTGGGGGGTGGGCTCTTTTTTTAAACAAAAATCCAGGCTGGGCAGGGTGGGTGGGGGGTGTCCCCCTTTCCACCCACTCAGCCTGGACTCGGGGAGGTTTTTTTTTTTTTTTTACTTTTTGGTGGGGCTTTCATTGCTTTTACATTGCAGCCATTCATTTAAATGGCTGCAATGTAAAACAATCCGGTACCCGGAATCCGGTAACCAGACCGGATTACCGGGTTGAATCCGATAATGCTGGTACGCCCAGTACCGGCATTATCGGATTCCGGTTTTACCGGTTTTCCCGCCCCTAGTATTCACCACCCTTCCAACAAGGGATCAGGGCAGCTTCCAATAATAAAACAATAAAAGTTCATAGAATAAAACACTCCCACCCCTCAAGATTCCCACCCTCCCTACAATCCTACCCAATAACCCAACCAACCCTCATCCCCACCCTCCAAATGCTCTTCCAAATGAAAAGGTTTTACACCGCCTCAAAAAAATATGCTTGGGCTCAGGCTCAAGCAAACCTCCCAGGGAAGCAAGTTCCATGAAGCCAGGACAGCAACTGAGACCTTTAAACAGGAGTACCATGGCTGCTGGATCCATGCCAGTAAAGGGGGTTTCGTGTGTGTGTGTGAAGGGGGTGGGTGTGAGAGAAAGTGAAGAGAGTGAACGTGGGAGTGGGTGTCAGTTGCTCCCTCTCCCCCCATGTTGTCTCCCCTCACATGTCTGTCCCCCCACTTGTCTGCCCCCTCTCCCTGTGCCCCTCCTCCCACCTGCACCCCAGCCCCCTGAGCTCAGTCTGTCAGTGCGATCTGTCCCCTCTCCCTGTGAGCCCCTCCTTCCTGCACCCCCACTCCCCACCTGGCTGCCCCCTCTCCCTGTGTCCCTTCTCCTCCCACCTGCACCCCCCACACACACAAGCTCCCCTACCCCCTCCCACCTGCTGGGACCTCCCCAATGAGCAATTGCATGTCATCATCCACTGGGACTTCCCTGACAGGAAAGCACAAAAATTGAGAACCCTTCTGCTAGAAAATCATATTAACGAGACAGATAGGTAGACAGGTAAAGCTGATTGTTTTGTTAATTCATTGTTTAGTAGATTCCTTTTATTGGACCAACTTCACTTAAGTTGGTCAGGTATTTACTTCTGGCTCTCAACAGCCAGAGATTACTTGACTAATAGGTATTTGTGGTCATATCCTTTAAGAACTTATCCTGTCCTTTTTCAAACCAGTTATGCCAGGGATTCTCAACCTGGTGCTCAGGCAATGTGTGAAAGTGCTTCCCAACTCAGCTGTCAGTAGTGCTTGGGAGCACTTTGAAATAGTCCTTCATCCATTAATGTCAATATGAGCAGGGATTCTTTGATTTATTATCTTAATTTCCATTGAATTGAATTGTAGGGGGGAGATTTAATGTATGCATATTTATGCAAAATATTCATGCAAATTACACAGGGCTCCCAAACAGTCACTTATGTCACTTCTGTGCTCATGACTGGAAAAATGTTGAGAACCCCTGAATTATGCTATTGACTTTTGCAACATTCTGCGGTAACAGGCTCCAAAGGTTAATTGTATGTTGAGTGAAAAAATATTTCCTTTTGTTTGTTTTAAATGTACTGCCAATTAATTTAATACAGTTTCCCCTAGTTGTTAGTATTTAGAGATGGTAAATAACAATGCATTGTTTACTTGTTCCACACCAGACACATGATATTGTAAACTCCTATTACATCCCCTTTCAGTCATCTCTTCTGCAAGCTGAAAAGTTATATCTGTTAGAGCCTCTCCTTGTACAGAAGCTATTCTACAACTTTGATCATTTTTGCTGCAGTTCTACTATGAGTGCAGCCACACGAGCCAGGAGGGCCCGATTCTCGCATGGCCCTGTAGTGGGCAAGCTCTGCTGCCACACTGCAGAGCAGCCGGGTGGCAGCTGGACAGATGGTCACTCCCCCCACCCACTCCCCTGCAGGGCAGCCAGGTGGCTAGACTGCTGTCAGAGCTCCCGCTGCGGCATGGGGTGGGCCAAGTTCCAGCCACCCAACCGCCTCCCACGGCATGACCAAAATCCTGCTCCCAGCCATGAAGCAGCAGCACCCCTTACTGTGAGATGGGGCAGAAGGGCCCTGGCACACGGGCTGCCACACCACTTTGGTGCGATGTGTCCTTGGACCTTTCCCGAGGACGCAGCACATAGCAGCCAGCTGCTCGCCCTGCCACGTGGTAGTGGGAACATCTGGCTGCAGCTAGATCACATGATGCACTGCATCACTTGGTCTGGCTGCCCAGACTAGGTTAAGACTGCCCAAGGCATGGTAACCTCCCTAGGGCATCTTATGAGACTGCACACTATATATTTTTTGAGATGGGGTGACCAAAACTTCACACAATACTCAAGGAATGGTCATGCTATAGATATATAGATATACATATGGGGGCATTATCATACATCCTGCTTTATTTTCTACACTGTTTGAATAATTACCATGCATCGCTTTGCACTTGTCAACACTGAATTTCATCTGCCATTTTATTGCCCAGTCACTCAGTCTTGCATCATTCTCTGGTAGTTCCTCATAGTCTGCCTTAGCCTAAATTATCTTGAATAACTTTATATTATCTGCATATTTGGCCACCTCGCTCTTTATTTCCTTTTCCATATCATTAATTAATACATTAAACAACACCAGTGAGGGGAGTTTCAAGAAGTGATGCTGGCCGATGCAGTGGATATCTTGGGGTCTGTGAGAGCCACCTGTTGTGAACTTGATCCATGCCCATCCTGACTGGTGAAAGCCTCCAGGGAGACGTTGGGGACAGTGCTGGCGAGGGTGGTTAACGCATCCTTGCAGCAGGGGAGGTTGTCTCCCAGCCTCAAGGAGGCTGTGGTGTGCCCCCTGCTGAAAAAAAAATCATTGGATGTGGACACACTCGCCAGCTACCGACCTGTCTCTAACCTTCCCTTTTTAGGGAAGGTTATTGAATGGGTGGTGGTGATCCAGCTCCAGGTGCATCTAGATAGCATTGGTTTCCTGGACTCTTTTCAATCTGGGTTCCTTCCCGGCTATGGCACTGAGACGGCGTTGGTGGCCTTGGTCGATGATCTCCGCCGAGAGATGGATGCAGGACGTTCAACATTTCTTGTCCTGCTAGATCTCTCGACCGCTCTTGATACCATGGACCATGGGCTGTTGTTGAGATGGCTGCGTGACCTGGGGTGGCTGGATGGGACCGTTCTTGAGTGATTCCATTAATTCCTCTAGGGGAGAAGCCAGCGGGTAATGCTGGGATCTGAAACATCTTGCCTCCGCGCTTTGTCCTGCGGCATTCTGCAGGGTTCCAGTCTGTCTCCATTATTTAATGTTTATTTAATGTTTATATGCAGCCCTTGGGGGAGGTCGTGAGAGGGTTCGGAGTGCGTTGTCACCAATATGCTGATGATACTCAGCTGTACCTCTCTTTTTCAGCTGGCCCAGACCCTGCCGTCTCGTTGCTATCCCAGTGTTTGGGGGCCATAGTGGAATGGATGTGGCAGAGCAGACTGAAGCTCAACCCCGATAAGACGGAGGTGATGGTGGTGGGGAGAGCAAGGGAGGTTCGCCCCCCCTGATTGGGGGGTTCGCCCTCTTGTAGCTCAACAGGTCCGGAGTCTGGGGGTGGTGCTGGATGCGGTTCTCCACATGGAGCATCAGGTAGAGGGGGTGGCGAAGGCTGCCTTCCGCCAGATGTATCTGGTGCGGAGGTTGCATCCGTACGTCTCTGGCCCGGACCTGGCCTCCCTCGTCCATGCCTTCGCCACCTCGAGGCTGGAATACTGCAACGCGCTCTACATGGGTCTGCCCTTGTTCCTGGTTTAGAGGCTGCAGCTAGTGCAGAATGCGGCAGCCGGCCTCCTTTCGGGGACGGGTTGCCGGAACCACATAACACCTGTGCTCTGGGCTCTGCACTGGCTGCCAATAGCATGCTGAGCCAGGTTCAAGGTGTTGGTGTTGATTTATAAGGCTCTTCACGGTCTCGGCCCCTCATACCTCAGGGATCGCCTCGCCTTCCGCGCCCGAGAGCGGCTCCTTCAGTCTGCCGGGGGTGCCTTCTTGGAGGTCCCCCGTGTTAAGCAGGGGGCTACAATGGAGAGGGCATTCTCGGTGGCCAGGCCGCGCCTTTGGAATTCCTGCCCGGAGGAAGCTCGCCTGTCCTGAGCCTTTTAACATTCCGGCGAGTTTGTAAAACTTGGCTGTTCGCCCAGGCCTTTGGGGAGGGTGGTTAATGGGTTTTTATCACCCTACCCTTCCTTATTATTTTTTTTAAATTTCTGTCCTCCCTGTTCTATTTTAAGTTTTTATGATTGTTTTAATATTTTAAAAATTGTTTTAACTGAAATTTGAAATATATTAAATAAATAAATAAATAAATAAATAAAAATAGTACCAACTTCCATGGCACCTTGCTGCTTACTTCTCTTCATTGTGAAAATTGACCAATTATTACTACCTTTTGCCATTAGCCTTTAACCAGTTGCTGATTCATGATGAGACTCTTCCTCTTATCCCATTACTACTTAGTTTTCTCAAGAGTCTCTCATGAAGAATCATATCAAGTGCTTTCCGAAATTCTAGGTACACTTTATCAACTAGATCACACTTATCCACATGCTTGTTGGCATGGCCACCCTCAAAAAATTCCAGTAGATATGACTTCCCTTTGCAAAAATCATGGTGGTTGTTCCCTATCATGTCATGTTTGTTAATATGCCTGTTAATGGTCTCCACCAGTTTGTCTTGTACTGACGTCAAGCTCACTGGTATGTAGTTTCCAGGGTTGCTCTGGAGTAGAGCTGCATCAGGTAGCACTTTAGCTACCCATGGGTAATATCTGCATTTTTGGGCACCGCCAGTGGGGACCCAATGGGTACCCAGTCCCCCATCAGGTGTCCAGTGCCCCAAAATGCAGGTATTTCTGGGGCTTTCAGGGAAGCCCTAGGACACTAGGGATAGGCGAACAGATAGCGGTTCGGGTTCGGCTGTTCGGTTCGGCTGCGTTCGGTTCGTCCATTCTGTTCAGCAGTTCGGTTAGTTCACCGGGTTCGGGTTCGGCCGTTCGATTCGGCTGTTCGGTTCAGGTTCGGCCATTCGGGAAATGTTTTGTTATGGGTGTTTTTGTTATTTTTTATATGGTTTTTTTGTTTTTTATTTGGTTTTATATGGTTTTTTTGTTTTTTATTTGGTTTTTTGTTTTTATATGGGTTTTTTAATTAATTTTTTTAATCTAATATTATATCTATCTATCTACACTAAATCTAATTGCTATTAACTATTCTGAACTAAATGGATTATCTAATAAGTACACAGGCCTACTCCTACAAACACTTAAACTAAATCACTAACGCTATCTCTATCACTAAGCTAACTCCTACAACTGTCTACTGTCCCTAACCTATCTATCTATCTATCTATCTATCTATCTATCTATCTATCTATCTATGGGATGGGGGGAATCACAAACAACACAAGGTTTCAGTTTAAGGTTTAAGTTTCATTTCAGTACAAAACTGAAATGAAACTTAAAGCAATCTAATAATCCTACTCAATGTCTGCTGTTCAGGAACAGTGACTAGCTCAGAAGGTGTTGGGAAGGGGGGAGGCAGATAGTTTAATTTCTTGTAAGCCTCTCCACCCCTGGTGCCTGGAAGTCTGCTCCTTAGCGACTAGTACTTCCCCTCCGTGTCACGTTTGACCTTCCAGTGAACTTTTTTTTGCCACCCAAACTCACCCGAATGCGATCCGAACTGCCTGAACTGTTTGGTCATTTCGACGTTCGGAATTGAGTTCGGTTCGGCCAGTTCGTGTTCGGATTCGGGTTCGGATTCGGTTGTCTGAACAGGCCGAGTTCGGGCCGAACTCCGAACTTCCGAACCGCGTTCGGCCTTCCCTATAGGACACCAATATGGGCACCTGCAGCACCCCAGGCTGATTCACCTTACTGGCCAGGCTACTGCTCTTCTGGTCCGGAGGACTCCTGGCTGCTCCCTGATTCTCCCCGGTTTGCACGCCACTCAGCTGAGCAGGAAAATTCCCAAGTCATCTGTTTTTGAGAAGGGAGGGAGGGAACAAGGAGGTCTTTTCCCATCTATGCGTGCCCCCTGTTCCCAGTGGGACCCATATCAGGGGAGCATGTGCTCCCACATTTTGTGTCCCTGTGGTAATAGGGGACCTATTAGAAGGGGGTGCACGCAAATGGGAAGAGGCTTCCTTGCTTCCCCCCCTCAGAAAAAATTGAAGGGAGAAGTTCCCTGCTCAGCTGAGTGGCGCACAGGCTAGGATGAAACAGGAAGCAGTCAGGAATCCTTAACAGAGGAGCAGCAGCCCAGCTGGTGAGGTGAGTTAGCCTGGGGACCAGGGAGACGGGTAACCTGTCAGGTCATGTTCAGGTACCAGTTGGTGCCGACCAGGGTGAGTTGGGCACCCCAAACCTTCTGGGGTGCCCAACTGGCCAGGTACTTTGTTGCAGCTCTACTCTGGAGCACTTTTTAAGTTGCTGGGTATGTACAAATGTTTGAGCTACTCAAAACTCTTCCCTGCTAGAAGAAAAGTTCTATGTAGCTTGACAACACAGGCAGGCACTGGTCCAATAAAAGACATTGCATTATCTACTTTTTCTTTCTCTTGTTCAGCAAAGGTATGCAGGACCATTTTCCTGTCATACTGAATTAAAACTATACTAGACTGCCATTATTTCTTAAGAGGTAACCTAAAAAGAGAGAGCACAGACACTACTATCTGCCCTTTCATTGCTGTTGAGACATCTCTGTTCTTAGTAGAAATTTCTAGTGAAAGATTATGAAACACCAGGTAGCTAAGGGAACTAGTCCTTTTCTGCATAGCCCTGGAACATCATTTAGCATTAAAGAAATTAACTTTGGAAAGCATTATCTGATTAGTGCCTGGGAAAAAATCCTTTAAAGTCCAGAGCAGATTTTAATAAATTAGAGAAGCTGATTTCCAACATTTCAACATGCATTTTTGAGAAATTCTCTGACATCCACATTTGTACATTGACTGGAATGATGGCAGAACTGAGACTTCGCAGTTGATGGAATGGACAGGCCTTGTTGTGGCATAGCTGGCACAACAGTAATAATTCAGACTCAAAATAGATGCCAGAAAAGGATGGGAGATCCTGAAGGGCTATGTCCTGAAACATAACCCCAATCGGGAATTTAAATTTCTAATACTCTCCTGTGGTAGCTTTCTATTATGTACTATTTGAAATACATCACACCGTGAAGTGCAATCACTAACACTGATACAAAGCAGTGAAACTTCAAATGACATTTATGTCTCTAACATGACCATACTAACAGGCTTCAGATCACTAGAAATGTATCATTTGTAGTGTTGAATAGTTGAAAGGTATCTATTAAAAATTGACAGCCATTATAAAGGTCATGCTGCTTATTTGTTCCTGATTTTGAGCTGCTGCTCTTTGATAAAAACAGCAACATTTTCTGTATTTCCACAATTAAACGTCAGGAGCTTTTGATGGAGGAAACTAAAAAACTCAAACCCTCACACATTAAAATACCAACTAAATTTGTGAAGACAAAATGACACACACACACCCATCATTGCCCAATGAGATTAAGGCCCTGGGTCATTCAAATATTGCTCTAAAGCTTTTATGAATGACTGTTAAAAGTTAACTTTGAATCTTCTGATCTGATTTTGGCAGACAATGACTCTGTCATTAAATCAAAGCACTTGCTATTACAGTAAATGGAGAAGCACAATTCTCTGGAGATGTCCTGAGGGAAGAGTGAGTGTGTGTGTGTGTGTGTGTGTGTGTGAGTGAGTGTGTGTGAGTGTGTAAGGAAGAGAAAGAAAAGAGGGAGGAAGATCTGTAGTATCTATGATATTTAAGGTTCTTCTATACTACAACTACAGCTGTACCAGGGGACCCAGTAACAGTTTCATTGTATTGTACAGACGGTACCTTAACCTTTAAGTCTGATGATAGTCTATAGTTAAGGTCCCATCTATCCTAAAAAATAAAACCATGTTGTAACTCCATCAGGGGACAATCGGATGGCCCCCCTGACATGTACGTTTAGCATAGACTGGCCCACCCTTACAAAGCCAGTTATTCTATCATATGCTTGGTTTACAACTAACTGCTGCAGCTATTGTAGAGAAGCCAGCTGCTACTATCCTCTGCTTTGTAAAACAAAAACAGCTCCTTTAGCAGCAGGAGAAGTTAATTATGGAAAACATTAACTCAAGTTCTTAACGTTACTTGAAACAATAGCTGACAATTTTACGGTTAGTAAATTCTTACCACTTTAGACAGTAGGAGGGAGCTGAGGCAGTCTCCGGTCCCAGTGCTTCACTATGTTTGAGTTGTGCTTGTGGCTACCTGGAGCTGATTGTGTTTTCCAGATATTTAGCTAGCCAGCCCAGATGGGAATTAGAGCAGCAGGAGGGTGTGTTCAGACCTCTGCCACTGGCCTAAGCTTCATCATAGCACAAGCATTAAGTTGCACCAGGTCAGCTAGCGTAGCTGCAGCATCCAGTCAGCTGAGGTTTGTGAAATTCCACACATTTGCCAAGGACACAGAATATAAACAAGACAGTGAAGACACCATTTTGTGCTGTTTTTATACGTTCGTCTAATCTGGTATTTCATAATGTTTTCTGTTCAAATGTTCTAATTGTCAGCATTGTTTTTTTAAAAAACTTGAGAACTGTGGATGTGTGCATGTCTTTACACATGTGCACAGATGCATATGAGTGTATTTAAGCCTCCAGCTGGTCAAGCAGTCAATCTCTTCTAAACTGAGCAGGCTGACTGGTGACCATGGGGACAAAACTAGGAGTTAAGAATGAAAAACATTAGGCTGAGTATCATGGTGAAATTCTTGACATTTGGGCAGTGACAGCCGTGTCTGTCTGTCTGTCTGTCTGTCTGTCTGTCTGCGTATTCAGAGGCTTTTCCATGACTGCTTTTGTGAGCACTTCACACTTACACATAATCTACAATGCTCTATGACTGCTCAGTCCATTCTTTTAACTGTAGAACTGTCAGGAGAAGCTCAGGAGGTTCTTGGAGATAAGTGTAATGCTGGAATATAGAGACCACTTCATTGTTGGATAAGATAGACTCCGTCCTTAGAACTGACCCTAACAATTACCTTGCCAGATTAGGGAGGAAATGAAATGAATGAATAGGAAGTTTTGTGTACCCAATTAGCATATTCATTCCCATGATTGAATATCCAGATTTAGTTTTGTCACTGTATGAAATTCATGTCTCGTTTTTGTTAAGTATTTTGGTCAATAAATTTGGTATGTTGGTATTTCAGTATTTGGTATGTCAATCACTTCAATATTTTGACAAGGCTGAGAGTGATTATTAATTTATAAGGACTCTCACCCTTGCAGGGGAAGGGAGGCAGGAAGCAGGTATCTTTTCACCTGAGGTTGCCCCGCCCCCACCCCTGGACCTTTGGCTTATGATTCTGGCCCTTGTTGGCACCACAGGCCATCTGCCATTTGGCAGCTGTTTGACAGATGCAAG
Organism: Sphenodon punctatus; assembly: GCA_003113815.1. Lineage (NCBI taxonomy): Eukaryota > Metazoa > Chordata > Lepidosauria > Sphenodontia > Sphenodontidae > Sphenodon > Sphenodon punctatus. The sequence continues at coordinate 3,516,342 of QEPC01014630.1, forward strand.
CTGGGGTTGAACCTATTTTATTTTATTTTCTGTTTTAATTATTTTTAGAGGGGGTATGGGATGGGGAATTTTGGTGAGAAAGGGTATGGGGGGGCAGTGCCATGGCTTCCCCAGTGAGAGGGGAGATATTTATTTATTTATTTATTTATATTATTTATTTATAAAATCATTTAATACCCCGCCCCTCCTGCTCCAAGCAGCCTGGCGTGGCTTTCAATATCAAAACACACAAAAACATAAAATACAATAAAAGGGAAGACACAAACCAAACTGCTCCCTCCCACCATTCTACCCTACACCCCATCTCCCTTGCCAAAAACCAAGCAGAACAGCCAGGTCGTACAGATAGGATGGAAGGAGGGGAGACCACCCAAGCCTCCACCAGGAGGGAGTTCCACAGCCTAGGTGCCGAGGATGCCTTCCCATAGTGGCCCCCTGGGCCACATGGGGGACCTTGACAAGGGTGCTCCCAGCAGACCACAGAGGCCGCTCCAGAGCACAGAGAGTGAGACGGTCGCACAGGTAAGTCAGGCCAAGTCTGTATAGGGTTTTATAGGTCAAAACCAATACCCTGAATCGGGCCTGAAAGACTATAGGCAGCCAGTGCATAGCCTGGAGCATTGGTGCAACGTGCTCACGGTGACCCGTCCCTGTAAGGAGATGGGCTGCAGCATTCTGCACTAGCTGCAGTCTCCGGACCATCACTATAGGTAGCCCCATGCAGAGTGTGTTGCAATTGTCCAATCTCGAGGTAATGAAAGCATGGATGATGGTGGCCAGGTCACTATCTGAAACATCCGGCCGAAGCTGTCACACCAGATGTAATTGGCGAAGCACACTTCTTGCCATAGCCCCCTCCTGGAAATCTAGGTGGAGCTGCAGATTGAGGAGCACACCCAGACTACAGTCCTGGGATACCAGCAGAGGGCGGATCCCATCAGTGATGGGAACTGCCACATCCACTGCCCTTCCCACCACCATCACCTCCATCTTGTCAGGATTCAGCTTCAGTCAGCTCACCCTCATCCAATCCCCAACAGCTGCTAGACATTGGGTAAGTACTGAGACTGCTGGGTCTGGGTCAGATGAAAATGAGAGGTTGAATTGGGTGTCATCAGCATATTGATGACATCACACCCCATACCATTTCACGACCTCACCAAGTGGCTGCATATACATGTTGAACAAGATATGGGATAGAATAGATCCTTTCGGGATACCACATGTGAGGTCCAGTGGAGATGAAGAACAATCCCCAAGCACCACATACTGATTTCTCCCAGCCAGGAAGGAGCAGGAACCAGTCAAGGACGATCCCACCCACTCCAGCTCGATCCGGCAAGCAAGTTACCAACATCTCATGGTCAACAGTATCAAAAGCAGCCAACAGATCTAACAAAATTCGCAGGGTTGAACAACCCTGATCTAATTTATGGTGAAGGTCATCGACCAAGGCCACAAGCGCAGTCTTCGTGCCATAGCCCAGACAAAAACTGGACTGAAAGTGATCCAGATAACCAGTGTGGTCTAGATACCCCTGCAGCTGCTGGGCCACAACCCGCTCAATAACTTTCCCTAAAAAGGGAAGGTTAGAGACCGGATGATAACTGGTGAGGGAATCAATGTCAAGTTATGGTTTTTTGAGTACAGTCCTCACCACCTCCTCTTTGAGACAGCCCAACACTCTGCCCTCCCAAAGGGAGGCCTTGATCACCCCCACCAGCAGTGGCTCCACCGTCTTCCAGCTGGCCTTAACCAGCCAGGATGGGCATGGGTCAGCTTCACAAAAGGTGACCCTAACAGCCTCAAGAGCATCCTCCACCCCGGCGAATGACACCATCTGAAATTGATACCACAAAACCGGACAAGGCAGGGCTTCCACAACCTCTGATCCACGCACTGCAATAAGTGTGGCGTCGAAGTTGTGGTAAATCAGAGTGATTTTCTCTGCAAAATAGTCACCAAACATGTCACAGTGGGCATTAGATACCTCCGATTCCAGGCGGAGGGAGGAAGGGAGGACTGACCAATCCCCGCACCACCCAGAAAAGCTCTGCTGGATGAGATTTTGCAGAAGCTATACAGGCAGCAAAAAAACTCCTTTTTTGTTGCCCTTACAGCTACAGCATAGGCATGTAAACTGGCTCTATGCTGCAATCTTTCAGCTTCAGTATGCGAACGGTGCCACTGTCGCTCCAACCACCACCCTTCACATTTCAGCAACCTCAGGCCCTCTGTAAACCATGGAGGCCTGAGGAGCCATTGCCAAGGGAGCGGATGCCTCAGAGCCATCCAGTCAATGGCCTCCAACAGCCAGGTATTCCATAAAGCCACAAGGTCATCAAGCAGGCGGTCATCAAGATAAGAGGGTAACTCCCCAAGCGCTTTCCGGAACTGCTCAGGTTCCATTAGTCTCTGGGGGAGTACCATCCGAATCAGTTCTACAACCTCCCAGGGCAGACGTGTGCCAGGAGATGTGTTCGCAGGAGGTAATGATCCAGCCATGACAAGGGTTTTACTGACACCTTCCCCATCAATGAATCCACTGCCTCAAGGCTGGTGCAAAAAATCAGGTCCAGGGTATGCCCCCCATCATGTGTTGGGCCATTGACAATTTGGGAAAGGCCCATGGCTGCCGTGGAGGCAATGAACTCATGCTTTGCACCACCGAGACTGACATCAGCATGTATGCTGAAGTCCCCTAAGACTAGTGCCTTCGGGGAGTGCAACACCACATCCGACACCAGCTCCATCAGGGCAAGTAGGAATGCTGCCAAACAGGTGGGTGCATGGTATAGTAACAACACCCTCAATCTGTCCCCCATCAAATCAAACATAAGATGGAGGCCCTCTACCCCCGATATGGCCTGCACCGGATACCTTCTGACAGACCATGAATCCTTAAAAATAATGGCTACCCTCCCACCCCCATGATGCTGGGCCTTGGGGATGGGTGGTGCTGCCACTTCCTGCTGGTGAGGGGGGGGAGAAAGGCTGTGCCAGGACCCCCTGGTGAGGGGGTATAGGCATGGGGAATTGGGGGTGGAGGGTGCAGGCTGGGGTATGGGGAGAAGGGTTGTGCCACGATCCCCTGGTGAGAGGGGAGGTATGGACATGGAGAATTGAGGATAAGGGTAGCACCACAGCCCTCTGGTGGGGGGGGCAAGGATATAGAATAGGGTGGTTTCCCTGCCTGTCTCCCACTGTTTGGCCAAATTCTCCAGAATTATCAATCTTGGGAGGGGGGGACGGGCATTAACTTCTTGTGGAGCCAGGGAAATGGGGCTCTCCTTGGTGAAGGGAGTTGCTGGGGCAGCTGCTGAACTGGTTGGGATCATGTTAGACATGGGGAGGTATAGCAGGGGGGTAGGAAAAGTCATCAGGGGTGTAGGGGCAGTCACTTAGTATCTGTTCCCCTGTCCTCTTCTCCCCTCATCTTGCTGCTTAATGCAAGGTCAGTGGTAAATAAAACAGCTACCATCATGATTTTATTCAGGATGAGGCTGCTGACCTTGTATGCATTACTGAGACCTGGCTGTCTGAGGCCTCTGGGCTTGTTTTGACTCAGATGGTGCACTGAGGTACTCAGTGCAGCATCAGCCTAGGATGGGTGGTGGAGTGGCAGTAGTCTGTAATGACAATCTGGTCTATCAAAGGAAGCCAGTTCTTCTGCCAGGCTTCTGGGTCTTCTCCACTGTGGGGCGGTGGAGAAGGTCTGACCACCTGGCAGCAGGGCCAGCTCCTGCCAGCAACAGAGGAGGCCCAGTCACCGACAGCAGAACCAGCTCCTCTGCCAGGCAGCCGGGCCTTCTCTACCTTTTTCTCTTCAGGTCCGGTCCGGAGCTTGAAGGAAATGGTGCTGGATCAGCAGCGGCACAGCACACATGCACAAAATTGCTGCTAAGGCCATTCTGCGCATGTGCAGCCCTAATCCAAAATAGCGCCGGCAGCATCGAAGAGGGAGGCTGTTCTGCGCATGTGTGGAATGCCCACGTCTAGACTTATTTTCTTGGGTGATTTCAACATGCATGCTGAGGTTGGCATTTCAGGGGCAGAGCAGGATTTCATGACTGCCATGACAACCATGGGCCCACAGGTAATATCTGGCCTGACACGTGAGGTTGGACACATGTTGGAATCAATGTTTTTCACCAGTCTTGAAACAGGGGTTCTGATTATTGGGGGTGTCACACCATCATCATAGTTAGACCATTACCTTCTGAAGGCCCAAATCCCTGCCGTCCTTTATCCCTGTCAGGGTGGTGGACCAGTTAGGTTGGTCTGCTCCCAGAGATTAATTTTTTAATGTATTTATTTAATTTATTCAGATGTGTATGCTGCCCTTCCTATAAAGGCTCAGGATGGTTCACAATTAATAAAATAACAATAAAATTCAAACTATAAAAATTCCCACCCTCCCCCACAACCCTGTTCAAAAAACCCAACCCAACCCACCCCTATCCCTGCCCGTCAAATGCTTTTACAAATAAAAAAGTTTTACACTGCCTCCGGAAGATGCTTAGGCTTGGACTCAAGCGAACCTCCTGGGGAAGGGAGTTCAACAAAATTGGGGAACAACTGAGAATGCCCTCCTGCGTACCCCCTTCCCACAGACAAACGTAACAGATGGAGCCTGCAAGAGGGCTCTCCCAGCCGGTCGTAGGAACAGTGTAGGACAGGTGCTCTATCAGATACATGGGACCCAGACCATTTAGGGCTTTAAAGGTCAAATCTAGCACCTTAAATTGTGCCCCAAAAGTTATAGGTAGCCAGTGCAGACTTTGGAGCACCACTATAATGCACTCCCAGCAACCCATATGTGAAAGGAGCCGAGCCACCACATTTTGCACCAGCTGTAACTTCCAAACAGTCATCAAGAGCAACCCCACATAGAGTGCATTGCAGTAATCTAGCCTTGAGGCGATGAAAGCATGAATGACAGTGCCCATATTAGAGTTAGAAAGAAAAGTCCACAGCCTCCTCACCATATGGAGGAGGTGAAAAGCACTCCTGTCCACCGCTAGCACCTGGTATTCCAGGCACAGTGAGGGATCCAAAAGTACTCCAATTCTGAGAACCTGTTTATCCAGAGGGGGCTAAAACCCATCAATAACAGGTGTCCCAGTCCCCTCCAAATCACAAGACCGGCCAAACAGCATCACTTCTGTCTTGTCAGGATTCACCTTCAATTGGCTCACCCTCATCCAGTCCTTGACAGCAGCCAGACATCGAGAAAGCACTGAGACTGCAGGACCTGGGTCAGATGAAAAAGAGAGGTACAACTGAGTATCAATTGATGACATCTCACCCCAAACCTATGAATGATCTCGCCCAGCAGCCTTATATACACATAGAACAAGAGGGGAGACAGAATAGAACCCTGCAGGACACCACAGGGGTGGTCCCAAGGAGACGACAAGCAATCACCCATCACCACCTGCTGGGACCTCCCCGACAGGAAGGAGTGTAACCACTCAAGAGTGGTCCCATGCATCCCCAACAGGTCCTGCAGTAGTGTCAACACCAAGGCGTAAATTATTGACCAAAGCCACAAGCTCATTCTCCTTGCCATACCCACAACAAAAACCTGACTGAAATGGTCCTGGAATCAGATAGCGTTGAGATGTGCCTGGAGCTGTCGGGCAATCACCCAATCAATAACCTTCCCTAAAAAGGGAAGATTAGAGACAGACCAATAGCTGGCCACGGAGTCAGCATCCAAAGATGGTTTCTTAAGAAGGGGTTAGACCACCGTTGTTTTAAGAGCATCCAACAACCTCCCCTCCCATAATGAGGCATTAACCACCCCAGTCAACAATGGCACCAATGTCTCCCAGCTGGCTTTCACCAGTAAGGATGGGCAAGGATCTAGTTCACAAATGGTTCCCCTCATCACCCCAAGCACCTCCCTCAAATTGGTGGGCAATACCAATTGAAACTGATCCAAACAAGCAGGACAAGACTGAGCTTCCATAACCCCAAGTTCTGACCCTGCAGTTGAAATGGAAGTGCCCAAGTTATGGGGAATACAAGCAATTCAGTAGGATTCCAGAATTCTCTGGGGGATTTACCCGCTGACTTTAATGGCCTCTTTATTGATGGCCTGATCGACCTGTAGCATAGATCATTTTTGAAGGACTATGCTGTGACTGTGGTGGCAGTGAAGAAAGCTTTCTTCACCACTGTGAATAGCCTATTAAATTCTGGCTGACCCCATCTGGAGTTAGAGTCATTAGTAACTGCTGTGATCTGTTTGCCAGTTACTTTTCAGATAAACTCACTCATTTTTGGCTTGACTTGAAAACTGCTAGTTTGGGTGCAGAGTCAG
>QEPC01014630.1:3551682-3597151 GCA_003113815.1 Sphenodon punctatus
CCCCCCCTCCTGTGCTGTCCCCCCCTCCTGTGCTGTCCCCCCCTCCACCACCACCACCACCGGTGCCCCTGCCTCCCCCCCTTCTCCTCGCCCCTCGCTCTCTCCTCCGCCACCGCTCTCTTCCTCCTCCTCCCTCCTTGCTCCATCCCGCCACGTTTACAAGCCACTTTTCCCCCTTTAAATCTCCCTCCGGTGCGTGTGTTGACGCCGGTTGCCTGGCAGCGACGTTGCACTCATTGGCCACGTCTGGGGATGATTTCCTTTGATCCCGGATGGTGACTGGCGTCCAGACGTTACTTTTGGTTGATCACGGGTGGGGATATCGTTGACCACGCATCCACGGGAATTGGTTCGGCTAGCCCGGGAAGCATGGTTGAATTCGACCCCGGGCAGGTATTCACCGTGGTGAACATCTGGCAGCCGCCGAACAGACGTTCAGGGTGCCTTGGCCCCACCGCGGGGTTCACCGTGGTTCACTGTGGTTCAGCGTGATCTCATCATGTCTGAAATCACCCATTGGTCCTCCATGGTTCACGGATGGACTGAGACAGCTGAAGCAAGAAGGGCGGTGGTTAGAGCAACGGTGGTGTCGGTCTCATGCTGAAGCCAACAGATTGAGACACATAGTTAGTTTACGAACCTATGCCGTGGTTGTCAGGGCAGTGAAAAAGGAGTTTTCTGCTTCCATTATAGTGTCCGCGAAATCTCGTCCGGCAAAACTTTTCTGGGTGGTGCGGGAGTTAGTCCATCGGGGGGCTAGTCTCCCTATGCCTAGAACTGGAAATATGAGTTACCAACTGTGACATGTTTGTTAAGTATTTTTCAGATAAAATCACTCAGATTCACCATGATTTTGACTCTGCGCTATTGGCATTAGGAGAACCAGAGGCTGTGGAACCAGAGCCTTGTCTGGTTTTCTAGGATCAGTTTCAGGGGATGTCGGCTACCAAAGCGGGGGATGTCCTGGGGCTGTTAGAAGCCACCTTTTATGAACTTGGCCCATGCCCATCCTGGCTGGTTAAGGCCAGCAGGGAGATGTTGGGGCCTTTGCTGGCAGGTGTGGTCAATGCCTCCCTTTGGGAGGTCAGGCTGCCGACCTGCCTGAAGGAGGCGGTGGTGCAGCCCCTCCTCAAAAAACATTGCTTGACATTGACTCCCTTGCTAGTTTTCGGTCCATCTCTAATCTTTCCTTTTTTGAGAAGGTTATTGAACAGGTGGTGGCTCAAGAGCTGCAGGGACATCTAGACTGCATTGGCTTTCTGGATCCTTCACAGTCTGGCCATCCCCGCTCTCACCTTTCTTCCCTTATCTCTGTTCAAAACTCTGCTGCTAGGATCATCCACCTAGCCCGTCGCTTTGAGCACGTGCTCTCCTCTCTCCACTGGCTCCCTCTTCCCGAGCGTATTCTGCACAAGCTCCTAGTCTTCACCTACAAAGCCCTTCACAACCTCGCTCCACCCTACCTCTGCCCTGATCTCCCTCTGAACCCCTGCTCGAGCACTCCGCTCCTCCTCCATCCTCTCCCTCACCCTCCCATGCCTCCCCTGCTCCCCCAATCACCTTCATCCCTTCTCCCTTGCTGCCCCGGACACCTAGAACTCCCTCCCTGCCCTCGTCCACCTTGCCCCCACTCTCCACGCCTTCAAGTCCCTCCTCAAAACCCACCTCTTCCACTCTGCCCTTCTGAACTCCTGCTAAGCACCTGTTATCTGCAAACTCCCAATTTACTGTAACCAAGCCAAGCACGTGTACCTGAGCTCTCGCATTCTCATGAATGTTGCATCCCTTGTCTCTCCCTCTGTTTTCCCCTCCCCTGTCTCCCCTCCCCCTGTCTTTAGATTGTAAGTTCTCAAGTAGGGACCATGTCTATCTTATTCTTTGTAAGTGCCAGGTACATCGCTGGTGCTATATAAATGCTTATAATAATAATAGTAATAATAATAATTAATATAATACAATGAAATTCTGCGCAAAAGGACAGAGTTAAGGTATTGTGAAAAAATGTCATCGGTGTCATGATAATAAATAAATGGCCTGTAAAGAAATAATGTCATAGTTTAGTTTGTGGTAAATACTAAAAAGAGTAAGCATGTATGGTAATAAATTAAGTACATACGTTTTGTTAATGTTGGTGTTACGTTATGCAATATAGATAAAGTTGTAAATAATTTCCATGCTTTTTGACATTACATTGTATGTTGTCAAATGTGTTTTTTAATGTAAGTGTAATTTATTTTTATGTTTTAGGGAATTTAAGTTTTGGTAAATTGTATTTTGTAAAATGTTTTTTTAAAAAGGTATTCAATTTTCCATGCTGACCTCTGGAATATCCTTTTAAGAGCCCGTATGCCTATACCAGCAATATAAAAAGTAGTATGGACATAAAACAATCACCAGGGTGTGGTACAGAGTAGCTAATTGTTTGCACCCAAAGGATTGTTTTAGTTAAAACATACACCTTAACTTGCTGGTACAAGGGCTGAGTGTAGAATGGCCTTGGTGCAATTAAAATGCTATATTGGTTTCTTTTTTGTGTGTGTGTGGTTTGAAGAAGGAAATGTTGGTTTGAAAAAGGTAAGGAAATGGTTGCTTGCTCTTGCTGCAAATGCTGAAATTGAAGTTCAGTTTTTAAACAACTTTCATTTTGATAAGAGTGATGTTAGATATGTTTTCCACACCATTTACCCTGCACTTCTCTTTATTCAATTATTTAGCAATGTTAAGTCAAACAGCATTTAGTTTACCAGGCTTTCTTGAGTACCATTTGCTGAAATCAAAAATGATTTATAGCATGCTGAATAAAATAAAAATTATGTGTACCAGGGCTAATTAATTAAATTTGCAGCAGACAGTAAATATTCCTATGCAGAATAATTATATTACGCCTGTAAAAATAAATGGGTTTAAAGAGTGAACACACAAAGGACAAATTTAATAAAGCTGGTATACAGGGTTAACATACTTACGGTTTGAAGTGGACCAAGACAACATATGAGTATATTGATAGGACAGATTATCTATTATCTATCCATATTGTTTCCCAATTGAAAAAATACTGGCATCTTGGCATCTCAGCTGGGGGCGCCCTCCTTGGGGTCCCCCAGGTTTCCCAGGTGTCCACCATTGGGAGGGCATTCTCTGTGGCTGTGCCACAGCTGTGGAACTCCCTCCTGTTGGAGGTCTGCTTGATTACTGACCTCCCCTCTTTCCGTAGGCAGTGTAAGACCTGGCTGTTCCGTCAGGCCTTTCCCGAGGGAGATGGGGTGGGTGGGTTGGGTTAGGGTGGGGGGGATGGGTTTTATATTGTTTTAATTGTAGTTTATAATTGTTTGTTTTAATATGTTTTAAAATACTGTGAGCTGCCCCGAGATGCCTGAGGCAGGAGGGGTTGACATACAAATTTTAGAATCAATCAATCAATCAATCAATCAATCAATCAATCAAACATCTCACCTCCAGCTAGTGATAAGAAGTACAAAATGCGTTCATAACAGCTTTTTCCTGTTAATGACAAGAATGGGCTTTCTTCGCAATGGGAAGTATATTGTAGGCGGTGTCCAGTCCATACATTTCTTATACTAACTAAAGCCCATGCGAAAATGTCCTATTTTTAGAAACATGGTATGAATAGTCATTAAAACTTTTTATTTTCTGTATTAAGACGCTTGCTGTTGTGATCAACCTCTGCCTTATAGTTGGGGGCAATTGCTAACCTCAAGTGGCAGCAGTGTGGCTAAGTGTATTCTTCATGAAGAGGTTTCACCAGGCATCGGAAATATATTTGACATTAGGTCTATTGAGAAATCTTCATTGTTAACAGGGAGGATTTAAATGGGGCTTCTTCGCAGGTTTGTGTGTTTAATTAGCTGAAAGAACAGGGAAAACAGTAGGAACTGAAAGCTGAGGAGTACTTGCAAGGGAAAATAATGTGGAGGCATGCAAGCAGATCTGAAAGTGTCAAACATTATTAATAACAAAGGGTGATTTCAGACGTGACGGGGCCGATTTGGCCCCGTCACGGAATCACCCTTTTGATTCCCCACCGGAATCGCCCTGCCATGGCCAGCAGATGTGCCGGCCAATCCTGGTGGGGAATCGGGGGGGAGGGGGCCGGGGCTGCGCGGCACAATGTGCGGCCACGCATCCCCAGCCCTCCACGCTCCTCCAGCCACCTGCTCTCCGGGAGACAGGCGGGTGCAGTGGCCAATCCAGCCACTGCATCCGATTCCGACCTGTGGTCTGGGCCACGGCCCAGAATCAGTGCCAGTAACAGACGTTACCAGCCGCCAATTCCGGGCTGTGGTTCAGCTAACCACGCTTTCGGCGATGGTCCCCGGACCAGCCTCGAAAGTGTGGTTATTTTGATTCCCGCCGGAGGTTCACTGTGGTGAACCTCTGGCGGGCATCAAACAGATGTTGCTGGACCATTCCCCACCACAGGATATTGTCTGTGGTTGAGCGTGATCTCGTAACGTCTGAAAATACACAAAAATAGGGCAAGGTTTTTAAATTGCAACTTGTCCCCACAATATGGAAAGAGGCTACAGGCACAGATTTTGGGTTAAAACTGACTACAACTCTATTAATTCAGCACAGCAGTTTGGGGAAAAGGAGGGAGGAAATCATGTAGTCAGCAAACAATCCCCCTTTTCATCCTACAAGTCCAGTGCCTAAGCTTATTTATTCAGCATGGATTCTCCCAATCCATTTTCTGTTCCAGCCCCCTTAATGGATTCTTATTATCCTTTTACTGTTCCAGCCACCATAATGAATTCTCCCAATCCATTACTCTTTCAACTGCCCGGACCCCCTACAGTGGAGTCCTGAAGAAAGGATGAGGTTCCTGCACTAACTAGGGACCACATTTATTCTGCTTAGTAGCTCAGTCCCTACTACTCTCCAGGGTTGGGTGAAGCCGTGGGATGCTTATCCCCTTATCAGCTCCCCCTTCCCTCACCTCTTATGGAGGTGCCTCAGTTCCGTTCCATTGCTATGAGCTTGCTTTCCTTTAGGAACTGGACTGCCAGCACTAGAACAGCCAACTTATGCTTGGCTTGCTCGCCCCTTCCCCACCAAACTGCATCAGGAAATAACCTCACCAGTGTTCCCTTTAAACACCTCAAACTACAAGTCAATTCCAAACGGAGATGACTGGACCATGTTGTTCGGGACAGGTCAGACTCCAGCCAGCTAATTGTCTTATGTGCCAACTATATTCCCCCACTCTACATAATAAACTGATTCATTTCCTTGCCCATCCATTTGTGATCTATGTCTATGTGCTGTCGGTTTACCACCCTCTCCAATTCACCCTGCCATAGCTGGGTAAAGCCAAACACACCCATAGGAACATTTCCTGAAACTGCAGCCCATCCTACCGAATCCTGACAGAGAGGTCCCAAGCCAGAACATCTGCCAAGCTCCTTCTTCCCCAAATGTCTAACTATTATGTCTTGCAACACAAAGATATATAAGGGTGCAGTGTAATATTAGCAAAGTGACAATGGGTGTTTTCAGACGTGACGGGGCCAATTGGCCCCGTCACGAAATCAATGAATTCATCCCCCGCTGGGATGACCTGTAACGCCCTAACAGGCATGCCGGGGGATCCCGGCGGGGAATCGGGGAGGGGGCGGGGCCATGCGGCGCAATGTGCAGCCGCACGGCCACGCCTCCTCCACGCTTCCCGCCGCACGGCCCCGCCTCCCCGCCACGCTCCCCGCGGCCAATGCTGCCACAGCGCTCACCCGCTATGGCCATGGACCAGAATCCCTGTGCGGATTCCGGGCCGTGGCCGCCATCCAGTCGTGACGGTGGGGGTCACCATGGCGGGGAATCGCCTTCACCACGCGATGGCCTCCGGTCCCTCTGCTTCGGCCGCTCGCGTGGTGAATGTGATTCCCCACCGTGGTAACATCTGGGGGGGAACATCCGTTCCCCCCAACATACGTTACATGGTCCAAGCCACCACAGGGAATTGACTGTGGTTGACATTGACCACATAACAACTGAAAATACCCAATGACACAACACTGCACTATTAGTAACAAGAAGATCAGATAAAGCTATAAAGTGGTTACAAGGTCACAGGACAAAAAAAGATACAGAAGCTTGATAACAAAGAGATCTATTGTAACATGTAATCAAATTTATAAACAGATTTTATAAAGCGCAACAGATGGATCCAATCCACACAGCATGTGGGGAGAGTAACAAACAAGAAATAAAACCCCAAAGATAAACTGGTTATTTAAACAGTTGCAAACAGATAAACCCAGTAAGGAGCGGGCAAATAAGCCCCAAAACTCAACTTTTTGCTATATAATAGCTTCTTCAGGGGTTCCTTATAATACACAGAAACAAGTATTTTGTTGTTCCAGGGTATAGATTTTCACAGCTCCATTTCCGACAAGCTTGTAGTAATTCATTCTATAGCAGAGAATATAGCAAGCATGTGTAAATATCCATTATTGAAATAAATTCATTATTGTACATGTGGGGGCTGGAGGGGGATTTGGGGGGAATAGAGAGGGTACACGGACCGTGAGCGGCCAGGAGGGTGGACACACACACACTTTATCTAGGAACGCAGCGAGGCACCGTGGGGAAAACACGCCCTCAGGGTGGAATAGGGCTAACAGGATAAGTAGTCCCCAGCCTGACTCATCAGAGGGCATCTGGGTATCGCATGCCTCAATTGCTGCGTTCACCACATACACGGGGAGCAGGAGGGGACAGGGGAAGGGACTGGGAGAGGGGAGTGAGGTTGGTGGGGGACGGGGGTGCAGCAACCCTAGGGGGGCAGGAAGGTTGGATAGGGCTCGCGTTCCAAGGAGGGACCCAGGCGATAGTGCTCCCCTGACCCCAGAAGGACTGCAACCTTACCTCCAAGTTCTCCTTAACACACCACTCACCCACGCACACCGCACTCACTCTACTCAGCCACACTGCTTTCTCCGTTCAGTCACAAGATCCAGACACTAGGCACAAAAGAGGGGGGGCCAGTCTCACGGGCACAAGGCTCGATCACCAGCAGTGTGGCTAGCCCTGCATCGGGCTTTTATTTCCCTGCTGAGGGCGTTGCTGGAGCCGCGCTGAGCGGCGTAACGGTGGGGGCGGGGCCACTTCCGGCGGGGAGTTCTGTTTGTCCCCGCCCCCTGGGGCCTGGCCGAGGAGTGGCGGCGTTTCTTCCTGTGGCCTGACAGGCAGCGGCCTGTCAGGAGGCTCAGCTGAGAAGGCTGCAGGTTTGTCCCCGCATGAGTCTGTGGCGGGGTTGCTTGGAGGCGCGGCTGGCGGGGCGGAGGCCCCCGCCTGAACTGCGGGTTGCCGCGGGGTGCCTGGGGTCGGGGTTTCGGGGCCCTTAGTCCTTACAGTACAATAATGTAAGATTTTTAACTGTGTCAACATTTTAAAATTTTAAATCCATAAGTTTATCAAAGATGTTCATCATAATTTTAAATTTTATAATAGCAAACATTCCAGTTCATTATGGGACCCTATCAGATTTCAAGATCTAAAACATGAGGCTTCCAGCCTCTTAGAGCAATCATGATATAATATTACATGATCCTAAAACATGAATGGTTGTATCTTTTCATGCAAAGAGTTAATTAGAAAATCTCAATCAACAGTATTAATAAGACTCCCCATGCAGCTTAAAGCATAAATATTTCTATATGAGGTGCCCAATGTGGTAAGACCAAAGTTTTCTCCAATTGCCCAGAAGGGTATATCTTCTTAACATAGATCAAAAAGATGTCACCTAAGTTCCAACATAGATGTTTAAATGAACAATCAAAAGGGCTATCATGTGCCAAACAACATCCCAATATATTAAAGGGCAAAAGCTAATCTGTATACTTAAGTTGTTGATTTTGTTCAACAACAAAAGACTTGTTTCTGTGTATTATAAGGAACCCCTGAAGAAGCTATTGTATAGCAAAACGTTGGGTTTTGGGGTTTATTTGCCCGCTCCTTACTGGGTTTATCTGTTTGCTACTGTTTAAATAACCAGCTTATTTTGGGGGATTTATTTCTTGTTTGTTACTCTCCCCACATGCTTTGTGGATTGGATCCATCTGTTGCGCTTTATAAAATCTGTTTATAAATTTGATTACATTACAATATCTCTCTTTGTTATCCAGCTTCTGTATCTTTTTTTTGTCCTGTGAGCTTGTAACCACTTTATAGCTTTATCTGACCTTCTTGTTGCTAATAGTGCAGTGTTGTGTCGTTGTCACTTGACTATTATGTCTGGCATAGCCATTGCCTTCAACCCCTGAATCATAGGGATAAATTGATCTTGCAACATGCTCTTCTTTCTTTTCCCTAATTTTGTCTCTGGAGGCGGAGCTCGACCAAGCCGTGGACCCTCAGCTGATACTTCTGGTTGCTTTTGACTGCCCAATGGATGCTGCCATGGCCCAGTATCCAAAGTGACTTTTACAATGATCCCAGCCTTTCTCCTAGAACTGTGATCAGATAATTAGGTGAGTACAGATGCCTTATAATTCTATGAACCCCAGAAAACCATGCCAGATTAACTAACAGGATTCTGGATTTGTTGGATTCGTGGGCCCATGAGAGGTCAGATATATGAATGAAACCCCCCACCTTCCTACTGCTTGAATGTCTCATTCCCTTAAAACAGCGGCAGCAGCTGACAAAGATGTGCCAAAATGAAATTGCTCCAAACTGTATAAGCCCTCAGAGAAACCCAAGCTGTGCCTTCAGTGCCACATCCCTGCTATAAATTGGCATTGGGAGAGTGGGATCCCTGATTTATGAAGTAATGGGTGGGGGAACCACCCTACTGCGGGTGCCAACCAATATACCTCCTCCTCCTGTCTCAGGTCAAATGAGATGGTCCCCCGGACTCACAAAGAGTCAGGTAAAAAATGACCGAGGGTGGCAACCCTAATCTCACTCTAAGTTAAAGCTCATCTTGCAGTGCCATACCTGGTCCATTGAAGCAGAATCCCCCCTGCCCCTACTAGCTCACTAATCCTCAAACCTTGTATGAGGCAACATTAAAGGACATGCCAAAGGATGACTCCACACCACACGATGAAAATATGGGTCTCAATCTGTCACCTTGTTATCTAGGTGCTGGGGGTAGGGTGAGTGTACAACAGTAGTCTGCCATCCCCGGACTGACCAGCTTGATGCTACCAGGATGCCAGCATGGCCTTTAGCAGGTGGATAGAAGGGGGGTTCTAGATACACAGCTAGCCTAAAATTATATACAATAGGGCAGCTCACGATAAAAAAAATAAAATGACATGCGGGCCTGGTGCACACCCCTAGTGCTAAAGCACTGCTCCAGCATTGCTAGATGTACCTGGCACTTTACAAAGTAATGAAATAGGCACGGTCCGTGCCCTAGGGCTTACAATCTGAGAGATGGGGGGAGAGGGGGAGACGAAGGAAGGGGAACAGAGGGAGAAACAAGGGGTGTAACATTCACGAAGATGTGAGGTCTCAGGTGCACGTGTTTGGCTTGGTTACATCAAGAATGATGGCTGGCTGGTTCACGTGGTGAGGATATGAGTACACAGACCTCAGGTAACAGATTGTACTGGATGGTAGGTATCAGCAGGTGTTAGGAGAAGGGAGCGAGGAGTCAGGGAGGGCAGAGAGAAAGAGGTGGATCTTGAGGAGGGATTTATTTATTTATTTTTTAAATGTACTACCCCACCTCTCCTGCCACAGGCAGCTCGGTGCGGTTTACAATGAAAACAAGATAAAAACAACAATAAAACTAAAAACTCGTAATAAGCAGGATTAAAATATCCCCACCACCACCACCACCCTAGCTCACTCCCCCCACCCATCTCCCCCACCAAACACCTGGCAGAACAGCCAGGTCTCACAGCTTCTTTGAAATGAGGGAAGATCCGGGGCCAATCGAGCCTCCACCAGAAGGGAGTTCCACAGCCATGGTGCATCCACCGAGAATGCCCTCCCCATTGTGGCCCCTTGGAAGACTTGGGGGACCTCGAGAAGGGCACCCCCAGATGACTGCAGGGGCCAATTCAGAATCCAGGTGTGTGTGGTGATCCAACAGATAAGTAGGGCATAGGCCATTTAGGGCTTTATAGGCAACCACCAACACCTTGAATCAGACCCAGAAAACTACAGGCAGCCAGTGCAGAGAACAAAGAACTGGTGTAATATGCTCCCGGTGGCCCAATCCCACCAGGAAATGGGCTGCCGCATTCTGCAACAGCTGTAGTTTCCGAGCCATCACCATGGGTAGCCCCATGTAGAGCGGATTACAATAGTCCAATTTAGAGGTGATTAAAGCATGGATTACAGTGGTCATGTCAGAGTCTGAAACATATGGTCGAAGCCAAAGCACTCCTTGTCACAGCCTCCACCTGAACATCCAGGCGGAGTTGCGAATCACGGAGCGCCCCCAGACTTCGTACCTGGGAGACTAGTGGAGGACAAATCCCATCAATAATGGGATTTGAAGGTGCAAAGGGAGGAGGCGAGGCTTATGTGGGCAGGGAGGGAGTTCCAGGCATGGGGGGCAGCTAGGAAGAAGGGATGAAGGGGGTTAGGGGAACAGGGGTGGCATGGGAGGGTGAGAGAGGGGACAGAGGAGGAGCGGAGTTCACGGACTGGAGTATGGAAGGAAATTAGCGCAGAGAGGTGGGGGGAGCAAGATTGTGAAGAGCTTTATAGATGAAGACTAAGAGCTTGTACAGGATTCGTTCAGGAATGGGGAGCCAGTGAAAAGAGAAGAGGAGGGGCTGCACGTGGTCGAAGCGACGGGGGAGATGGATGACCCTGGCAGCAGAGTTTTGGATGGAGATAAGGGGAGAAAGGTGAGAGCAGGGGAGGCCAGTGAGAAGGAGGTTACAGTAATCGAGGTGAGAGATGACCAGGGCGTGAACAAGGGTTTTGGCAGAGGAAACAGAGAGAAAAGGGTGAATCTTAGCAATGTTATGGAGGGAAAAGCAACAGGATTTGGCAACAGAGTCTATGTAGAGTTTAAAAGAAAGGGGTGAGTCAAAGATGAAGCCTAAGCTACAGGCTTGGGGGATGGGAAGGATGTTGACCCCATCAATAAGGATCAACAGGGAAGAGGGAGAGGATTCAGGATGAGAGGGGGAAGATAAGGAGTTCAGTTTTAGCCTCAGGGCTGGCCTTACCGTGGGGCAGTTTGGGGTGACCGCCCCGGGCCCTGCTCCTGGAGGGGCCCCGTGCTTGAGGTCCCAGCTCCTGGCCACTGTCTGTCTGGCAGGGAGTGAGGGAGAGGCAGAGGCAGAGGCCCCACCTCTCCCTCACTCCTTGTCCTGTAGCAGCTTCCAGTGATGGCAGGGACAGAAACAAATTCAATATGTTGCTGCAGTACTTGGCGCAACCCGGTAACCAGCGAGCGGACCTGGCACGGGGTCCAGACCAGCGACAGCAGAGTCGCAGTCAGCGTAGTGGTGGTGGTAGCGGTGGCAGATGGGGTAAGTGCCCCGAAAAATGGCTGGGCTTGGGGATGAGCGAAGGGGAGTGCCCCCTACTCCCGTCCCTGAGCCCAGGCCCGGGTAGTGCCCTCTGAGCCGGGGAGCACCCCTAGGCCCACCAGCAGCCGGCAGCTTTGAAGAGGGCTCCACATTTCTCCCCCGCTCTGGGTTCTGCAATCCCTGAGGCCGGCCCTGTTTAGCCATGTTGAGTTTGAGTTGTCATTGAGACATCCAGGTAGAGATATCAGAGAGACAGTTGATGAGACAAGCTTGAACAGATGGAGAAAGAGAGGGAGTAGAGAGAGAGAGCTGAGTGTCATCAGCGTAGAGGTGATATTGGAAGCCATGGGAGGCAATGAGTTTGCCTAGGGACAGGGTGTAAATATGTCTATGTATTCACCGCATCAATTTTTTTTTACATAGCCTGAATCAGGTGAACCCCATGGGGGGCCTACACTTCACACAGCCCCACCTATCAGGGTGGAGCCTCTACACAAGCAAAGAAAACCATTGTGTGCATTCGCTGACCTAGAAAATCTTCCATACCTACACAGGCATGCCCGGAAGCAGTAGAGCCACATCCTGTCTGAGGCCTAAAGGGAACCTTCACCCACCCAGTGTACCCTGCACCCCTACTAGAGGAGCCAGTTGCTGTGAAGTCCCTGCCACTGGTAAACTCACAGGTATGTTGCCCTCCTGTGAGGGAGCTGCACTTGTAGCTGTCTGCAGGAGCCACACATTTCCCAGTCATACCAGCCATTGATTGGCGCTGTATGTAGTTCTGCAATATGCATACAAAGTGTTAACGCCATCTAAAAGTGATGTTAGAGTTAGCGTTATGTTTGTTTTCACTGTGTTGAAACCAGCTCACCTGGCCGTGCCCTCTGTCAGTGGCTGCTGATGCTTGTGTGCCTGGATGACAATGCAGGCACTCACCAATCCTACAGTCTGCTGCCCCATGGCTTTTATCCATCATATCAGCACCTGGGGTGTTTTGCCATCCACCTGCCTCTGCACTTCGCTACCACTTCCTCCTATCTGTCCACCCCTTGTGCCCGGGAGTCATGTACCCAACAGCTGGACTGAAGGCAGGAAGTGGTAGGTGACTGAGGACCCAGTATTGCCTGCTCCCGTCACACGCCCTGAGTCGAAGGACTGCAGTGGGGCGGAGAGACTGGGAGACAGGTGTTCCCGGATCCAGTCGAGCCACACCCTTCCTGAGGCCTAAAGAGCACCCTCCACCCACTGCTGGCCACTGATAGGAAATTATCAAAGGTGGGAGGAGGGGAGGGAGACCATGTACCTGACAACCAGACTGAAGATGGGAAGGGGGAAGAGGCTGATCACCCTAATACTCCCTGCACCAGCAGTGAGCTCTCCTTGACATCCACGAGTCTTCAGCTGGCTCCCAGCTGATGCTCCCTGCTCTGGTGGAGTCATAGAATCATAGATTTGGAAGTTACCTCAGAGGTCATCTAGTCCAACCCCTGCTCCATGCAGGAAATCCGCAGCTACAGCATCCTTGACAGATGGCTGTACAGCTCTGTTAGAAAACCACCAGCAAAGGAGAGCCCACCACCGCCCTAGGCAGTCTGTTCCACTGTCAAACAGCTCTTACCGTTAGGAAATTCTTCCTAATGTTTAACCAAATTCTGCTTTCTTGTAATCTGAGCCCATTATTTCTAGTCTTGCCTTCAGGGGCAAGAGAGAACAAGTCTGCTCCTTCCTTTGTGTGTCAGCCCTTCAGGTATTGGAAGACCACAATTATGTCTCCCCTTAGTCTTCTCTTCTCTAGGATAAACATACCCAGCTCCTTCAACCTTTCCTCATAGGACTTGTTTTCTAGACCCCTCTTTGTTCCCCTCCTCTGAACCCGTTCCAATTTGTCGGTGTCTTTCTTAAAATGCGGTGCTCAGAACTGGACACCGTACTCCAGATGAGGTCTGAGTGACCAGAGAAGAATAGAGTGGAACTATTAGGTAGGTAAAAGTTTATTGCGAAGCATTCAAGCTATAACAAAAGTGGAACTATTACTTCTCATGACTTGGAAACGATGCTTCTGTTAATGCAGCCTTAAATTGCATTAGCCTTTTTTTGCGGCTGCATCACACTGCTGGCACATTTTCAGTTTCTGATCAACTACAAACCCCAGATCAATTTTCACATGTATTGCTGCCAAGTCAGGTATCCCCCATCCTGTATTTCTACATTTAATTTTTCTTACCTAAATGCAGAACTTTACATTTATGTCTGCTGAATTTCATTTTGTCAGTTTCAGCCTAGTTCTCCAGATTATCAAGATAATTTTGAATTCTATTTCTTTCTTCTAAGGTGTTAGTTATCCCTCCCAGTTAAGTATTAGGTATTCCTCCCAGCATTCCCTCTACTCCCTCATTCAAGTCATTAATAAAGATGTTAAACAGTACTGGGTCCAGGACAGAGCCCTGCGGCACCTCACTCGACACCAGATTGATGAGGAGGTTATGGGTGTTTTTACACACACATTTCTCCTGCATGTTTGCTGTTACATCCGGAACTTTCTGTGTGTCTAAATTGCTCACCCAGATCTTAAACATCCGGCTCTTTGAACTTCTGCGTAGAACCTCTCCCAGAAGGAATCCTCGCACCCTCCCTTTTGTGTGTAAAAAGTTCTCCTGGTAAACTGCTTTGCTCCAGGCAGCTGTGGTCACTTGGTTTCCATGGCAGCCTGTCACGCCTACGGCTGCAGCTACTTTAGCCTGCCTCAGGGCAGTGTTTGTGTGAAGAATTATTATTATTATTATCATAAGCTTTTATATAGTGTAAGCGATGTACCTGGCGCTTTACAGAGAATAAGATAGACACGGTCCCTGCCCGAGAGCTTACAATCTAAAGACAGGGGGAGGGGAGACGGAGAAGGGGGAACAGAGGGAGAGACAAGGGATGCAACATTCATGAGTATGCAGGAGCTCAGGAACACGTTCTTGGCTTGGTTACAGTACATTGGGAGTTTACAGATAACAGGTGGGGGATAATCCTGGGTGGGGATGATTAGCAGCAGTTAGGAAGGGCGGAGCGGAAGAGGTGGGTTTGGGGAGGGACTTGAAGGTGTGGAGGGTGGGGTCAAGGTGGACGAGGGCAGGGAGGGAGTTGCAGGTGTGCAGGGCAGCAAGAGAGAAGGGACGAAGGCAGTTGGGGGAGCAGGTCGGGATGTGCGAACAGATCCCAGTTCGGGTTCGGTCGTTCGGTTCGGTCATTCGGTTCGGTCGCTGAGTTCGGGTTTGGTCGTTCAGTTCGGTTGAGTTTGGTTCGGTACGGTTGTTCGGAAAAAGGTATCCCGAGATCCTGTGATCGTGCCGGAAACTGGAAATTTGAGTCCATGCGGAGCTTCTGTGGGTGAGAGCGTGTGTGCTGTAGCTGTTGGCTGGGTATTCAGTTTTGTTTCGTGTGTTGTGTGTTGGTTTGACTGTTGATTTTGGTTTGGCTGGTTGGGAAGGACGGAGCGGAAGAGGTGGGTTTTGAGGAGGGACTTGAAGGTGTGGAGCCCCTGACAAGATCACAATGTTGTTACTGTGCCAGGGGAAAAGTTCCTGTTGGAGAGTATGAGAGAGGGGCTGGTTGTGTGTTTTGAGGGGGTGGGGAATGTGTGTGTGTGTGTGATGGGGTTGAGGTGTGCGAGAGAGGGGCTGTGTTGCATCCAGGAACTGCCTCAGAGCAGTGTGTGTGTGTGAAAAATGAATTCGGAACACACTTGTGGACTTGTAAACCCAGAAGACTGAAAAATCTGGAACTTTAAGGTGTGTGTAAAAATGCCCATTGATGAGCACCCATTGAGTACAGTTTTTAACCATCTGTAAATCCACCAAATGGTGTTATCATCTAACCCACATTTTACCAGCTTGTCAACAAGGATATCATGGGGGACTCTGTCAAAAACCTTGCTGAAATCAAGATATATTATGTCCATGGCATTCCCATGATCCACTAAATTGGTAACTCAATCAATAGAGGAGATAAGATTAGTCTGGCATGACTTATTCTTGACAAATCTATGCTGACTTCTAGTAATCACAGCATTGGTTTCTAGGTGGTTACAGACTGACAGCTTTATAATCTGTTCTAGAATCCTTCCATGCATCGATGTCAGTCTGATGGGTCTATAGTTTCCCGAATCCTCCTTTTCTCCCCCTTTGAGGATCAGAACAACATTTGCCCATCTCCAGTCTTCTGGCACTTCACCCGTTCTCCAAGAGTTCTCAAAGATGATAGACAGAGGTTCTGAGAGTACATTAGTGAGTTCCTTCAGTACCCTAGGCTGTAATTCATCTGGCCCTGAAGAATTGAACTTGTTTGATGTAGCCAGATATTCTCTGACCAACTGTTTATCTATCATGAGCTCCAGGCACACTGGGAGCCACCAACTGAAGCAGCTGCCTCCTAGCTGCTTGTCAGTAAGGCCTGAGCCAGATCACTTCCAAACCTCATCAATCCTGGGCCCAGCCTACCAATGCTCCCAGAATATGTCCTTGCACGTCTCGGAGCATTTTTCATCACTACCAGCCCTTTCCCCTTTTCCACCTTATATTAGGCCGCCAGGGTAAGCCTCGCCTGCCCATTTTCCTGCCAAAGGTCCCTGCATGGAGCAATGGCTCTGCCCGACCTTTTGATTACCCCTCACACCTGCACTGCATTAACCCTATCATCCCTGATATGGAGGAGCAGGGCTCCAGTGTTCACAAGCACAGAACACCTGCAGCCCCTTTTCTGCAAGGCATGACGGGGACAAGAACCCTCCCCTGTACAGCTAAATGGAGAGGTGGGTGGGGAAGGAAGGAATTTTGCATTTACAAGGGAGACCTTGTTGCCTTCTTTGCCTGAGTGTTAGCGGATACAGATTTTTATATTAATGTATATATTACCAACAAGGTAAATGTGTGCTACTGACAGCACCCTGCTGAAATCAATGGGAGTTTTTCAATAAAGACAAAATTTCACCTTGTACCCGCAACAGGCAGATGCACTGTTGGCACCACATGTATTTTCCACACATGTTCCTTCTTATTTCCTTAGAAAACACAAACAGTCTCATCAGCAATTTCTTGTTTCATCATTGAAGGGGAAGGGATCTTTTGTCCAAGGAGGCAAGTACGAAAATTGTATGAAATTACGCTGATGAATTAGCACATCAGGACAATAGTTAGCATTAGTGACACATTGCTATGGTGAAGCTGCCACCAGCTGGTGCAAATTTCAGTGTTGATGCTCAGAAAACTGTAATAAGGAGGTGAGAAGAAGAGTTCTCTTAAGTAAGGATGGGAAAGGTTCAAAACAAACAAAATAAATTGTCAGAGAAAGAGGGGGAATCAACTTGTTAAAAATTATGCAGAGGGACACTAGCACTTTGGCCACTCCAAAACATATGTTAAAGCCTCTTAAGAAATTATGTGATGAGTCCTTCTTTCCCAATAATAAAATTGAAGCAACTGATTACATGACTAAATGCCATTAAAGATTACTGTTTTTGGCACATGTACTCTAAACTTAATTTAGCTCTGACATGTATAACAACCCAAATATTGGCCCAGCAGAACACTGACTGAGAGTCGAAGTTGCAAGGAGACTTGGGGCTGTGCAGACACAGCAAGTATGTAATCAGTGTTCAGACACTTGAAGTTAACATTTGAGCAAGGCATGTGTGAGCAGCCACTGTAAGTACAAAGAGCTAATACAGAAAAACTGCTCTAAAGAGGAGTTCTGCTCTGATATTCCCCTGGAAAAAGAAAATGCCTAACATCTTTGTACTCTCACTGAGAGTCTAATATAAGGTCTAATACAAACTTCATCTGGAGAATAAATAGCCTTTATGTACTTACGGGCTAGGAACATTCATCAAACAGCAGGACACAGAAACAAAAATTGTAGAGCAGTTTTTGTTTTCACCTAGAAATGATAATGTAATCTGTTTCATTTTTAGCAATTATTAAGTTGACTGTCTCTTGCCTGGAATACAGACCTGGTTTAGAGCTGAAACGAGTACCAGAAAAAACAGGTATACCCATTGAATTTCTGGTATCCGAATCGAACCAAATACTTTGGGTATTTTTCAGTACCCGAACCGGTTTTTGATCAGGTACCTAATATACTGACAACTGATTACAGAAATACCGACATACTAACAACTGGTATACCGAAATCCCAAGAAATCCAGGACAATTTGTCTTCAATGTGTCTTGGATTTTTCAGGATTTTTTGGTATTTTAATATATCGGTTGTTGCTATGTCAGTATTTTTGTGATCAGTTGTCAATATTTTGGGTAGGGATGGGCAAAAAGAATGCGGTTCGGATGTTCGGATGTTCAGTCATTCGGTTTGAAACTCGAGTTCAGGTTCGATGGTTTGGTTCAGCTGAGTTCGGGTTGGCCGAACTTGACCGAACAGTCAAAAATAGTGCTATTGAAACCGAAACCAAAACCTAATTTTCGGTCCTGAAAAGACATTTTTATTTTTTCCTGCCCCTGAACTCATCTGAACTCATCCGAACACGACTGAACTGTTCGGTCATTCGAGAGTTCAGTTCGGACGTCTGAACAGACCGAGTTCGATCCGAACTCCGAACATCCGAACCGCGTTCCCCCATCCCTAATTTTGGGTACTCAAATGATATTTGGGTACTGATTTGGGTCTCTGAAATGGTATATGAAAATGTGGGTATTACCAGCAGATACCAAATCAGGTACCCATTTCAGCTCTAATCTGGTTGTTAGGCTCTTCACAGTCTGTCAGGAAATGACTGTCTTCGGAAGCAAACGCTACTTCCCCTTAAACGAGCTAGATATTTATGAAGAGCACCATTCTTTTGTTTCACAGATTGCAAATCCTGGCACTTCAAATCCTAGTTATGTTGAAGGAATCAACATAATTCAAGTGACTTTGGCTCTTCCAGATGCCCTTGATTAGATAAAAGCCAGCTGGCTCTCTACAGTAAGAGAGGAATGTGGGTTTCTTCTTGCTGTGCTCATGCCTTATAGCTCTCTTTTTGACACCCATATGAATTCCTTGTCTTTCTTGATTGTGCTCACACACTTTGCTAGACTGCAAAATTTCATGTTACCAGGATCTTACCAGTAGTTTTAATTAATGAAAGATCTTTAGTAACAAGCAGTAGTAGACTCATTTCACTGAAAAACATGATCAGGGCCAACCCTTGCTAATTTTCCCTCCTGAACAAAATACATTTTCTGCTGTCCTCCAATAGAAATGCCAGTTATGCCCTTCTTTCCTTAAATCACATGCCATCATATACTACGTGCCTCACTTCCACCAATACCAAATGCCAACACATGCAATGAAATGCCCAAAAACATTCAGTCGAGTATATGTGCACACACTCTCTAAGGCACATATGCTGACTGCAGGGAATCTGTGTCTGGCACATGTGTATTAGGGCCTTTCCAGCTGCCATTGGGTGTTTTTACACACACATTTCTCCTGCATGTTTGCTGTAACATCCAGAACTTTCTGTGTGTCTAAATCACTCACTCAGATCTTAAACATCCAGCTTTTTGAACTTCTGCGTAAAACTTCTCCCAGAACTTTTGTGTGTAAAAGGTTCTCCTGGTAAACTGTTTTGCTCCAGGCAGCTGTGGTCACTTGGTTTCAAGAGCCCCTCACGTCTACAGCTGTGGCTACTTTAGGCTGCCTCAGGGCAGAGTTTGTGTGAAGAATGAATCCAGGAACTTCCTCAGGGCAGTGTGTGTGTGAAGAATGAATCCGGAACTTACTTGTGGATTTCTAAACCCAGAAGATTGAAAAATCTGGAACTTTAAGGTGTGTGTGAAAATGCCCAATTGTAACCTCCACAAGCTTGATGCTTGGCACTGCCAGGCTGGGCATGGCCTTTACGTACACTTGCTGCTTTTGACCTATAAAACACTAAACAGCGTGGGCCCCACATATCTAAAAGACCACCTCTCCTCTCCCATTTTGGCCTCTGAAGTCAGCTGGGAGACTCCTCTTGCAGATACTATCAATTCATCAAGTTCATATAGCAAGGACATAAGAACATAAGTGCCGTTTACTGGATCAGGCTAATGGTCCATCCAGCCCAGCATTCTGTCTCTGACAGCGGCCAGTTTGGTTGCTTCAGGGGTGGATGCATCAGGTTACAATGAAGTAATCCATTTCCTGCCATGCTCCCACAGCTTCTGACATTCAAGGTTCTTGTACCCCATATCAAGCCAGGTAGTAGCCCATTCTTGAACAACATTCTGACAACAAGTTCCACAATTTTGTTGTACATTGGGTGAAAAAGTACTTCCTTTTATTTGTTTTAAATCTGCTCTCTATTAACTTCGGGTACTTTCAGATGATACGGGGCCCTTTGGCCCCGTACCAGCACCACTGGCTTCGTTCCCCGCCGGGGTCACCCCGTAACAGCACAACAGACGTGCCGGGGGGATCCCGGCGGGGATAGTGGGAGGGGCCGGGGCCGCACGGCGCAACGTGCAGCCGCACGGCCCCGCCCCCTCCACGCACCCCGCCGCCCACCCTCCGNGGCCGATCGTGCCACGGCCCGGGATCCCGCCGGGGATCCCGGGCCGTGGCACGCGGCCAGACGTTACTTTTCCTTGGCCACGGCCCGGGGTCCGTTTGACCACGCTTCCCGGGACCTTCCCCCGGCTAGCCCGGGAAGCGTGGTTCAAACGAACCCCATGTGGGTATTGACCGTGGCCAACATCTGGCGCACCGCAAACAGACGTACTGGACACGGTGACCACAGGTGGGTATTCACCGTGGTTCACCGTGATCTCATAACGTCTGAAAATACCCTTCATGGAGTGACCCCTGGTTCTGTTGCTTTTAGAAAGGGTACATTTCAGCTCCCTATTTACCTGTTCACACCTTTCATGATCCTGTAAACTTCTATTATGTCTCTTAGTCATCTCTTCTCCAAGCTAATGAGCCCTAACCTATCGAGCTTTTCCTCATATGGAAGCATATGGAATGGATAATTTTTGTTCCCCATCTCTGCATCTTTTCCAGCTCAGCTATGTCTTTTCTTGAGATAGGGCAATCAGAAGTAGATACAGTATTCCAGGTGTGGTCACACCATAGATTTATATAGTGGCATTATGATATTTTCCATTTTGTTATTTATTCCTTTTAAAATTAACCCTAACATCCAGTTAGCCTTTTTGATCTCTGCTGCACATTGAGCCGATGATGTCAGTGATCTGTCAATGACTCCAAGGTCTTTTCCCTGTGTAGCAACACCTAACTTAGATCCCATCTTTGTGTAAGTATGGTTAGGGTTATTTTTCTCTGTGTGCATCACTTTGCACTTGTCAACATTGAATTTCATATGCCATTTTGTTGCCCATTCTCCTAATCCCTTGGAGATTAGTGGATCCAGTAGGATTCCAAACTCTCTGGGGAATTTACCTGCTGACCTTGATGGCCTCTCTGTTGATGACCTGGTCAGTTAGTGGTATGGTATGTTGACTCAGGCCTCTGACACAATAGCACCCAGGCATCTGCTCCATCCGAGGCAGCAGCACAGGTCTCCTTAATATATGGAGGACCTTAGGCTGCTATAGTGGGAAGGTAGATAGTTACTCCACAAATGGCACTCAACTCACGCCAAAGCCAACCAAGTGTGGCATAGATCATTTTTTAAAGGATTATGCCGTGACTGTGGCGGCAGTGAAAAAAGTTTTCTTCACTGTGGCCATAGTGACTGCAAAGTGCTGTCTTGCAGAGTTTTTCCGGGTGGTGATTTGCCTGCTAAATCTTGATTATCCACCTGGAGTGAGTCATTCATTCATTCATTCATTCATTCATTTGTTGCCTGCAGTGATGAGTTTGCCGCCTACTTTGCCAATAAAGTTGCTCTGTTTGGCTTGACTTGGGCACTGCTAGTTTGGGTGGAGAGTCAGAGTTTGGGGAAGCTCAGTCCTCCACAGTTTGATCAGCTTCAATTGGTTTCACCCTCTGATGCAGAGGGTGCGGGCGACCAGTTGTAAAATAGATCCATGCCCGTGCTGGCGGGGAGACTTTGGGGACATTGCTGGCTGGGGTTGTGAACACCTCACTTCAGGAGGGCAGGGTGGCTGACTGCCTTAAAACTGAGGTTGTCCAACCCCTGCTGAAAAAAACATCTCTTGACATTGACTTCCGTCAGCTGCCACCCTGTCTCTAATCTTCTCTTTTTAGGGAAGAGTGGTTGC
This sequence comes from Sphenodon punctatus, assembly GCA_003113815.1. Lineage (NCBI taxonomy): Eukaryota > Metazoa > Chordata > Lepidosauria > Sphenodontia > Sphenodontidae > Sphenodon > Sphenodon punctatus. The sequence continues at coordinate 3,573,353 of QEPC01014630.1, forward strand.
CCCACAGCTTTGGGCACATCTCGATGCTATTGGATTCCTAGACCCACATCAGTAAGGATTTCACCCTGGGCATGGCACTGAAACTGCACTTGTGTCCTAGGTTATTAGTATTATTATTTATTCAAAATTATATGATGCCCATCCTGTGATGGCTCAGTGGCTTTCAATTAATTTAAAAAAACCCTCATTCTCATCCCCAGAAACCCTCCCTCTAAAACCCTTCCTCCAGAAAACTTCCCTCACCTCAACCCACAACTGCACACAACCCACCAACCAACCCTGTCTACCCTATCCCTGCCTGCCAAATGCCTTATCAAGCAAAAATGTTACACCACCCCCAGAAGATGCTCAGGCTCAAGCGAACCTCTGGAGCAGCTACCAAGAACACTCCCCCTGCACCCCCATCCCACAAACAAGAGTAACAGGTGGAACCCGCAGGAGGTCACTCCTGACTCACTGCAGGGGCCACAACAGAGCATGGTAGGACAAGCGATATTTCAGATATGTGGGGCCCAGGTTAGTATTTAGGGCTTTAAAGATCAAAACCAGCACCTTGAATTGTTCCTGGAAACCTATAGGTAGTCAGTACAGACTCCAGAACACTGGTGTAATGTGCTCCCGGAGACCTGTCCCTGAGAAGAGCTGGGCCACCACATTCTTTACCAGCTGAAGCTTCTGAACAGTCATCAAGGGCAGCCCCACTTGTGTGTTGCAATAGTCCAATGCACTGAAGTGATGAGAGCATGGATAACTGTAGTAAGCTCTGAATCAGTAAGAAAAGGCCAAAGTCTCTTCCCCAGATGGAGTTGATGAAAAGCCCTCCGGGCCACCACCGCAACCTGACAATCCAGGTGCTGCATAGGGTCCAGAAGCACCCAAGGCTGTGAACCTGAGTGATCAGAGGGGGCCAGACCTCATCAGTAGCACGAGCCCCAATCCCCTTTAAGTCTCAGGGTCAGCCCATCATTGCCACCTCAGTCTTGTCAGGATTCAGCCTCAATCAGCACACTCTCATCCAGTCCCCATCCACAGACAGGCAATGGGTAAGCACAGAGACTGCACAACCCGGGTTGGATGAAAAAGAGATAAAGCAGAGTGTCATCAGTGTACTGATGACAGTATTGATGACACTGCACACCAAACCTCTAAATAACCTCGCCCAGCCGCTTCATATGCACATTGAACAAGATGGAACAAGATGGAACCCTGCGGAACCCCCCGGGAAGGTCACAGAGGGACGACAAGCAAGCACCCATTGCCACCTGCTGAGACCTCCCAGATAGGAATGACTGGAACCACCGAAGAGCAGTGTCACACACCCCTGCCAGATCCTGCAGTCGTGTCAACAACAACTCATGATCATCTATGTCAAAGACCACTAAACAATCTAAGAAGATCAACAGGTTACAATTCTCCTTGTCAATCTCCAGGAACACATCATTGACCAAGGTCACAAGTGCAGTCTCCATGCCATACCCAGGACAACAGCCTTACCGAAAAGGGTCCAGGATTCTGACAGCATCAAGATGAGCCTGGAGCTGTTGGGCAACCACCCATTCAATAAACTTCCCTAAAAAGGGAAGGTTAGAGACAGGGCGGTAGCTGGCCGGGGAGTCAGCATCCAGAGATGTTTTTTTAAGCAAGGTCTGAACAACCATATTTTAAAGGGCATTTAAACTACATTTTAACACCTACTCGCCCAAAAGTGAAAGCTAGCCAGGAGGCTTTGGGGACATTGCTGGCTGGGGTTATCTTGGATACCTTCAGGAGGGCAGGGTGCCTGATAGCCTTAAAACTACAGTTGTTCAACCCCTGTTGAAAAAAACATCTCTTGACATTGACTTCCTACCAGCTATCACCCCATCTCTAACCATCCCCTTTTCAGGAAAGGTTATTGAATGGGTGGTTGTCATGCAGGTGTGGGCACAGCTTGATGCTATTGGATTCCTGGTCCCATATTAGTCAGAATTTTGTCCTGCGCATGGCACTGAGACTGCACTTGTGGCCTTTGTTGATGACCTTTGCTTTGCAATTGACAAGGGCAATTGTACTCTTTTGATTTTGTTAGATCTTTTGGCAGCCTTACAGTTGATCATGGGGTGTTGTTGGCACAGTTGTGTGACCTGGCAGGGTTTGTGAAACTGCTCTTGAGTGGTTCTGTTTGTTCCTGGCTGGGAGAACCCAGAAGCTAGTGATGGTCAGTGGCTCATTGTATGCTCAGGAGGTCCTTTGTGGGATCCCACAGGGTTCCATCTTGTGCCCATTCCTGTTCAATGTATATCTGAGGCCCCTGGGTAAAGTTGTATGGAGATTTGGAATCAAGTGTCATCAGTTTGCTGATGACACCCAACTCTTTCTCTCCTTTTCATCTGACCCAGTGCCTGGCTCGGTGCTTACCCAGTTCCTGGCTGCCATTGAGGACTGGATGCATACAAACTAATTGAAGCTGAATCCTGACAAGACCGAAGTGATGATGGTTGGCCGGCCTTGTGACGTAAGAGACATAAGAACCCCTGTTACTGATGTTGTCCAGCCTCCTTTAGTCACTCAGATTTTCAGCCTTGAGTACTGTTGGATCCATTGCTGCACCTGCATTGTCAGATTGCAATGGTGGCCAGAAGCACTTTTCACCAAATACTATGGGTGTGCAATTCATATAGTTTTAATTAATTATGAACATGAATGAAGCCCCATTCGATTTTGTAACTAAGGTAACAAAAACAAATGAATAAACAGATGACATTCAATAGATTTTAGTTGTTTTCGTTTTTATTTATTAAAATAATAATAATTATTATTATTTAATCAATCAATCACTGTGCATGCGCACAATGTCTGCCAGGACAGTTTTTCACATGCATGCCCTTTTCCAAATTCACTCCAATGCTGCTGGTGACATCTTGAGAAATGGCTGCACAAGGCAGAAAGCCCCAGGGGCCATTTTGAGCATGCAAAGTGATTTTTAAAATTATTTCTATTTATTTATTTATTTTTATTTACATTTTTTTCCTGCCCTTCCCCGAAGGTTCAAGGCAGCTCACAAAAAACATAAAATACAATTAAAAGACATTAAAATAAAATCCAACAAAAACCCCATCCAGTTCAACCCCAGCCACCTCCAACCCAATTTCTATCCCCACCTTCCAAATGCTATACTAACAGAAAAGTCTTACATGGCCTCTGAAAGATGCTCAGGCTCGGACTCAGACAAACCCACAGGGGGAGGGAGTTCCACAACATTGGGCAGCAATCAAAAATGCCTCCTGGCAGGCCCCCATCAGATGAGCAAGAGTGGCAGCTGGAACCCATAGGAGGATGCTCCCAGCCTACCACAGGGGCCGCAACAGGCCATGATAGGAAAGGTGGTCTTTTAGATATATAATTTATCTAAATGTTATCTAAACGTGCCCAGGCTGTCTAGTGCTTTAAAGGTCAAAACCACCACCTTGAATTGTGCCTGGAAAACTATAGCTAGTACAGACTACAGAGCACTGGTGTAATGTGCTCCAGGCGACGCATCCCTGAAAGGAGATGCGCCACCATATTCTGCATCAGCTGTAGCTTCCAAACAGTCATCAAGGGCAGCCCCATGTATAGTGCATTGCAGCAATCTAGCCTTGAGGTGATGAAAGCATGGGTGACAGTGACCAGGTCTGAATCAGAAGGAAAAGGCCGCAGCCTCCTCACCAGATGAAGTTGGTGAAAAGTGCTTCTGGACACCACTGCAACCTGATTATCCAGGTGAAGCAAGGGGTCCAAAGCACTCCAAGGCTGCAAACCTCCATGATCAAAGGGGGCTGGACCTCATCAACAACAGGAGTCCCAAGTTCCCCCAAATCACAGGACCAGCCAACCTTCAGTATTGTCAGGATTCAGCTTCAATCAGCTCACCCTCATCCAGTCCCAACTGCAGCCTGGCATCAGGTAAGGACTAAGACTGCAGGGCCTAGGTCACATGATAAAGAGAGTTAGAGCTGGGGGTCATCAGCATATTGATGACACTTCACACCAACCCTCCATATGATCTTGCTCAGCGGCTTCATAGGCCGCTTTTAGACGAGCGGCGCTCCGTTTCGCGTCGGCGGCAGGCATATTTTGAAACCTCTGCCTGGTCTAATTAGACGAGACAGAAGTGGCTTAATATGCGCATATTATGGCGGAGGCGCATTTTTTAAGTGCGCGAATTAAATACCTCATAATCGAGGTATTTAATTCGTGCACTTAAAAAATGTGCCTCCGCCGTAATATGCGCATATTAAGCCACTTCCATCTCGTCTAATTAGACCAGGCGGAGGTTTCAAAATATGCGCGCCGCCGCCGCGAAACGGAGCACCGCTCGTCTAAAAGCGGCCATATACACATTGAACAAGAAGGGAGACAAGATCGAACCCTGCAGGACCGCACAGGGGAGGTCACGAGGGAACAAGCAGTTGCCCATCATCACCCACTGATATTTCCCTGACAGGAATGAACAGAACCACTCAAGAGCAGTCCCATGCACCCTGGCCAGACCCTGCAGACATGTGAACGAACGACACCTCATGATAAACTGTGTTAAAGGCTGCGGAAAGATCTAACAAGATCAACAGCATGCAATTCTCCTTGTCAAGCTCCAGGTGCAGATCATCAGCAAAGGCCACAAGTGCAGTCTCTGTGCCATACCCAGGAAAAAAGCCTGACTAAAATGGGTCCAGGAATCTGATAGTGTCGAGATGAACCTGCAGATACCATCTACCAGTGAAGTTTCTACAGCGAGCACACACAGAGAGATGTTCTTGGTGGCTGCCCCATGATTATGGAATTCTCACCCTTTGGAAGTTCATCTAAGTCCAAGCCTGTTCATCTTCAGGAAACAATGTAAGACTTTTCTATTTGGCTAGGCATACAGCAGGCAGGGATAATTTCATCTGAAAATTTGACTACTTCACTCTTCACTAGGGGTGGGAAACCGGTAAAATCTGGTATCCGATAATGCCAGTACCGGGCGTACCGGCATTATCGGATTCGACCCGGTAATCCGGTCCGGGGTACCAGATTCCGGGTACCGGATTTTTTACATTGCAGCAATTTAAAAATGACTGCAATGTAAAAACTTAAAGCCCCAAGTTTAAAAAAAAACCAAACCCTCCCCGAGTCCAGGCTGCGCGGGTGGAAGGGGGGACACCCGGAAGTTCCCCGGAAGTTCCCCGGAAGGCCTAGAGCGTCTCAGACGCCGGCAGCCACAGCCGGTGCTGAGGCCGCCGGACCACCCGCCGCCACCAGAGCTCTGCAAGGTAAGCGCAAGCTAAGCTATGCACTTTAGTAGGGGTGATCCCTGGGGGGTGGGGGGGTGTTAAACACCCCCCCCAGGGATCGGGTCATACTTACCGGTGGCTGCAGGGACGCTGCGGCCGCTGGTGCTGGGGGGTGGGCTCACCTCTCAGTCTGTTTTTAAACAAAAATCCAGGCTGGGCAGGGTGGGTGGGGTGTGTCCCCCCTTCCACCCGCGCAGTCTGGGAGGGGGAGGGGGAGGGAATTCATTTATTTCATTGAGTTCAATGGGGACACAGCGCCCCATTGAACTCAACGAAATAAATCCGGTACCGGTATACCGGATTCAATCCGGGAATCCAGTTTTTGCAGAACCGGTAACCGGTAAATCCGGTAGCCGGTAATGGGCCCGGGGTCCCACCTCTACTCTTCACCTTCTTTTCCAAATCATTGACAGGGACCCGCGCTGACTGCGTTGCTGCAGTTTGCGGTGATTTTTGCAGAATCAGCCAATCCTCGCAGTGCCATGCTGCAATTGCAGTGACACTGCAGTGGGGGCTGTCTGTAGGATCTTTAAATTCTGGCTCAGGCATAAACTTGTCACCTGACCCCAAACTAAAACTGCTGCTGCAGCTGCCATCTGTCTGGGAGGTGTGACCATGACCAGAGGGTAAATAGGCCCCTGGGAGATGAATTGTGGATGGGTGGGGTCTGAAGGCCCTATGTTTGGGTACGGGAGGTCTGGGGCTTTAATATGAGGTGGGAATTCTGGGGTGCTGAAACTCCAGAGGATTTGAGTCGTGTTTGATTAGCAAAGTTGTGATTCTATGTCAAACCTGTTGCAAATTTGCTTCCGAGCATGCATAGTTATGCAAATCAAGTTAATTATGCAAATATTAATGCTCATGGTGAATTTGCAGAATTTGGTTTCACTGGTTGCAGAATTTAAGATTTTTTGGTGCAGTGAACTCAGGTCCCTTATCATTGATGGACAGGTTAAATAAATACTGGTGTCAGTACAGACCCTTGTGGGACCCCACTCTTCTCTCCATTTTGAAAGCTAACCAATTATTCGTACCCTTTGTTTCCTATCTGTTAGCCAGTTTCCAATCCATAACAGAACTGTACCTGTTACCCCATGACTGCTCATGTGACAAAATGCTACCCATGCTGCCTCCTAATCCACTCTGACCCTGAAGTGGAGGGAATCCACACCTCCCCTAGGGACCCATGGCAGCAAGTGATATAGGCACGGCAAGGACGTTGGGAAGAGGGGGGCTCACAGCATCAGCCAGGAGAGGCACACAGAACCTGCGGATACTGTCCCTCTCTTTAGGGGCACCAAACCCTCAAGTTGGGCAGGAAAGGAGGGCAGCTGGAAATGGAGAGGCAGATGACATATCCACTATCTCCAAGGGCACTGGTATCCTCACCAATCCATTATATTCTCATTAATCAGAGTGGAAGAAAGTCCTAAAATTCAGCACATTGTCTGTGTGGTCGAATCCAGTTCCCTTTGGAACTGCTCTGTTTGTCTCAGCTCTCTACACAAATACAGAACCCCTTGGGAAATTTACATCCTGGACAGCTAATGGCAAGACCGATGCTCTAGCAGAGGCATTCTCCTCTTAGTCTGAGTTCCCCAAGATGCTGAAATTCAGCTGTGCAGCACCATGGGATTGATGCATTCATCCTTGTGACTCTTATACCAGGAAAACCGTGTGTACTGCCATCCTGGAATAGTGCTTTGTTCTAGAAAATTAATGATCGTGTAGACACTTATCCCAGAATACTAATCCCACGACGTCATCCCATAATTGTGCTCATGTAGATGCAGTCACAGGCTGCCCTTATTACACAATCTCCTGCATTTATATCCCTAGGAAGGGTTTGGCCAGTTGAGACAGCTCACTCCCTTAAAGAGACAGTCACTCCCACTCCTCACCAGGGACACTTGGGGCCAACTGTAACATAGCTCCCTCTCTACTATGACAACTCACACACTACCTCCAACTCCTTTTCTGAAAAAGCCAAGGCTTTTGTTCTGCAAGTCTGTCTCCTCTTTCCATGATTTTGGAATAGGTTGAATTGGGTAGCATCAAGGTTTGAGTTTTGGTTGCAAAAATTATCTCCTTTCTTATTTCCCGGATAACTACTGCATGTTAATTGGACTGTATTTTTAATAAGATGGGGAAAACGCCTAACCCCGTGGATGGGCATTTTTTGTTTTGTCGGAATGGCATTCACTCAATGAAATGACATAATTGAACAACCAGCGATATCAAACTAAATCAATGTTTCTTTGTATTTTGGGCTAATTTTACCACTGTGTACTATATTATCTGATACTGTACTATGTTGACAGTGTTTTCCTATGGTTTCCTAGTGGTTTCCTCTTGTTAAGTAGAATTTAGGTGGCTGAAGATTGTGGTGACGGGCACTTTACATCTTGGTAGTTCGTTCAAAGGCAAAAAAATAAAATAAAAAAAGCTGCTTAGAAATCTATCCATTCTTTTCTGTTTGAATAATCATACTGCAATCGTTTCACTGATCCAGAGAATTTGGTGCAAAGTGATGGTACTGTAACTTAATGATATAAAATGACTCCTCCCCAGAAATTGAACAAGAAAGCCTACACTTTCCTTACATTATCATATATTAGTAACAATCCCAAATAATTTTAATGTATGGAAATTAGGTTCCTTGACTCAAATAGACATGTAGTCAGTAAGCAAGCATAGTGGATAAATGCTTCATCGTCACAAGTATTCATGGGAAATGGACTCTTAGAGATGAATAAAACTGTATCAATGTGAAATATATTAACACCATGTTACAGTGGATAATTTAACATTCACATTTGAATGTGTGTTATAAAAGCATCATCAACTTTATTTTATTTTTAATAGAGAAAATTAAATGCACAAATTTTGTTAATATGATGGTGTCATTCAGAATTGAAACAGAAAGTCACAAAATTCACTATTATATTTCTCACAGAAAGTGTAACAGCTTCTTTTTAGTGCCTAATTCACCAATCAGATTCACTTGGAGAAACCCATGCAGTGGAGTAGAAAATTACAACCCCCTAATTTCTAAAATGCCTAGTATTTTGTTCAAGTAATGGTTTTATATATTCACACAGCCTGACCAAATATAGTTGATACATAAAGCATAACTTTTAACGTCCTGCCTTGCAGGAAGCATGTTAACATATCTTGCATTAATATAGTTTTTGCACCAAATTTAATGTCTTTATGAAAAATAATTTTGAAAGGGGGTATTTATGAGCAAATGAAGTTTTTAAGCACGTTCACTTTAGACTTTAGGGCAGCCCCTCAAAACATGGATGTTTTCAGAACTATGACCTAGGAACACAACAGGGGCCAATAAAATAGCTACCTGACTTTCCAATCTACTGCTTATGCTTATACTGTTCCACGTCCCAATGGAAGGCTTCAGTGGCATCATGGAAGGAAGATAATAATAATTAATAATAAATAAAAATTCTTTCAAGTACATCAGAAGTAGGAAGCCAGATAGGAAGTCATTTGGGATATTAGATGATCAAGATGAAAAAGAGGCACTAAGGGAAGTTAAGGCCACTGCAGAGAAGCTACATGAATTTGTTGCATCGATCTTTACTGCAGAGAATGTTGGAGAGATGTTTTAAAAAGGCTTGCGAGGTGAGGGCAACCCTGGAAACTGCCAACCAGTGAGCTCGATTCTGGGCAAATCAGTGGAGACAATTGAGAAGAATAGAATTACAGGGCATATGGGAACACATGGCATGGAGGAGCCAACCTGGTTTTTTAAAAAGGGAAATCATGTCTCACTAATCTTTTGGAATTCTTTGAGGGTATCAAGAAGTATGTGTATAAGGGTGATCTGGTTGATATAGTATATCAAGACTTTCAGAAAGTGTTTGACAAGGTCCTTTGAGAGAAACTCTTGAAAAAACTAAATAGTCATGGGATAAGAGGCAGTGTCCTGTCATGGTTGGGTAGCTGGTTAAAGAATAGGAAATGAAGGGTAGGTCTAAATGATCACTTTCCCACAAAGAATTACGAATTACTAAGGGGTCTGTAGTGGGACTGGTATTGTTTAATACATTTGTAAATGATCTGGAAAAGGGGATAAATTTGAGGTGATCTTGGAGTCACAGTGGACAGTTCATTGATAACTTCAGCTCGTTATGTGGCAGTGGTCAAAAAGGCAAACAGAATGTTAAGGATTATTCAGAAAGGGATAGAGAATAGAGCAGAAAAAATCATAATCCTGCTATATGAATATGTGGTGTGACCATACCTTGAATATTGTGTGCAGTTCTGGTCATCCCATCTCAAAAAAGATATAGTAGAGGTGGAAAAGGTGCAGAGAAGACAAAAAGGATCAAGGGCATGGGATGGCTTCCATATGAGGACAGGACCAATATGCTAGGGGTAGGGCTGAAGCAAGAATGGAATTAATTTTCATGAGACTCTCGCATTCCTGGTGAGATCTTGCAAGATTCTAATGAGAAACTCGAGATTTTCACAAGAAAGTCGAGATTCTTGCAAGAAATTCGAGAACCTCAAAATAGCAAAATAAATGATCAGTGCATGCGCAAAATGGCTGTGCTTGCATAGAACAGCCCTGGTGGCCATTTTTTTGCATACGCAGACCATGTTTTTGCTATTTTGAGGTTCTCACGTTTCTCGTGAGACTCGAGTTTCTCATGAGAATTTTGAGTTTCTCACGAGAGTCTCACGATAAACACAAGGCGAGAAAAGCTTGTTGAGAATCCTATTCTCAACGAGATACTCGAGAAGGGTGAAATCTCATTTCAGCTTTAGTAGGGCTCTTCAGCTTAGAAAAGAGATGACAGAATTTTAGAAAACTATGAATAGAGTAGAACAAGTAATAGGGAGCTGTTATTTACCCTCTCAAATAATACTCGAACTAGGGAACACTCCATGAAATTAACTGGTAGCAGATTTAAAACAAACAAAAGAAAGTACTTTTTCACTGAGCATACAGCTAACTTGTGGAATTTGTGGCCAGAGGTTGTTGTGAAGGCTAGTAGCATAGCTAAGTTTAAGCAAGGACATAATAAGTTCTTAAAGGATACGTCCATAAGTGGCTATTAATCAAGTAGGTTGAGGGATGCAGTCTCAGACTGTTAGGAGCTGGAAGAGAACAGCAGGAAATGGATCACTCCATTGTGACCTGTTGGGTATTTATCCAAAGCAATCGAGAGTGGCTGCTGTTGGAGACAGCGTGCTGGGCTGAATGGACTGTTGGTCTGACCCAGTGTACCACTTTTTATGTTCTTATGTAAGAATGAGCTACAGATCTTCTGTACCAGGGAACAACAGTGCTCTGTAGGGTCTCCAGCTGCTGTGACATGGAATTGTGTTTTTGGAATTGAACAGCAGGACAAACTTTCTACTACAGAATATGGAATGAAGAAGGGGGGGAAGACATATTGATAAGAATACTGAAGTCCTCAAGATTTGGTGGCAAGCAGTAGTCACAGAATCACCTCCAAGCAAAGCCCTTTGACTAGATTTTTGCACTGGAGACAATGGGTGTTTTTAGACACACATTTCTCCTGCATGTTTGCTGTAACATCCAGAACTTTCTGTGTGTCTAAATCACTCACCCAGATCTTAAACATCCGGATCTTTGAACGTCTGAATGAAACTTCTCCCAGAACATTTGTGTGTAAAAGGTTCTCCTGGTGAACTGCTTTGCTCCAGGCAGCTGTGATCACTTGGTTTCTATGGCAGCCTGTCACGTCTACAGCTGCGTCTACTTTAGGCTGCCTCAGGGCAGTGTTTGTGTGAAGAATGCATCCAGGAACTGCCTCAGGGCAGTGTGTGTGTGTGAAAAATGAATCCGGAACTTACTTGTGGGCTTTTAAACCCAGAAGATTGAAACATCTGGAACTTTAACGTGTGTCTAAAAATGGCCCATATTTGGCCTATAAATGAATATTTTTCATTTGCTGCTCATGTGTAAATTGAACTTTAATGGAAGTTAATGCATCTAGAGCAGAACTCAATGCTTAGCAACTAGAAAATGAGGGAGAAATAATAGAGATTTACCTTTAAAACTTGGGTTTTCACTGTTAATGGTGTTTGTGATGATTCAGTGGATATGTTTGATTTGAGGTCTTTAACCATACTTCCTGTTGTGATATCCAGTTTGAGGTCCATACTTTATACAACATGCATATTTAGTGAAACCCATATATACATCATTGTCCTTCTCATTCTTATTGGCTGAAATAACCTCCTGACCCAATTAATGCTTTTTGCTTGCTGAAAATCCATGCCTTCATTAGGTAACAGTGTCTGATGATTTAGTATAAATAGAGAGCAGTCTCTAGCTCACTTACATCTTTTCTGAGATTTCTATTTTTTTAAAAGAAATATTAGCCAAATCCTTTAAACCAAACTCGTGATTTTTGTATAAACTTAATTCATTTATAGCTTAAATTTGGAAGAAAACTGTCGACTTCATGTAGATTTTATCTCTGATTTAAGACCTAAGCTATCCTTAATTTTACCATATTAGTAGAACAAGATTGAATATAACTCAATAGAAAACTTCTGCAAATGATTAAAGGTTCATGAGAAAATAAAAATATTGGTTCTAATTATAAATTACTGTAGATAACTGGTAGAGGATATGTGAAAATACCAGATAGTTTACCATTGATTAGTTAACAATCATTTTCCAGAATATTTGACTTCCCTACAAGAAACATGGATCAGCACAAAAATGGATAATCATTAGTATAAAAGTAATGTGCAACATTTTCACCTGAAAAATCAAATCAAATGAAAATACAATTAACCACAGATTTCAGCCAGTTAATTATTCATCCTGAATAGCATATTAAAAAATTAAAGCCTTGTAACTGGCATGCTGAATTTATAAAATCTGTTCAAGAAGAGACTGTACCATAAAGCAAGCGTAACAGTAATTTTCATAATGGGGCTTGAAACCATCAGCTTTTGAGTTTCATTTGTCTGTCATACTGGGATCTTCCCATTGTCAAATATACTGGTATTAACAAACAGAGATAAAATTAAGAGAAAACTTGATATTTTGATTTTGATTTAAATATTTATTAAACTTTGTTTTACACAGCAAAAAGGATGTATAGTTTGATGGATAAGGATTGTGTACAATGTGAAATCACAGGATAACACTCTTGTATATGTGGAGAAGAGAAATATTAAATAGCATCAAAGAAACAATTTGATCAAAGAGAGTATAGATCAATCAAAAATCAATATGAATGCAAACATGGTTATAATATAATGAATTCGCTCTCTCTCAAAACTCAGAAGCATAAGATTTTTATTATCTCTGCAGTATTTTCTCCCCTTCCAGGATCTTCTTCTGTCAGATGTTTTTGATACTAATATTTTAAACAGGTTGTATTTCTAACAAAAGGGATGATATATTTGGTACATTGACATGATAAAACACATCAGTTTAAAACATATATTTTTGTTTTTGAGCTGTCAGATATCAAAAACAAATTTTATCTCCCAGAAAGATATCATAATTTCTCTCTTTCAATGCATAACCACATTGCTTAATTTCAACTATTCTATGAATGTATTGTTAGTTACCAGGAGAGGCCCCAGACACCCTGTATGTGCTATTTCCACAAATAAGGCTATTAGTAATAATGGAAAAAATGCTTATCTTTATAGATTAATAACATTAATATTGTTATCATTATTATCTGTGCAGTGATTTCATTCTTCATCAGATTAATTTAAAAAGCAACTTTTAACACAATTTTTAAAATTTAACTATCGGTTATTATCACAGTATAATAATGTATATTTGGAAGTGCGCTGTTTTCATCAGCTATTTTCTTTTCCCCCTTCAAAATGTCCTCGATCCAGGATTTGCCTATGGCAGAGAACAATTGTGATCACCTGTAGACATCAGGCAGAAGAAAGAAAATAATTTAAAGTATTAAAAATAAGCAAATTCCTCCGTCAGGCTTGTGAGAAGGATACTTTTATAGACTTAGCCTTCAATGTATAGTTCTTCATGTTTTGTTATTTCCTCCTACTGTCTGAGATGTACCCTGCAAAAAAATTTTTTAAATGAAAATTAAAACAAATCTACTGACAGTTAATTAACAGATAGTGTTATTACAGAAGCCTCCTCCAAAGCAGACAGATTTGAGTTATACTGAGGTGATTGTCATAAAGGGGATGTTTTCAGTGGGGTTCACAGATGGCTGACATGACACCCAAGAATCAAAAATAGCCTAAAATAAAATATAGCCTTAAAATATGGGTGAATGTTCTACTTGATTTCTAGCAGTTATATCTTCCAAATATCTTAATTTGTTCCATTCATGTGGTTTACTTAAAAAACCAGCTGTGCTATTATTAAGAGGGTCCTGAAGTCAGTGACAGTTGCAATAATTACTTCAAAATGTTAAAAAAAGAGAACAAAATCTAGACTACTAACTTTAAGTAGAATATTGTTTGCACAATAGCCTGCTACAGTTTAAAAGATGTATTGCCAGCTCTACAGAGACAAGTGCAGGCTACTTGTGTGATTGACAACACTGGTATAATTGCATGACTTTTTGTAGAATGGTTTAAACAAAAGTAAATAGTTAAAAAAATACACACGCCTAAAAGAACTGGAAAGCTTAGCTGTATTTAGTGCCCATTGATGAAAGCACTGTTCTCTGATCCATGCTGCTATTGTTGGTTTTAGTTTAGCTCCTTCTCAATCAATATCTAACAGGGCATGATTTAATAAGGTTTTATAATCTCCAAAAATGGGGGGAGGGCAGTTGTGGTATTGTCATTCATCAAAGGGGGCCTTTCACGTTTCTTTGCTTTCACCTGCTGGGACTCATTTGGTCTCTTTCAAAGAGAATGCAATGACAAAATGAATGAGAAATGCTAGAACAAGAGTCTCTTATTCTACCCAATAGTATAATCAATGGGTACTTGTAATCCCTATTGTACTTCACAGAGGTAGTTGTAAGACAATTAAATCTTGCTTCTCAGGCAAATGATTTTGGTAGTTAACCTGAAACAGCCAACAGTATTGAGGAGAATGAATGCATTTGAGGCAATGATGTAATGGGATATAGCCAAACCAGAAAATCCTTTTTGGTGGCATGGAAGTACAGTACATGTTAAGTATAATTACTGAAAGGTACCATCAAAACATAGGAGAGGTTTAAACCCAATTCTCCAAGGTGTGAACTGGGGGAATAAACTTGACATGTGTTCTTTTAAATTCACTGGGTTTTTTAAAAAAAATGAAGAACCTGGTATTTTTCATCATATACTAAACTCTAAATGGTAGCTTAATAAACAGCAAACATTTACATAGTTAACATCAGCTTGATGTGACAACCAATTTAGCTTTAATTTCATTTACATCAGCTAAATTCAATTTCTAGACTTTTGCCTCCTTACTGAATTGCTTGCATGTCAACAGAGAGCTTGTAGTAGGTTGAAAGACGTACATTCATTTTGTATTCTGAATTACTTGTCCACCGTCTGTTGCATGGACATTATTCCCTGTAAAGCTCTTACCTAGTATATCAAACAAGCTTAGGTATTTTTCCTTTTAAAAAAACAAAACACATGTATTTCTACCATTAGGTACAATTTTACAGCATTTGCATATTTTAATAGGACTGCGAACATTTCATGCAGTGGATATAGTTCTTCACAAACAAAAAGTTCAAAGTATAAGGAATAATACTGTGCATAAAATAGCAGACAGACAAATACTCTTGGGCTGATAAACTTGCATCTATATGTTTTTTACATTATTATAAAGCAAATTAAAGAAAAAGTCCTCTACCTTTTATGAGACTGGGACAGATTCTCAGCTAGTGTAAACTGATGTCATTCTATCAGTTTCAGTGGCACAATACCAATTTTATTAGCTAAGAAGTCAAATGTCTTAGGGCATGTTCTCAACAAATGCTATGCATGGGGTAAATGCAGGGCACCTCGTGAATTATCCCAGGGGTTCCAGGATGTGTACGTGATACATGGGCACTTCTCGAATATGCATCCTATTCACAGGGTAAAGTGCTTCTGTATGAATCATAATTAGTTACTGATGCAGTTCTTGAGATGGAGCTACCCTGAAATGTTGTGGGGGAGGGGGGCAGCATATATGGGGAGATTTTACTTTACAGTCCAGTAATGTACACTAGGGCTGAAACGAGATTTTGCCAAAATAGGAAATCTCATTGAAATCCTACTTCCCGATACTGTCTCGGATGAATTGAGAACCTCTCTGTACTCAGTAATGTTTGGGCTGACATTTTGTTTCTTGATTTACCAACTTTCTGAATACTGGGATCCCATTTACTGTTTTGCCCTTTACTATCTTGGCTTCCATTTCAAATCTTATTGCACACCATTTCCCCTTGTACTTCCTTGTCACTCACTGGTATGTAGGTTCCCTCACTAACCTGCAAATCTGGTTGCAGATTGGTTAAAGCAAAGGGACCAACGTAGAACAATTCTGATTGGAGGCACTTAAGTTGAGGTAAAGGGGTCCTAGGGAAAGGTTAAGGTGTGGGTTGTTTGCACAGTGATTGGCTCAGAAATACGAAACAACAAACCTGGAAATAAAATGTTATCCTCAGCCATGCAAGAAGTGGTAAATAAATGGTACATGATAAATGGTAAGAAGAAAGTTGTTAAATCAGGACAGTATCTCACGGATCACATTGGTATCAGGAAATCTATCCTGGGCCCTTTTTACACAGACGCTCTAACACCCATAAAATGGGTGTTACATTTTATTATACATGTTGTAGGGCATCACTGCAGCCAGTCACCATGGGCCCTGTGCACACATGATGCTTCCACCCAGTTCCTCTGGCATTTACACAGACGCCCCCACCCATCTCCACCCAGGGAAATGCTCCCCACCCACCGGCCAACACCCATCTCCACCCAGAGGAAGGAGATGGGTGTTGGCCGGTGGGTGGGGAGCATTTCCCTGGGTGGAGATGGGTGGGAACGTCTGTGTAAACGCCACTTTCGGTGGGTGTTGGTGAGTGTTTGCTCCCGGCCAACACCCATCTCCACCCACCCCCATCCACCGGCCAACACTGGGTGTTATGGGTGTTAGAGCATCTGTGTAAAAAGGACCTTCAAAGCAAAACACCTAAGATTGAAAATAGGAAAAAACAAAACCCCACTATAATTAACTTTAGTCCTAGATGGTAGCTGACAGGTGGAGAGAATCAACCCCCTATAAAATCTGATGAAGGGCTAAAGTTAATAAGACCCAAAAGGTCATGCTCCCCCACTCAAATGGCTGAAAAAGAAACTCTGCAGGACAGGGCAGAGAAACCAGGAAGTGCTGCTCTGTGTACATTGAGACATTACAGTTTCAGGACTGGATGACATCAAACACTTTGTGCAAAACCTTGCAACAAATTCAAACATTTGCATCTCACCCTCTCCCCAAAAATGAAATTTTAGTTATGGCCTAACGTCAGACCCTCTTACTGTGTAAAAATTCATTTAGGGAAAAATGCCCTCACCATTGCTCTCTCTGAATACTATAGTACATAATTTACATTATAAGTAGAATCCCAGCAACTACAATTGTAGGAGCTGTGTGAGTATATTGGCGCAATCTAGCTCCATACAAGTCAATTGGAGTTTAGCCATTGACTTCAATGGAAGCTGGATTGCACTCTATGTGTAAAAATATCCAGCTTTATGGACACTTTTAAAAGATGCTTTTTAAAATTAACCCTTTTTATAAAGATGGGTTGGATAAATCAGGAGCCAAAATAAGCTTCCCAAAGAGCCTGACCCAAACCCTATTGAGATCAGTAGAAAGATTCCCACTAACTATGATAGTCTTTTGAGCAAATTCCGATTGAGCATTTTGTGATACTCTGGGTGATTTCAGACGAGACGGGGCGGCATTCGCCCCGTCCTGGAATCACCCAAATGATTCCCCGCTGGGATCACTCCGGCACGTCCAATAGACGTGCTGGCTGATCCCAGTGGGGAATCGGGGAGGGTGTGGGACCGTGTGGCACAACGTGTGGCAGCTCAGCCCCCCCCCACTCCCCCGCCCTCTGGGGAGACGGGCAGGTGCTGTGGCCAATACGGCCACAGCGCCCGCCTGAATTGACCACGGCCCGGAATCCCACTGGGGATTCCGGGCCGTGGTTTCCATCCACACGAGACGGGCCCCTTCATCGAGGCAGGGAATCGCATTCACCACGTGATCGGCGCCGGCCCTGCCGGTTCAGCCAATCACGTGGTGAATGTGATTCCCCGTGGCGATTGACTGTGGCAAACATCTGGGGGGGAACTTCCGGTTCCCCAACAGATGTTACGGGACCATTCCCCACCACAGGGTATTGACTGTGGTTGAGCATGATCCTGTAACGTCTGAAAATACCCTCTGTATGAAGACTATTATATAAAAATAATCTATAGTATTTTTTTACTCTCCGTCTAAAGCTTAGTGTTCATATAGTTTGCCAAATGAATACAAGCTCGCTTCCTTCCTCCACTCAGAGGGGAGTGACCTCTGTCCTGCTCCCCTTAGAAGGAAGAAGTAGGGTCTTGAGAAGTTCGGGAACAGGCTTCAGGAGTCGCCTGACAACATCTGCTTCCTGGTGTCCATTTTGGGATCTGGCTGGTGATCCCAGAGGAGCAGGATGTGCAAACATCTGCCCAAGATTAGGACTCTTTTTTAACAGGCCACGGCAGAGAGGGAAGTCGGTGTACATGCAGCTGCGGGGGTGATGCAGGTGTGTGTGCACATGGGCACACACCAATCCCCACGCATCCCCATGCATGTAGCAACCTGCATTGCCGTCAGCTGCTCTGTGTGTGGGGATGCATGGGTTGCAGGAGCATGCGCCCACGCTGCACCCTCATTTACACGAGACGTTCCCCCATGTGGACAATGAGTGTCCAGGCATGGGAGCAGTTTGTGTAAATGTAGCTAGATGTAGCTACATTGTGAGTCATAGCAGGTTGTCAGTTTTGGGGGGCCAAGAAGGTTTTTTTGCAGGTGCCTCTGATTAAACTAGAGTAAACTGGTTTTTTCACCTTCCCCAGTGTTCATGTTAAATAGGAAAAACATCGCTATGTTGGTTGACATTTGTCCCACCTGATGTTCCTGTGAAAAGTTGGAAGTTTCTATGAAGGATACAGCTAAAAAATGTGAGTTACCTCCTTATGAGCATCAGGTGTGGCCAAGTGCTTGATCCTTTCCAGGGGCCAAGGTCGGTGCAGCCAGGACCTACAGGAATCTACAGGACTAGTGCCATCCCAGATTGGCATGGCACATCACATGCCTTTGCTCCTGGGGCCCCACTATGGGGCCTCATCAGAAACAACGCATCCCCTCTTCCAAGCTGGGCATCTTGGAAAATGGGGTTTGTGGTAATTTGGTTTCATGCATAGGAGGTGGGAAGCAGGCTGTACCTCCCAGGGTTAATGTTTAATCACCACTGGACCAGGTTTTTATTATGGGAAGGGGTTTTGGGCCCCCTCCCCAAATGTTTGGCATGCTAAATTTAAATAAAGAGTGCAGTCTTTTAAACCAAAACAATTGTGTCCCTGCTTCCTTCCATGGTGCAACAGAATAATAAGATTATCATATACAATAAGGTATTTGTTTTCTTGCAAAACAGAGACTGAAAATTTGGTCTTTCTGGGCCCCACCAAATAAATATGCTGCTTAGGTAGTTGGTCAACTCAGCTACAAGACCATTTTGACAACTGTATGTTGGATGTCTGGTTTCTGGGCAGACCTTTGCACCAAAGGACTGTCTGTCTCCTTTGCCAAAACTCTCATCCATGCCCTAGTCATCTCACGCCTTGACTATTGTAACCTCCTCCTAGCTGGCCTTCCCCGCTCTCACCTTTCTTCCCTCATCTCTGTTCAAAACTCTGCTGCCAGAATCATCCACCTAACCCGTCACCTTGACCATGTGCATCCTCTCCTCCCTCCACTGGCTCCGCCTTCCTGAGCGTATTCTGCACAAGCTCGTCTTCACCAACAAAGCCCTTCAGAACTTCACTCCCCCCTACCTCTCTGCCCTGATCTCCCTCCAAACCTCTGTTCGAGCACTCCGCTCCTCTTCCATCCCCTCTCTCACCCTCCCACGCCTCCCTTGCTCCCCCAACCACCTTCGTCCCTTCTCCCTCACTGCCCCACATTCCTGGAACTCCCTCCCTGCCCTCTTCTGCCTTGCCCCCACCCTCCACACACCTTCAAGTCCCTCCTCAAAACCCACCTTTTCTGCTCCACCCTTCCTAACTCCTACTAATCATCCCCACCCAGGATTATCCCACACCTGTTATCTGCAAACTCCCAATTTACTGGAACCAAGTCAAGAACGTGTACCTGAGTTCTCGCATCCTCGTGAATGTTGCATCCCTTGTCCCTCCCTCTGTTCCCCCTTCCCTGTTTCCCCTCCCCCTGCCTTTAGATTGTAAGCTCTCGGGCAGGGACCATGTCTATCTTATTCTCGGTAAAGCACCAGGTACATCACTGGTGCTATATAAAAGCTAATAAAATGAATAATAATAATAATAATTAATAATAATAATTAATAATTAATAATGTGGGTGTGTTTGGGGATCTAGGGATGGAGAGAAGGTAAAGGAAGCTATCGAAATGGAGTTAAAAGATGAATAAACAATGCTGCTTTTTCAGAGCAGGAACAGCCTACAGTGTTGGTTTACCAGAACATTTTATGGAACATGTATATTTGTATAAAGTACATATATACAGTGCAGTGTTGCAAACAACAAAGGGAGCAATCCAACATTCCATGTACGCCAATCGCGGGTGCCGTGCTCTGGCCAGAATGTGCATGCTCAGACTGTGCTGCGTACATGGCAAGCGTACGCATGCATTCTGGCCGTGCACTGTGCGTGGGGTCAGTGTACGTTGGCCATTGGATTGCTCTCAAAGGGTGATAACAAATGTGACAGGGGCCTGCTATAGTCTGCCTGGGCCAGGCACTCCCCATCATGTTTATTAATGGACCAGCAGATGTGGGTCCACTGATGTCCGCAGTGTCCGGGCCTAGGTAGGCAATTGGCCAGGATGTAGTCCCCCAGATGATTCTGGGTCCATAGCCTGGGAGAAGGGCCACCCAGGCAGGCCAATGTGCAGCCCCCTCCCCAACTAGGGATTGGGGGCCTCCATGACAGGGAGGTGTCCATCATTGTGGGAGAGGAGGTGGGGCCACCAGGCTGTGTATGTGTTCCATTCACCAGCTGAGGAAGGGAGGGTGAGGGGGCAGGAAAGGGCTTGCTGGGTGGCCTGGTCGGGCGCACATGTGTCGCGTGTTCTGACCTGACCCTGTCAGGGCCGGCCCCCTGTCCTGGAGCATGCAGCTGGTGCACCTGCTGCATGCTTATTTTCACCTAAGATTTCATATAGGGAGTATGGGTGAAAACAGACATGATGCTAACCACCCTTTAACCACTCTTGGTGGTCATTTATGCATGTTTCAGGGCTGCAGCAATGGGAATTTTCAGACGTTACGAGATCACGCTCAACCACAGTCAATTCCCTGTGGTGGGGAATGGTCCCGTAACATCTGTTGGGGAACCGGAAGTTCCCCCCCAGATGTTTACCACACTCAATCCCCACCGGGAATCACATTCACCATGCAATCGACTGAATCCATGGGGTCGGCGCCGATCGCGTGGTGAAGGTGATTCCTGGCGGGGATGAAGGGGCCCATCACGTCTGGACGTGGATCACAGCCCGAAATCCCTACCAGGATTCTGGCCCGTGGTTATTTCGGGCGGGTGCTGAGGCTGCATTGACTGCGGCACCCGCCCATCTCCCCAGAGGGCGGGCAGCGAGGGCGCGTGGAGGGGGTGGGGCCGTGAGGCCGCACGTTGCGCTGAACGGCCCCTCCCCCTCCCCGATTCCCCGCCGGGATCCCCTGGCACATCTGTTGCCTGTGTCGAAGTGATCCCAGTGGGGAATCTCAGGGTTGTTTCCGCGATGGGGTGAAGGCGCCCCATCACTTCTGAAAACACCCAATGTTTGCATAGGCTAAGCTACCTTCTTAAACTACCAAGCAAATGGTGGCAACGGGTGATTTCAGACATTACGGGGACCGTTGGCCCCTTACCGAAATCACCCAATTCATTCCCCGCCGGGATCACCCCATCACGTCATATCAGACGTGCTGGGGGATCCCGGCGGGGAATCCGGGAGGGGGCGGGGCTGCGCGGTGCAATGTGTGGCCGCACGGCCCTGCCCCCTCCACACTCCCCGCCGCCTGAGACGGGCGGACGGCGGGGCCAATGCGGCCGCAGCGTCCGGTCAAATTCGCCATGGCCCGGGATCCCGCCGGTGATCCCAGGCCATGGCGCCCGGCCAGACGTTACTTTTTGTTGGTCCCCGCTGGGGATATCTTTGACCACGCTTCCCGGGACATTCCCCCGGCTAGCCCAGGAAGCGTGGTTCAAATTGACCCCATGCAGGTATTGACCGTGGCGAAAATCTGGCAGCCGCCAAACAGACGTTCGAGACACATTGACCACAGGTGGGTATTCACCATGGTTCACTGTGATCTCGTAACGTCTGAAAATACCCAACATCAACTGACAAAGTGTTTCTTGATTGTACTATGAATATTCAACTCTCCTGTCTCACTCTAAAAATCTGACATGAATTAAAGGCATGTGACTTACTATGCAGGTAGACTGGCAGCAGCCATGGGTGAGGATTGTAGAACCAATGGTCAGAATTTGGTCTGTGGGAAGGTCTCTTCATATTTAATGAACTCCATTAGAAGTTTTACATTTACTAAGATGAAGAGGTGAATTTTCCATCATAATTCTGGCATTCTAAATGTAAAACATACTGTGAATTCCATAATAAGATCAAACACTACTACCTGGCATTATTAACTCTATTTTACAGCTTTGTGAAAAATGTTTTTTTTAAAGTTGTGGAAAATTTCAATGTTTTCCCCCCATCATGAATCAGGATGAAACTAAAAACATAGAACTGAGGACCCAAAAAACTGAAAGGAAAAAATAACTCTAAACAAAACAAACGTAGAAATTAAATGAAACATTTCAGAAATGTCAGTGCTGTATCAAAGATTTTGAAAATATTGAAATGTTTTTATTTGATATCTTGAAGCATCTTTCACAAACCCATTCCTCCATTCCAACCCCTTTATCGCTCCTGCTTCTGCACACCTTTATCCTCTGCAATATTTCTTTGTATTTTAACATTCAATATCTTGACATTGGTATTTTAGTGCTTTTGCATTTTGAAATTCTCTGATGGAAATATTGAAAGCTCAACATGTTTTCATGAATAGTTCTGAACTGCAAAAACATGCAACAATGAATTAAGATTTTGTCAAAATATTGTGAATCAGCACAATTTGTGGACACAGGGCACAATCCTCTGCCATTAAAGTAAATGATAAAACTCCCAGTAATTTTTAAGAGTGGAAGAATGTTTTGATAGCGTCTATGGATTCCAGTTTTTAATGGTGTTCATGAATCACTGTAAAGAGCTGTTTTTCCACTGATATTCATAAGGATTTAACTTCTTCCACATTCTACCTCAGTGTTGGAGCCAAACATACTATGATTTCTCTTTGTTCTATCCCAACACTCACTTTGAGTTGCTGCCATTGCTGTCACATTCTCTATCCTTCCATAAAAATGACCTGCAGGTTTCTTTAGAGTGAGGTGTACGGGGCTGAGCACTGTTGTTCCATGAATTTTACATTTCATTCAGAGTAGAGGCAAGGGTGGAAGAAAGAGTAACAGGTCTTGTTTGATGTTGTTCAGCACTGGTTTTCTCTGGCTGACAGTCAATAGTACATTACATATAAATAATAAATAACAGTAACGCAACTGGTTTGGCCAGATTTCTGGCAAGAATTAAATTGTAAGATCTGAGAAAGGTTCTAGGATTGCTATTGTCTGCAAATACAGCAACTAGCTTTGCATTTAGTATTGGGTTTTCACATCTTTTGTCAGTTCTCCAGCGGAAAGCAGATTTAGCGACACTTTCTTGCTTTTGATCTAATTTGTATTTGTTATACTTTTACCTTCTCTGCCCTATAATGGGATCAGTGCCCTAGCCCTTCTCTAGCATTTCTCTTCTCGGATTTCTGCATCTTAGGCTTGGTGCCAGGGAAATATTCAGGAAAATGTTCTATTTCTTTTCTTTGTTATTTCTGGAGCAGTCCCATTTTGCTTTTTAAACAGGGGGCAAAAAAGCAGAGAGAAGCTATTGACTTTCTAGGGCTGTTTAACTTGGCTGGAAAGCCAGAATAGACACACTGCTGTATTTCAGAAGGCCTTCCTTTAGTACATACTGGCCAGACCAGCGACATGCACAGTCAAGGTGACAACAAGGCCCCTCTCCTTGTCTCCCCCTCCTTGTCTTTTAGATTGTAAGCCACAGGCAGGGACCGCATCTGATTGTATGTTCTGTACAGCACCAGGTTACTACTGGCGCTTTATAAATGTTTAATAATAATAATAA
>QEPC01014630.1:3597555-3613042 GCA_003113815.1 Sphenodon punctatus
AAATGTCCATCGCCCCAAAACAGAAATAACATGTGCCACCTTCTCCTTTTGAAATATCAGCTATTTAAAAATATATACCTTGATATATTAATCTTTGATGCTTTGATATACACAATAAATTTTGAAATGCACTATTATTTGGCATCGGATGTTTTTGCTGTTGTTGTTAAAGATAGGGCCAACTTTCTTGAATCGTCATAGTAAACACTAAATGACAGACCCCCAGAAAATGAAAAAATCTCTGGAAGAGGGAAAGCACAGAGATCAATGTTGCTGTGCTATTTGCTTATTAGTTGCTGTGCTCTTTGTTGTTACAGATTACTTTTTCCTGTATATGTAATAAAATAAACTAACCAAGGAAAAAATAAATAGGGATGTGTGTGTGTGTGTGTGTGTGTGTGTGTGTGTGACTTCATTGTATAATGGCATTACAGAAAGCAAAATATTACTTAATATATATAGTCTGAAGCCACTACTAATCTAATAACTATACACTGAATCAACCACTGAATCCTTTATTTACCTTTTAAACCTGAATGTTGGCCATTAATTTGACAGCAGTTTGCAAGACAGACAGCCCCCCCTCCCCATGTATTTTTTGGCAAAATAATCCCAAACATTGTGAAGTCGCATGAGAGGCATATAAAGGACTTGTTTTCCCATATACATGCACACACTACACACACATTTAAATTCAGGATTCAGGTATCTCCACATGCAAGTATGAAAGTTACAAAAATGAGATCAAACTTTTCTTGGTTCAGTGTTAAAAACATTATCATTTGTAAGTTTTTCTTTTTGATACTTGAGATGTGATTGTGTTCCTGTCACAAAGAGAGATTTCTCTAAATGGCTGCTGGCATGACTGCAAATTCTTGAACAGATTATTCCGCTGAGCAAGTTGCTTCTGAGCAAAGGGCAGCTGTACAGATGTATATGTGTAACCCATCTGGCCCTGTAGACAGGCACAGCACAGCACTGCTGTCCAATGAAGTCTGCTGCTCTGCAGCAGGCTCCACAGTAAATTTTGTGGCCCTTGTGTGTTCTGACACTGAAGGGGATTAAGATAAACTCCCTGGAGGCTGGTTCAGATAAATAGACTGCAGTGCACTACCCGTTCCTTAGCAGTGAACAGCTGCTGTGTCGGCAATAAAATACCTGCCTTGCACACAATGAAATGGGTGCCCCTCTATTAAGAGGTACCTGTATTCCTGTGCAGAAAATGAATCCAGGTACACTCAGAGGAACAGGTCTAACTGATTTTATGGGAACAGCAGTCTGCTTTTTTAGAGGTTTGGACACTACCCTGGGCACCTACATAGTGCTGGCCAATACAGCAGTCCTTGCATTCCATCAATTTAGTGGCTTTCAAGGGATACGCTATGCCAGGCACCCAAACTCTTCTGGACTGGTTCTGCCGCCACCTGTCAGAGGTCCATTACCTTTCCAAAGGGTATTTATTAAATAAACTCTGTGCTGAGCAGTGGTTGGTTCTCAAAAACGTACAAGTTTGATTCAATAACTAAGAAGGTGTCTGCCCCGAGGTATTGCTTATGCTAGAGTCCTACCATTCGATAAAACCTGAGAAATTTTCTATGCAGCCCCTATTGAGTTTAAAATAATCTTATATTCTTGCTAGAAAATGTTATAAAAAGTTGTGTTTTTTTTCAAACATATATAAAAGAATAAACTGTTCTACTAATTACTGTGGGTCAGAGTTTTAGTTGATAGTTGATACAAATCAGCAGAGTTCTGCTGCATTCACTGCAGCCTGATACAGCTGAAAATCTAGTCCTGTAGGTTTTTACAGTTCAGTCTTGCTAAATTTTATAGACTAAAGCCATGACCCACAGGCTTCAACAGGACATTCCAAAGTAAGTAGTTTGTGGATCACAGCTCAATACTGCTTTAAACTCTATTTAATTCTGTGGGAGTTTCCGCAAGGATAACCTCTGTATTTGCTGTATTCAAGGTGCTTTTTATAGTAAGAATAGGAAATTTCAAGAGAGCAGTTTTATTTTTTATTTTTGAAGATATTAAATGAACTGTATCTATTTAAACTGATGATAAAACAAGTAGGTAAAAATGACTATCTGTAGCGAATATTGTACCAAATTAATTTCACACTTCAAACTGATTCCAACAAAGTGGTTATAAATCACTATTCCTTTCTGTTTTGATTATTTTGGTTTGGTCACTTAGGTTACTTGGTCTTTCAGCTATTTTGGTATTTCAGTACAAAATATTCCTGAAATAGTCTAGTCCAGAAATGGAATACAATAGTCCCAAAATGAAGTAACGAATAACCAAATATTCAAAATGAAGTGAACGAACAGGTGAAGTATCTGGAATGAAATATCCAAAATGACAAATAAATTAATATCATTTGTTATGTGGATAGTTATTTGGCTATTCAGTGTACTAACAAAAAAAAATGCAAATAAAACGTGAAAATAAAATCAGCTATTGGTTTCAGCTTCACTCTTAATGTCCATTGCTCTAAAGCAGGCAGGTTTGGCTCTCAATAGGGTGAAAATCATGGCACTACTGTCCTTTTCTTAAAGGAGAGGATAGCTATAAAGCTGAGGTCTTACAGAGATTTATTAAATAAATTCTGTGCTGTCCCACTATTAGATGGTGCCTCAGTGGAAACTTTATGGGAGTTTGTTGGCCAGTGCCAAGCCTCCACATTGGAGTGAGGGTAGGAAGCAACTTGTGCGTTTGTGCCTAAAGTCTGGAAACATTTTCATAAGCTGCTGCTTGAATTGTACTAGCAGAAAGTAGTTCAGAATCAGACCCAGCAGTTTTGAAACCAAATTCTTCAATCAAAGAAATAAGTTGGAGCTGTGTGAATTGTTTGCACTGATACACCTAAACATGGCCTGGTTTCAGATTTGGTTACAAACAGAAAATTCAGTCCCTGTTTACAAAAAGGGTTACAAGCCTTGAACAAATGTGGGGCTTGTTTCAGGCCACTTTCGGGTTTTTTGTTGGAACTGGGTGAAATTAGCAATTCCTCATCAATATGAACTTGGACAGACACTAAAGAAAATTAACTCGAGTCTCTGTGGAACCAAACAGCTAAGTTTCACATGGCTTTAGAAAATCCCTAAATAGGAATATATTTTAAAATCTTTCAGATTCTATGAATTCATACCCTTTCAAAGCCTGTGAAATTTATGATATCTGTATAAACATAACTCTATCAATAGCATATGTAATAAATTATGCGGCTCAGTTTCCCAGTGTGTAGTATCTTTTCTGAACATATGTAAATTTGCTATAAGAGGTTTAAAAGGAGTTTCTTAAAATATACTCCAAACTACAACAGATTTGTCATTCATGCACTGCTGAGCATAGAGGCTTAATTTTACTTCTTTGCTATTATTTTAAATCAAGGCACTTATCCAAAAGATCAAAACAGCTTTTAAATGGACATTTTGTGATGGAGGAAATGATAATATGTGCAGGAATATGGTAATTTTTTCATACAGTGAAGGTAACGGTAGGTGCTGGTAAAGAGCTGATAGGTGTACTGTGAACCTGTAGATACAGTGGACCAAATTCCTCCCCCTTGTAATTTCATTACCATAAGTTAAGTTATGCCACACATGAATTTGACTCAATAAGTCTTAAATGTGCATCAATTTAAGATGCTCTGAAGATGCACTGAGAACTGTTCTTTCTGGTTTTTATCCTGAAAAATCAGCTAAAATAGTTGAAAAATAAGAGTCAAAAGATGGCACTTGAAAAGAATGATAAAAAAACAATGGCAAACTCTATTCTTTCTGTGGCCTAGCTATCAAAGATATTAAAAGAATATTCAGCTCTCATTTTCATATCCAGCATTACGTTCTTCTCTTTATATTCTAGGCCTTAATGAGGAATAACGTACTGCTAGAGAGGAGAAAGACAAAGAGAATTTTTGATGGGGAAAAAAACAACAACCAAGGACCATTGCAAGGTATGACTAAAAATATACAAACTTTATTTACATTTGTTTTCATTCCAGAATCATGTTACAGTGGTCCTTAGTTTTCACTGGACTCACTTTTAAGGTGAGAGAGTGCGTATCAAATAGTAGAATATTCCCTAAAGTGACCAAAGTTTTTTGAGAATTGTAAATACCAGATAGATTTTATCATTCTAAATTTTAATCCCATTTTCTGTGGATGAGTAAAAAATCTCCTTTCTGTCCCCCAAAAGAGTCATGAGACAGAAAGGTCCTTCTTAAAGAAAAGACATCATACATGACTAAACACTATTCAAACAGCATGAGCAGAATGAACACATCAGTACTTTGCAATGCATCTCTGTACAGAAGTCCCATTGCAGTGCTTCCATGCCATCTAGTGGACTTTATCAAAAATCTTCAAATAGCAACATCATCATAAACCTCACACTCAGCTAATTTTTTCATGCCAATGGGCCGATTCAGCATTCCTAGCTCATGCAAACTTTCAATCAAGCACAATGGACCAAATCCTGCAGTTGTTTATCACAATAAATGATTGTGTTGACAGTGGGCATTGCTGTGACGTTACTTCCCAAACCACTGCATTCAGAACCATTATCTTTCCCTTGTGATTCTCTTCCAAGAAACATCACATTGGATATATACAGTACCTGATTTCAAAATATACCTGTTAATATTGCAATTGCAAAACAAGGGCCACAAAACAAATTATTCATGTAGAAAACTTAAACTACATGTGGAATTTATTTCCTCAGTGTAAATAATCAGGCATTTTTAGATGTGTGGAATTTCTCCTGCAATTTAAAAATACAGCTTGGGGAAACCCCCATAGGGAGGGTTTACATGCTCCTTGCAGGACCAGAAGTCATCTGGGTGCCATTGGGAACAGCGGTACAGGGTGACTCCCAGAGGTCTTGAGATGCAGACTGGTAAGACCTTGGCTATCGGGGGGTGGGGGGTGGGAGGTGTGTCTTATTTAGTCTGCATCGCAAAACGTCTGGGAGTTGCCTGATGCCACTGCTTCCAACGGCGCGCAGGTGACTTCCAGTCCGGCGAGCAGCATGAAAATTGCTCCCCCCTAAGCAGGGGTTTCCTCAAGCCAGTTTTTTAAACTACCGGAGAAATCCCACATGTTTAGAAATGTCCTTTGAGTAACAACCCTTTTGTGATTCCTTATTGCCGACAGTGATAATTTTCACTAGTAAGATTCCACAGTATAATATCATAGAATCATAGAGAGGAGGAGGGGGAGAGGATAAACCATTGGGAGTATTGGAAGAGGCACTTGGTGCCACCTTTCCCCACTCCCCCCCCCCGTTCACGGGATACTTGGGATTGAGGAAAGAATGACCCCTGATCTGACAGTGCTGCTGCTTAATGCAAGGTCGGTAACAAATAAAACTTCTGTTATTCATGATTTGATTCAGGATGAGGCCGCCGACCTCATATACATTACAGAGACCTGGCTGCATGAAGCATCTGAGCCAGTATTGTCCCAGATGGTGTCAGCTGGGTACTCTGTGCAACATCTTGGCTCAGTGGTGGGGTGGAGTGGCTGTGATCTGTAAGACAGTTTGGTCTTTTGGAGGTATCTGGTGCCTAAATCGTCTGATATAGAGTGGTCCACCTTGTGCTGGATTTGGCTGGGGATCGACTGGGAATCCTCTTGGTGTACCAACACCCCGCTGCACAGTGGATTCCCTAACTGCTCTAACGAAACTATGCTGGTCTCAGAGATGGTGTTGAAATCACCTAAACTTATTGTCTTGGGTGATTTCAACATACACACTGAGACTGGCCTTTTGGGACAGAGCAGGAGTTTTTGGCCACCATGAGAACCATTGGCCTAGCCCAAATAATATCTGGCCCATGAGGTGGGCCACACATTGGTTTTGATGTTTTGCACTAGCCTGTGATACAGGAGTTCCAATTATTGGCATTGTCATTACAATTTTTTATTTTTAAAAAAATTTATTTAAAATTTATATACAATACCGTTGTCATGGTCTGACCATTAACTTCTGAATGCCTAGATCCCTGCCATCCTATGCCTTCATCGGGGTGGTGGACCAGATAGGTTGGTCCACCCCGAGAAGCTAATGGATTCAATTGGTTTCCAGAATTCTCTGGGAGATTTACGTACTGACCTAGCGACTACTCTGTCGAGGACCTGGTCACCTTGAATGTGGAATGACATCTTGAACATGGCCATCAACACTGTTGCACCTAGGTGCCTCTCCCACCACTATGGCAACACAGACCCTCCTGGTATACGGAGGACCTGAGGTGGCTGAAGCAGGAGGGTAGACAGCTAGAGTGCAGGTGGCGCTCGACTCATGCTGAAGCCAACTGATTGCAGCACAGATAGTTATTAAAGGACTATGCTGTGGCTGTGATGGTGGTGAAGAAAAATTTTCATGTGGGAGGGTCCGGGGGGGGTGGGTGGTTAGGCGGGTTTTGTACTAGTTTTAATGTTGTTATACTTTGTGAGCTGCCCCGAGCCTGTGGGAAGGGTGGCATGTACATTTAAATTAATAAATAAATAAATAAATAGGCAAGGCTCCTCAAAGGCCACCTACTCCTACCATCTAAGTCCACCTTTTATAGACACTGACCGTCTATGAATTTCCAGTTAACTAACTAGCACCTTGATCCATGGTCCGTGTGTGTCATGAAAATGACATGTTACATGGCATTTGGTAAGTATCCCAGAAACTGTGACATCTATTCTGACTGTAGAAACCATACACTCACCCATAATTATTATTCTCCTTTTCCCTCTACACTAGCAGTTGCTTTATGGTACTGCAGGTCTGAATGTGGAAACAAAAATATGATATATAACCAACCTAGTTCTGGAATAAAATGCTGATCTGTATCATGGTATATATATAGTGAATGAAACAGATAGTGAATGCAGTATTTTGTATAATAAGCCTTTTTAAAAGATGGTAGACATTTTACAGGACATTGCCTAAGAGTGAAGAGAAATATCTGACGTATAATCTACGTTGGAAGAATTCCCCAAGCAGTGTTGCTGTCCAGTAAGGTTTTAATCACCACAAATCTTTCAGGACTGTTGCTTATTTCCCACATTTTGCATTTGTAAATTAATGTAACTTCTCTGTTTTGTGCAGATCCTCCTCTTGTGACTCATTTTCCCCTCTCTTTTGGATTTCCACATCTTCGCAGTACACACTGGATGCACATCCTGAAGCACAGATGAAAACCCTAGATAGCTGAATAACAATTTGCATAAAGCTTACATTCACTGCTTTCATATCTCAATTATACACTGCATTTTGAATGTCAGTCTGCGTAGAACAGTCTTAGGTTTCCTTTTCACTTTTCCTCCCATTAGGAGCTCGAAACTTTATAATTATTGTGTAGAATTCACAGATATTCACATTATATGAAACAGCTTCTTATCTAGAGCTGAAAAATTATGCCTAATACATATGACAAATGTGCCAGCATTATGTTATTGATTTTATTATTTTAACTCCTTAAAGTAAAAAAAAATCCACTGACTGCATGCACATGCTATTTTTCTTTATTCTAAATCCTATTCTAAAGGAACTCATCTCAGGAGCCAGGTTTTGCTCAAGTGAGTAGTTCCAATGACTTCATGAGCTTATTTACACACAAGTAAAATCATCCAGGATTATTCCTTGGATCTATGACTTTTAAATTGTATTTAGTAAGGACCACGGTGCTTTAACAATTTACAGGAATGGCTGATGTACCTGAGGGGAGGCAACTGAGTTTGAGTAAATGGAGATCGATAAAGTTATAGCTGCAGCTATCTACACCATCTTGTCCCCATATCGTTTTTCTTGCTGGAAGATGTGAAACTGATAGAAGGCTGAGCTCTGTTAAAGGCACAGTGTGTGGAGTCCCCCTAAGTGTCTCTTCCATAGTTGCCCACCCTCCATGCTGCAGAACAGTGGTCATGTCCTGTAGCTCCTACTCTGGTGGGTGAATCCCCCTCCCCCGCCCGGCCCAAGCATTCTCATTCATGTTTTCCTTTCTGCTTCCTTGCTCTGTCTGCTTCACTTTTAAAAAAATATCTTTTTGAACCTCCTCTCATATCACACATCCATCACTTCTCATTACCCTTCCATCCTACACCTCATAGAAATCATGCTTTCCATGCAGTTAGCTGCTCTGAGAGACATTATACAAATGATTACAAGCTAAACGACAGATGGTTTGTAGCCAATTAATGAAATGTCTACACACTGCATAGTCTTACTATTATAGAATACTATAATGAGCTGGCTCAATTATATGTGTTTCAGTGCCCTCTACAGGACACAATCAGAACTACTTTACTGTGTTTCACAAGCTCTGTATGGCTAAGAAATAGTTGATTTTACTCATTCATATCAAGTAGTAATGACCTATGCTATGGATATTGGGGGCTCTTATGTCTATCCTTGGGTGCCAAGCTTACAGTCCTGGGGACCAAATCCAGCCTGTAGCTGTTCTTTATTTGGCCATTTCCCAATTCTTGAATCTGGCCTGTGAATTCAGTTGTGACTCGCTACCCTCAAGCACTGAGAGAGTGAGCTCACAAGGAGGAAGTGTAATGAGGGCATGCACTAAAGCATAGTGGATAAATAAAGAGCCATAATTGGAACCATTCCTTTCATGCCTTCCTGCATCTTGGGGTGTTTTCAGACGTTACGAGATCACAGTGAACCACGGTGAATACCCACCTGTGGTCACTGTGTCTCGAACGTCTGTTTGGTGGCTGCCAGATGTTCGCCACGTTCAATACCC
The DNA here is from genome assembly GCA_003113815.1 of Sphenodon punctatus. NCBI lineage: Eukaryota > Metazoa > Chordata > Lepidosauria > Sphenodontia > Sphenodontidae > Sphenodon > Sphenodon punctatus. Next base: position 3,606,317 of record QEPC01014630.1, read on the forward strand.
GCATGGGGTCAATTTGAACCACACTTCCCGGGCTAGCCAGGGGAATGTCCCGGGAAGCGTAGTCAAAGTGATCCCCAGCGGGGACCAAAAAAACACAACGTCTGGCCGGGCGCCACGGCCCGGGATCACCGGCAGGATCCCGGGCCGTGGTGAATTCGGCCGGAAGCTGCGGCCACATTGGCCCCGCCGCCCGCCCGTCTCCCCAGAGGGCGGGCGGCGGGGAGCGTGGAGCGGGTGGGGCCGTGCGGCCGCACGTTGTGCCGCGCAGTCCCGCCCCCTCCCAGATTCCCCGTCGGGATCCCCCGGCACATCTGATATGGCGTGACGGGGTCACCCCGGCGGGGGATGGATTCGGTGTTTTCGGTATGGGGCCAAGCGGCCCCGTAATGTCTGAAAACACCCTTGAACACACCTTTTAAGCATTCCCGCACCAACTCCTGTCTGGCCTGTGGAGCTTGCGCTAATTTTCAAAGTGGCCCAAAGGAGGGGAAAAGGTCCCCTGCTCCATTGTACATCATACTAGCATGTATTTTTCTAAATTTGTTCCAAATATTTATATGATGATATTATTCTTTGAGTTTCCCCTTGCACTCTCCAGTGTTCAAAAACTTAAAATTAATATTGTAACATCTATAGTAAAGTACAGGCTTCAAAATACCAGTGCTCATTTGCCAGGTTGTCATTAGAGATAATTTTGTGTTATACCATTATTGACTTTAAGTTGTTTTCCTTTGTTTTTATTTTTTAAGCCCTGACATATTAAGGAGCCAGTTCTTAAAGGTTCTAGGAAGTCACAAGTCCTCTTTACCTAGATAGAACTGAGAGTGCCTAGTACTCGTTAGGTATAAATATCTTACAGGATTGGGCCTCCAGGTACCAAACAATATGAGCAATACAATGCTAACACTACACCCAAAAATGGATTTTCCATCCCATGTGAAATTTCTGTTTTTAGAAATTTGTTTACTAAATATGAAGCATTTTGTTTCAACATTTTCAATCAAAACAAGATGTTTTGCCATTTCTAAAAATTGGTGTGCAAAAACAAAACAACCAAAATACCAAAGTGACTGAAACAGCCAAAATACTAAAGTGACCAAAATAACTGAACCTAAATAATCAAATAAACAGATATGGGAGTGTTTCTTTTGTGTCCAGAAATTATTCAGATATTTGGAGACATAGCCAAAAATGTAAATAAAATTTACAAATAAGAAAATGTCTTTGTGTAATCTGTAATCCAACAACTGACCCTAATCAAAATGTGTTCAAAAGTTTGACTTTGGAGATGGTGAACTGAAATATTTCACTTTGGATATTGTGAGATATTTTGAGTAGGTCACCAAGCTTAAATGACATATTTCATTTCGATTTTCTGGATGCAAATTTTCACTGGAATAGATCAGAGAATTTCTATTTTTATGTTTAAGTGTTTTTTGTTAGAAAAAGCTTTTGTTGAAAATTTCCTGACTAGCCCTACAATTCTCCAATGAGCCTGATCCAAACATTCCTAAAGGAATTTTTCCATTAACTAAAATAGGTTTTGGCTCAAGCTCTATATCATTATAGATATAAAGCAAACAAAAGAGTTCCCAATACATAGCAGTTGCCTGAGTATAAGAGGGGTGATGAATGTACTCCTTTTTCAGGCAAAATAATGAGATTATTAACTTTGTACTTATCTACTAGATGCTGGGGTTACCGTTGAAAGACAGCGTTTATCAACAGTTGCTCCCACTTTGCTCTCCAAGGTACCACAGTATTTCCCTGCATTTAAAATAGGAGATAGCAGCAATCTCTCAGATATCACAGTATGGCAAATGTTAGTAAATGATGACTTTTTAATGACAGCCACAATGCTCTGGTGAAGGATGCTTTACAAATGTGATAGACAGACAGACTGCTATATTCAAGGTATGTTCTTCAAAAACCCTTAGGGAAGTAGCTCAGATAAGTTGAATTTAGACAGTTTATTTTGGCATGAGGTTTTCCTCCTTTCAGAGAAATACTGTTTCAGCCATAGTGTTGTACAGTGATTAATTATACCACCCACTTGCTGGTTATATTAATCATAGGTGAATTCCTTATGGATATTTCAAAAGATTTATTCCTACTACTGTTCTATTTCAGAATGCCAGCACAAATTCAGATAGGGTGAACAAAGCTGTGCCTTTGAATATGTTTCAGAAGCTATTGCTTCTTTACAATCAGCATTCTTGTTGCACAATGCATATGGGTCAGTCTGGTTCTCAACTATTAAGGATGTGAAGGGAGAACATGAGAGATACATATCGACTAAGATAGTGAAATATAGGTTCCTAAACTCCTAATTTAAGATCAAAATATGTGGCCTCATTTCAGAAATGCTAAGCATCTAGGCATTTTTTAGTCTTGCCATTTAGGTTCATGGCAATCAGTCTATGTTTCTAGGCCCTCTTTTGGGATGTTTTTAGGCATGCCCTGCCCAGAGTAAGTCCCTCACTCCATACAGGATTCAGCCTGGGTGCCAAAAAGAACGAAGGTGGCCTGGGCCAGGGAGGGGGCAGGGCAACGCGTGGATGTGCATCCGCATAGCCCTGTCCCTGCGCTGCTTGGAGCAGCCTGCCCTCTCCCTGACAAGCGACCAAAGCATCCTATGAGGCCTCCGTGGCTGCCTGGAAGTGCCATGGACCTGGACCAGTGTAAGAAAAAACAGGCCATCAAATGTAACAACCTGCTTTCCAGTCCAGTGTCTGTTGCACAGGTCATGGCAGTGTTTAGCCCAGGCTGTTCCTCAGGGGTGGCCCTGAGGAACAGCCTGGGCTAAGCACCGCCTTGACCCATGCAAACCTGGGTTTTGGCCCGGGCCAACATCTGGTGGCTGCATTCAGCTGTGACAAGAGCATGGATTATCCATGCCTGAAAAAGTGTGGTAATCCATGTTATTGTCATGTCTGAAAATACCCTTAGTAATCCATGTCTTTCTTGCATATCTATCTGTGATGCTGTCAGGGAGCAGGGGGCTGGACTAGTTGACCCTTGAGGTACCTTCCAATTGTAAAGTCTATATGTTTTAGAAAGGACCCCACCTTAAAAGTACAATCCTTATTCAGACACGTTTTCTATTGAAGTAACTGTGGTAATATTGCTGGAGTTTAACTGTAATCTGGCACCAGAAATGTTCAACGCAGCTACTGACCAGAGAGAAATATGTAACCTATCTTGGGGAAATGGTCTCTGAACTGAGGCACAGAAATTCATAAAAATGAATTTCATTCCATGGATTCTGCTACTAACATATAACCCTACAGCAACCACCAAGGACCTGTCCTGCAAGGTAAGAAAGTCTGATCTTCTATCTACTTTGTCTTTTCTAGCTACCTCAATTTCTACTAATATGTCTTAACACCCCAGAGTGAGAACTAGAACCTAGGACTAAAGTATGGTAAGCCTGAAAACGTATCTTAGAGAGCCAGTGTGGCCCCCGGTTCAAGTCTCACCTTAGCCATGAACTCACTGGATGACTCATGAATTCACTGGGTGACATTGGGCCAGTCACAGATCTGTTTGTCAGGAGCCGCACAGCACAGCGGCGGTGGGGATCCCGATGGCTGACGGCCGCTGTGGCAAGAGGGCATTCTGGGAGGGTCGGGGAGGCCGCTGTGGGGGATGGAGCTACACCACGCTCTCTGGAAGCTCCTGGCCCCGCCGCCCCACAGCAGGCAGAGAGCGGCATCGAGCATAGCAGCGGATTGGGGCCCCACCCTAGGCTCACCTGTTGCTATTAAGAGTAGGCCTATAAAGGGAACTGGCGGAGGTAGTAGCCCCGCCGGTAATCATTTATAAGAGGCTGGCCCTTGGATGATCGTGTTCCTGCGTAGTATTGGCGTGAGCATGGTTTTTGGAGAGTGCTTGAATCCTGTGTATTCCCTTCCTGGAGTGACGAGTGTGGAGTGAGTGAGTGAGTGTGATTGTTGTGTTCGTGTTGTTTCCAGGGTACTTAGTGACTAGTGACTGGTGGGTTTGGGTGGTGGTTACCAGTTCCTTGTCCAGTCCCTCCCTATTTCGTACCTGCACTACCCGCTCCCTGAGTGGAAGCCCTTACCTCAGCACTCCCCTGCTCCCCAAATCCCCATCCCTTTCCTCATCTCCCCCTCCCCGCTGGGATTCCCTTCCCCATTTCCTTGACCTGCACCTCCCCCGCACACGGTGCCCTGGGCCCGAGGAGTTCCCCGAGCGTGTGGTTCCCTCCTCTGTTTGTCCTTGTCTGTAGGGGCAATTGGCTCTCTCTCTGTCCCTATGATGAAAAGGGTTGCCCTCTGCTAAAGGGGGAAAGACCAACCTATACCCTGAGGGACCGTATTTCCCAGATAGAGATCTCCCATAGAGAGAGAGCCGCCTCTTGTGTGCTTGTCTTCCCTGGCCCCTTGGGGGAGCCTTTCTGGAGGTTCTCCCCCTTTTCACCCTTCCCCCGTGACACTGTTAGCCTAACCTACCTCACAGGGTTTTTGTGTGTTGTTAATGTTACAGTTAATAAGCTATATAATTGTCAGCCACTCTGAACCTAAAGGATAGGGTGGGATAAACAAAAATCTAAATAAACAATCTACTCAGCTACACTCTGCCAGAAAATTGCAGTATTGGCTACTGGGTAAGTATGTTAACTACTTCACTAGATGTAGAATTAAAGACAGCCCAAAAGCTGTTTTTGTAGCTCAACAGATAGAGCTTTTTACTGGAACTTTGAAGGTCCAAGCATGGATTATGTTAAGACATGTTATAGATATTACCATCAGCAGCAGTGCTTCCACTGATGTGGCTTACATCTATTTGAAACGGTCTGCCACGTTTTACCAAACTATGGAGTCGGTCCTTGAATCAAAAAGGTTGAGAATCCCTGATTTAATCTTATATAGCATACAGGGAAATAATTCTGAGAATAATCATGAAATGGTTAATAAGCTTAAAATTGTATGTCTTGGCTTCTCAGAATTAAGTCTCTGGATTCCCGAGTCCTCCAGTTGTCCCAACAGGGCTTCCTTGATTTTCAGTCTCACTTTGATTGGCAAAGGATCTTCTCACTTTGACTTTTATTTTGGAGAAGGGAAGATAAAGTACACTCATGATTTCACCTAATATGTGAAGACTTTACAAAATCCATAAAAACAAACTGAGTCACTCATGACCAAGCAAAGATTCTAATGCAGAAAAGTCCTATAGCACCTACTGCAATGTGCAATAAAATTAAAATATTTGTGCACCTCTCTACTTGTGCATATTAATTGTAAACATATTCAGACTAGAGTCAGTTGTGTGGTGTCATTGGAATGTCATGCAATTCCTTTGTGCTGGACCACCAAGTTGCAACATGAGCCAACCTGGTGGGCTTGAATGTTCCCTGTGCTTGCACAAATTGCAAATGACAGGTGACAACACTGCAGGGAAGGAGACACACACACACACACACCCTGACAGCAGTGTTAGTTGGCTGTAATGAATGTACTCAAAATAAACCCTTAAATATGCACCTGAGCTAACCTTCAGGCTAACCTTCATCAGTCTTGCTTCCTATTTTTATTCCTGCATCCGGCACCTTCAGTGAAGCCACAGGTGGAGGTTCCTCAGAGTTGCAACTAAGACAACCAATGAAACGTCTGTCAACATTATAAAAACTGTGTTGAAGTCTCAGTAAAGCTATAATGTGGAGACAAAGACCATTGATAGAGAACTTCCTGATTGAAGAGAATGAGCAGGTGTAGGAAGACCCACTCTTGCAGTAATGTTAAATTTATTTTTGATAAGAATGCACAACCATCATTATTTAGTCTTGAAAGGGAAGCATAGGAGAAGACTTTAGTTAGGTATTTAAGATTATGAAGAGTATAGTTGTCCCCGCATCATGAAACGAGGAAACATATACAAGTTATTGAGTAGAAAAGGCTGCAACTCTTTATTAACCTTACAATGACTCAGTCTGGGAAACAACAAAAATCAGAATCTTCCTGGTCCAGTGCTTTCAATTTTTATTGATTTATTTATTAACAATTTTTTACCCCGCGCCTTCTGCTCTAGGCAGCTTAGGGCAGCTTACATATAAAACTAAAAGTATATAAAACTAAAACAGCACATTAAAAGAGAAGGCAATAAAACAACAAACAATACCACCCCTCCCTAACCCACACACCCCACCCTACACCCCATCTCCCTCGTCAAATACCTGGTAGAACAGCCAGGTCTTCCTCATATGCCGGAAGGATGGGAGGTCCAGGGCCATCCGGGCCTCCACTGGGAGGGAGTTCCACAACCTAGATGTGGCCACCAAGAACACCCTCTCCTTAGTGACCCCCTCGGACCACACGGGGAACCTCGAGAAGGGCACTGCCAGCATACTGCAGGGGTTGTTCCAGAGCACAGGGATTGAGGCAATCCCACAGGTAAGTTGGGCCAAGATTGTATAGGACTTTATAAGTCAAAACCAAAATCCTGAAGACTATAGGCAGCCAGTACAGAGCCCAGAGCACTGGCATAATATGCTCACAGCAGCCCAACCCCATAAGAGGATGGGCTACCGCATTCTGCACTAGTAGCTACAGTCTCTGAACCGTCACCATGGGTAGCCCCACATAGAGTGCATTACAATAGTCCAACCTTGAGGTAATGAAAGCATGGATGATAGTGACCAGGTCGCTATCTGAAATGTGTGGCCAAAGTTGATGCACCCGGTGTAATTGGTGGAACACACTCCTC
>QEPC01014630.1:3622880-3650194 GCA_003113815.1 Sphenodon punctatus
CAAACCAAGCCCCCCCCCGCATGGTAAATCGCGCCGAGGCGCAGAATTGGCCCCTGACTCCCGCGGAATTTTAAAAAAAATTCCGCGGAAGAATTGGGGCCCTGCCCATATGTCTCAGACTCTGATCTCACCACTATCATCCATGCGTTTGTCACCTCGAGGCTAGACTATTGCAATGCACTCTACATGGGGCTGCCCATGATGATGGTTCAGAAGCTGCAGCTAGTGCAGAATGCGGTGGGCCTTCTCCTTACTGGGACGGGACGCAGGGAGCACATGACACTGGTGCTCCGAGCACTGCACTGGCTGCCTATTGTTTTCCGGGCCCAATTCAAGGTGCTGGCATTGACTTTTAAAGCCCTTCACAGTCGAGGACCTACTTATCTAAGCAATTGCCTCACCTCCCCTGGGCCCCTGCGGTTGTCCGGGGGTGCCCTCCTGGAAGTCTTACATTACTGTCAGGTTCAGACGGATAGGAGGGCGTTCTCAGTGGCTGCACTGTCACTTTGGAACTCCCTTCCAATGGGGGATTGCCTCACCTTGAATCTTCTTGCCTTCCAACGGAATTGTAAGACCTGGCTTTTCCACCAGGCTTTTGGCAGGGGAGATGGGGAGGGTGGGATGGGTATGTTGGGGTAATTTTGGGGGGTTTGCACTGTGGGTTTTATTTTGCACAGGATTAGCGTTTTAATGGAGTTTTAATATGTTTTATATTTTTATATTTACACTGTTTTTATTATGAATGTTGTGAGCCGCCCTGAGTTGCTTGTAGGGGCACGGTAAAAGCGTATAAATAAATAAATAAATAAATAAACTGCAGTTTTCAAACCACGAAATTAAATTTGAAGCCATTTTGTGCTCCCTGACCCCCTTAATGGAATATGAAAACCAAACTTGAAACAGTAAACTGCAATATCCCTACTAGGGTACTCCTGCAACCATTCCCACAGAGCATCACACTCTTCTGATGTTGGGGCCCTTCCTCCTGATTGTGGGGGCACCTGCAGTAGGTCTCCCTTTTCCTTGACTCCTCCAAACTGGGTTTTTCCCCTAAATGAACGTTTCCATTTGTTACAGGCTGAGGCAGCATGCAGGCCAGAGCAGTTCAGACTAGGGGTGTGCACCAGGCCCGCATATCGTTTTTGTTTTTCATCTTCATTATTCAAAAATGTCGTTTTCATTATTGGTATTAACAACAATGTCATTTTTGTTGTTTTTGTTATAGTTTTTATCGTTATCGATATCATTATTGATATTTGTTATCATTATCAATATTCGTTATCGATATCATTATTGATATTGGTACCATTTCAAATGAAGATTTTATTTTTGATATTGGTATCGGTATTGATTCCCTTGCACAACTAATATCTATCTAAATCTAAGGGAGACGGGAAGGGAAAAGGAAAACTATTATCGAATCAATTATCTATATAACTATTCTAATCTAAATGTCTATAATATATATCTATATCTAATCTATACTACTTATCTATATATAATGTACAGGGGGAGAAGGGCAAGGAAAGGGAGAAGGTAAACTATAGGGTATGATGAAGGAAAGGTATTATAGGGTATAACGAAGGAAAGTTATTGACTAGGGAGGAGTTTTTGTGTGCAAGGACCACAGTTCTGTGGTATTGGGTAGGTATTGTAGTCAGGTATTGGCTAGGTATTGTAGGTTATGATGATGGAAAGGTATTGGCTAGGGCTAGGATGAAGGAAAGGTATTAGCTAGGGAGGATTTTTTGTGTGCAAGCACCACAGTTCTGTAAATGCAACCTGACAAGCAGAGCTCTCACAGAACAGAGAGAAAGCCTGGCCTTCCCATTATAAAGGGTTTCAGTGCCCTCCCCCAGAGCTCCCCTGATTGATTGTGGGAGGCAACAGGCATTGAGCAATCACAGAGTGCCATGAGACTGCTGGGGCCTGCTTGTGCTGCTCATTGGCCAGTGATACATCCATCAGATACTGCAGAGCTGCTCGCCCCTCCCAACACAGGCACAGTTCAAGAGTTCAACCCTGTTAAGACTCTGAGATGTCTGCTTCCTCCTCCCCTCTCAACATTTTCCCTCCAAAACCCAACTGCCACAGCACTAATAGCAACAATGATAACGACATTGTCATTTTCATTTCTCGTTTTTGTTTCTCGATCTCATTTTTATCATTTTTGCTATCATTACCAATACCATTATTGGTATTCTCGGTTGTCATTATCGGTATTCTTGGTTGTTGTTTTTGTTATCGTTGTTGTTATTCTCGGTTGTTGTTTTCATTATTACAATAACAAAAATGAAAACGACAATTTTTGTTATTGTTATTGTAATAATGAAAATGACATGCACACCCCTAGACTTCAGATAGCTCTACCATAACTTCCAGCTGGTACAAAAGCAACACCCCCCATCATTAAAATCCCAGCAAGGTAGTGACTGCTGTTCATCCATCCCACCAGAGGTCTTGGCATAAATCTTCATACCTTTATGGGCATGAGGGGGCGGCTAATAAATGTAAATAAATAAATAACTAAAAAAATATCAAGGAACCACCACCCTTGGAGATTACATGCCTGCGAACAAACCTGGGAAGGTTTGTTGGTTCATACATTCAAGCCAAAAGTCTTGGGCATGTATGTCCCACCTGAGCCCTGGGGTAATTGTATCTCACTGCTGCTCCATTACTTGAATCAAAGGCCCACCTCTAGATGTCCTGGTACTTCATCAGTTCCATGGCTATCCATGGTTAAGCCTGCAGCATGATGCCCATGTATACAGTATAGGCTTCAGACCAATTTTTCCAGTTTCTATCTTCTTTGGGCCGCTTAAGCCACTTAGTGTCTCCAGATTCCACTTTATCAGTCCTGTCAGGCATGGGATCACTGATCAAGAGGGTGAAAATATCAATATATTCACTTTTCCATTTCTTCTCCCTAGTCACCTGCAGTAGGTGAACACCTATGGGGGCAGATACTGATGCATACCCTGCCTGGAGCAGGGGAGCCCCTGTAGCTGGGGGTTGCATGGGTTGATGACATGGCAAAACAGGAGTAGTACCCATACCAACCCCTTGTTGGGTGTCACTATCTTGTGCCAATATGCTACTACTTGGGAGGGGGACAGGATGGCTGTTCCAAGACCTGAATGCAGGCAGGCCCTAGGCTACAAGGCCCTGCACATGCACATATCCACCCACACATATTCACCCACAACAGATGATGAAGGTCCTGCACAACCAGCTGCGCCACCCCGGGGTTGGATGCACACCTATCCGGACCCTTCAAGTAGAAGGATGAGGCCTCACCATAGTTCTCTTGCTCGCTGGGTGGCCTGGTGAGGTTGAGGACCTGGGTAGTATCCTCTTTTGCCCGAGCAACTTCTTGCATCCTCCTCCAGCAAATCCATTCTGTTCAGGAAAGCTCTAACTTCTTCCTCCCTAGATGAGGTCGATGCCTTTCTCTGCCTTCATGCTTGTGGGGCACCATCACTGTAACAAGAAGTGATGCAGACCCTCCTTCAGCCTCCCGCCACAGTTTCCCTCTCTTCCCCTAGTGGGCTCCTGCTCAGAAATTCCTTGGGGCCTGGGGCAATCCTTGCAGTCCACCAGGGGTGCCTTCTTGGAGGTCCCCCAGGTAAGCCGGGGGGGGGCACAATGGAGAGGGCATTCTTGGTGGCCGCACCACAGTTGTGGAACTCCCTCCCAGAAGAAGTTCAACTGGCCCAGGGTCTTCTGGCCTTCCACCAGGCCTGTAAGACCTGGCTGTTCGTCCAGACCTTCAGGGAAAGGAGTGGGTAGGGTGAGGGAGGAGGAGGGGTTTAGTTTTTCACTGTTCTTATCTTATTTAAGTGGTTTTAGATTCCCTTTTTGTCTGTGCTTTTTACTGTATTTACTGTTTTATGATTTTAAAATGTGGAAGTTGTGAACCGCCCTCAGCCATCTGTTGACAAGAGGGGGTGGGATATAAATTTGAATATTAATCGATCAATCAATCAATCGATCACTGGCTAAGAGCAGAGCTGCAGAAGCCGTCCATTGAGAAGGCCGACTACAGCTCTGCCTCAGGCCAGTGCCCCAGGTTTGGGCAACCTGCTCTGCTGGCGGTGCTTCTGGATGGTCTGGAGCACCACAAGCAGGGCTGGAGCAGCCTGCTCCACCTCTGCTCTGCCTGTACATCTGGCAGCCCACCTTTATACAGACGGGCCACCAGGGGTGAGGGGAGCAGAGGCAGGGCTGCTGTCCGTCTGTTTACATCTAGTGAGGAAGGACTCGCATGTGCCACATGTCTTGCATTTGTAGCAGCAACATCTGGTCCCAAGCTACAAATAGCTACGTAATGGACAGCCCCCCTTAGAAAATGTAAATACAAATTTAAAAAAGGGAATGCTTTTTTAAAAATAGTATCTGCCAAATTCACTACTACAGGTAAGAATTGAACACTGTGAATAGATTTTAACAGAGGATGGATAAAATACGACTTATAACGGGGTGGACAAAGTTCCCTAATACCAAGAGCCACATCCATATGCCACAATAGGGCCAAAGAGTTGTGCGTGGTAGAGGTGTGCACCAGGGGCCCATTTTGTTTTTGTTTTCCATTTTCGTTATTTAAATATGTCATTTTTGTTTTCATAAATATCAAATTGTCGTTTTCGTTTTTGCTTTTGTTTTCATTTTCCATTGGTTTCAATGAAAAACACATTTTTGGTTTTATCTTTTTTGTTGTTTGTTATATGTGTCTGAATCTTGGAGGGATTGTGCCTCCAATGGAAGGCATTAAGTGTACAAAACATTGGATAAAGGAATCCAATTTTATAAGCAGCTGAATTATATTATTTTGCAAAATTCTGCATATACATTCTTAGCTGTAACTTCTTTGCCTCACAATTAATATAGATGAAACTTTGCACACATACACCCCTTCCTATATTTACCATCTCTGCCAAATTGTAGAATGATTTGATAAGGGGTCCTGGTGGTATAAGCAATTAACTTATAGATGTATATCTGACTGTAACATCTTTGTAGTACAACCAGTGTACATGAAATTTGGCAGGCCTATTATATCACACTTTCATGATCATCTCTGCAAAATATTGGAAATATGTGATAAAGGGTCCCAATTTTATTTGCCTGAACAGCAAATGCAGAGAAGGAGCCTATGACAGGGATTCTCTGATGTGTCACTGTGGTATAAGATCGGTTTGTGATGCCAATTGGCCAGCAGAAATGTCAATCAATTATCCTCATTCTGTACTGTGACCATCCCAACTTCTCTCCCCCACTTGTTACTGGGAAGTCAGAAGCATCTGTTTAGGAAACAGCAAATAGAGATTCTCTTATGTCTTCTGTCACAGTACTGCAAGATGTGATTGTGTGACTGTGATGATAATTGGCCAGCCTGGATGTGTAAACTATGTCTCCTGATTTCTGGGATGCTATCCCCAAAGTCCCAGTAATGTTACTTCATTGCCCGCCTGAGGGTCGCCCCCTATGCCCGCATCAAAGCCACTACCGATTGGTCCTGTAAAGCTGGAAGCATGCAGTAATTGTCCAGTGAATGTGTTTGTCAGTCTTTTGGGTTGCTCCACATCCTTCCTCCTACAGTCTCTCTCCCCTGCCATGCCAGGTGCCTGCCTCTGACTGGCACTGCATGTGCTGCTATTTATCTGAATAATGGTCTTCAAGGGGACAACTTCAATTGCTTATAAAATTGGGTTCCTTTATCAAATTGTCCTGTAGTTTGGCAGAGATGACAGGGAAGGTATGTGATATATTCCTGCCAAATGTCCTGTAAACAGGATGGAATATAAAAATGTTACAGCTGGAAATGTTTTTTCAAGTTAATGTCTTATACCATCAGAACCCTTTATTCAATCTTTCTGGAAATTGGCAGGAGTGTTAAGCATGTGGAGGGACATAATATTAGAAGTTGTAGCCATGAATGTATATGGAGCTTTTATTAAAATTACAACATTCCATTGATTCTAGAATTGGTTCCCTTTATCTAATTGTTTTGAACATTAGTACACTGAACATTAGATAATGCTCTCCTTTGGGGGTACAACCTCCCCAAGTGTCATCAGAATTGAACAAGAAATTAAAACGTTATAGCCAGAAATATATTTTTCAGTGTTTTCCCTTTATTTCAAAAACAAAATGTAATTTTCATTTCCATTTTTGTTATTATTATTTGTTGTTTTCGTTATTGCAATATGATAATGAAAATGACAATTTTCGTTATTGTTATTGTATTAACAAAAGTGACATGCACACCCCAGTTTGCCCACTTCTGACCTTTGACAAAATATATAAATGCTAGTCCTATCCAACTAGCACTGGATAAACCCAGAAGGTGCCTTCTATCCTTAAAAATTCTCCACATCTAGGCTTGTTAACCAACCCCTTCTATTCAATGAGTCTGATTTAATCTTGTAACGAGGTGGCTGTAAATTCTTGCAAACCCGAGTCTCTTCTCATTTCCACAAACACACAAAGTTTCAAGTCAATCAATCAATCAATCAATCAATCAATCAATCAATATTTATTTGCGTGACTGTAGGTCATTGCATATTTGAAAACTTTACAAATCTAAATCATACAACTAAAAAATAAAGAATAAAACACAAATTAAACAAGTTCCAAAGGAAATTAAATAATGATGATAATAATAAAAGTATTAATATACTGAATTAGTCAATGCTCCATGAGTCTTCTGGGCCCCTTCTTAGAGCACTCCACTGAGGAGATATTTATTTATTTATTTATTTACTTATTTATTTTGTTAATTCAATTTTTACCCCACCCCTCTCACAAAAGCAACTCGTGGCGGCTCACAATTGCATAAATATAAAACAATCAATTTCAATAAAAATATGTAAATACAAAAATATATTTAAAAACCACATAAACATTAAGCAATATAATCTAATCTGTACAAAAAATCCCCTCCCCCCACCAAACGCATGGCGGAAGAGTCAGGTTTTACCATTTTGTTGGACGGCAAGGAGATCTGTGATCACTCAGATAAGTAGGGCCCAGGCCGTGAAGAGCTTTAAAGGTCAACACCAGCATGTTGAATTGGGTCCGGAAGACAATAGGCAGCCAATGAAGCACTTGGAGCACGGATGTTATGTGTTCCCTGTGGCCCGTCCCAGTAAGGAGGCAGGCCACTTCAGTCTGCACTATCTGCAGCTTCCAAACCATCACCTTGGCCAGCCCCATGTGGAGAGCATTGCAAAAGTCTAGCCTCAAGGTGACGAATGCATGGATGACAGTGGCAAGATTGGAACATGAAACAAATGGGTGGAGCCTGTTCACGAGATGTAACTGGCAAAAGGCACCCCTGGCCACAGCCAACACCTAGGAATCCAGGCGTAGCTGTGAATTCAGGAGCAACCCCAGGCTCTGACAGATGGAGCCAATGGAGGACAGAAACCCCCGATAATGAGGGAAACCTCACTCAGATTACCGACCCCGCCTACTAGCATTACTTCTGTCTTATTGGGATTGAGCTTCAATCGGCTCAACCTCATCCAATCCCTCACAGCAGCCAAACACCAGAACAGCAGTTAGACTGCAGGGCCTGGGTCAGATAAAAATGAAAATTACAGCTGGGTGTATAAGGACTTCCAGATCCAGCACAACATTTAGGAGTCCAACATCTAAGCAAAAATGCACATGCATAGGGAGGGAAGGAGGGACTATGAACAGTGACATCACTCGTGTGCTGAAGTTGACTGATTGCAGCATAGAATCTGGTTACGTACCTATGTTGTTGCTGTGCGGACAGCAAATAAGGTTTTCTTTGCTGCCCTCATTGCGTCCGCTAAGTCCCACCTGGCTGAACTGTTCTGGGTGGTGAGGGGGCTGGTCAGTCCGGCCTCCCTCGGCCTAGACTTAAAATCATCAAATGCTCGCTGTGATTTGTTTGTGGACCTTTTTGCGGATAAAATTGCTCAAATTCACCACAGTTTTTATGCAATTTTTTTAGCAGTGGGTGGGTCAGAGGCAGTAGAAGTCCCTTCTTGTCCTGTTTTGTGGGATGAATTTCAGGTTGTGTTGCCCTTGGATGCGGGGGATGCTCTTGGGACTGTTCGAGCCACTTATTGTGAATTAGATCCATGCCTGTCCTGGCTGGTTAAGGCTACCCAGGAGACATTGGGACCATTGCTGGCAGGGATAGTCAGTGCCTCCCTTGGGGAGGGCAGGGTGCCAGACTGCCTCAAGGAGGCAGTGGTGTGGCCTGTACTCAAGAAGTCATCTTTGGATGTTGGCGTCCCGGCCAGCTATCGGCCGGTCTGTAACCTTTCCTTTTTAGGGAAAGTTATTGAATGGGTGGTGGCTCGGCAGCTTTGGGAGCATTTGGACGGGGCCCATTTTCTTGATCCCTCGCAGTCTGGCTTTCATCCGGGTTATGGCACGGAGACCTACGCTTGTGCCCTTGGTCGACAACCTCTCCCGTGAGATGGACCAGGGTCATTTGACCCTGTTGATCCTGTTAGATCTCTCAGCTGCATTTGATACCGTTGATCATGAGTTGCTGATGATTTGGCAGTGGGACCGGGTGGGGATTAGTGGAACTTTTCTTGAATGGTTCTGTTTTTCCTGGCTGGGAGAACCCAGCGTGTGGTGCTGGGGGAGTTTTCATCTCCCCCCGCCCCGGGGCCTCATGTGTGGGGTTCTGCAGGATTCCATTATATTTATTATTATTATTATTATTATTATTATTATTATTATTATTATTTGTATAGCGCCAGCTGTGTACCTGGCACTTTACAGAACAATAAGATAGACGCGGTCCCTGTCTACAGTTTACAATCTAATGGACACGAAGGGGGGAGACAAGGAGAGGGGACATAGGGAGAGACAAGGGATAAATAACATCCCATTTCTTGTTCAATGTGTATATGCAGCCTTTGGGGGAGGTTGTCAGGGAGTCTGGGGTGAGATGTCATCAATATGCTGATGACACCCAGCTATATCTCTCATTTTCATATGACTCAGGCCCAGCAGTCTCGGTGCTTACCCAGTGTTTGTCGTCTGTGGGGGATTGGATGAGGGCAAGCTGCCTGAAATTAAATCCTGACAAGACGGAGGTGATGGTTGTGGGGAAAGCCGAAGGCGTGATGGCCCCCATCATTGATGGGGTCTGTCCTCCCCTGATTTCTCAGGTCTGGAGTCTGGGGGTGCTCCTGGACCCACAGCTCTGTCTGGATGCCCAGGTGGCAGCTGTGGCAAAGGGGGCATTTCACCAGTTACATCTGGTGCATCGGCTTAGGCCATATGTCTCAGACTCTGATCTAGCCACAATCATCCATGCTTTTATTACCTCGAGATTGGACTACTGTAACGCACTCTACATGGGGCTACCCTTGGTGGTGGTTTGGAAGCTGCAGCTGGTGCAGAATGCGGCGGTCCATCTCTTGACTGGGATGGGCCGATGCGAGCACGTTACACCAGTGCTTCGCTCTCTTCACTGGCTGCCAATAGTTTTCTGGGCCCAATTCAAGGTATTAGTGTTGACCTTTAAGGCCCTAAATGGCTTGGAGCCCACCTATCTGCAGGACCACCTCATGCTCCGGGGCCTAGATAGGCCCCTGCGGTTGGCTGGGGGCGCCCTCCTTGGGGTCCCCCGGGTTTCCCGGGTGTCTACCATGAGGAGGGCGTTCTCTGTGGCTGCGCCGCAGCTGTGGAACTCCCTTCCATTGGAGCTCCACCTGGTTACCGACCTCCCCTCTTTCCGCAGACAATGGAAAACTTGGCTGTTCTGCCGGGCCTTTATCAAGGGAGATGGGGTGGGTGGGTATAGGTTTTTTTTAGCCTGTTTTAATTGTAGTTTTATGATTGTGTATTTTTAATATGTTTTTAAAATGTTGTTAGCTGCCCCGAGATGCCTGAGGCAGGAGGGGGCGGCATATAAGTTTTAATATAAATAAAAATAAATAAATAAATAAATGAAATGACAGTGGGTGCGATCTGGAATCCCTGAGTGTGTGCCTTTCGTGTGTGCTGCACATGCATGTGCGCATACACATGTGTGGTTTTCACACAGTTTGCACAAGAGCTAGTCTCTGTAACGGGTGTGCGTGGTGTGCACATACATGCACGTCCACAGAACTTAATTATTTATTTATTTTGTAGCATTTTTATGTCGCACCCTCCTGCACAATGGCAGCTCTCGGGGCAGCTTACAACATTTTAAAATTACAATAAAATCAACAATTAGAATTCTAACTAAATATTTAAAAACATAAAATTACTAAAAAGCGGACCAAAACACTTCCCCTACTCCCCTTCCCATCTCCCTCCCCAAAGGCCTGGCAGAACAGCCAAGTCTAACACTGTCTTCGAAAAGAGGGGAGGTCTGGGGCCAAGCAGGCCTCCATCAGGAGGGAATTCCACAGCCTAGGCATGGCCACTGAGAATGCCCTCTCCATCATCGTCACCCAGGAAACCCAGGGGACCTCGATTCAGGCATCCCCGGCTGACCGCAAGGGCTGCTGCACAGCCCAGGGCATGAGGCGATCCCGCAGGTAAGCATGTCGCAGGCTGTTTAGGGCTTTATAGGTCATTACCAACACCTTGAATCGAGCTCAGAAGACAGTAGGCAGAGAATGGTGTAATGTGCTCGCAACAACCCATCCCCGTCAGGAGATGGGAAGCCGCATTCTGCACCAGCTTCAGCCTCTAGACCATCACCAAGGATAGCCCCACGTAGAGTATGTTGCAGGAGTCCAATCTAGAGGTAATGAAGTCATGAATGATGGTGGCCAGATCAGAGTCCGAGACATACGGCCATTGACATCACACCAGATGTATCTGGCAAAAAGCACTCCTCACTACAGCCGCCACCTGGGAATCCAGGCGGAGCTGTGACTCAAGGAGCACCCCCAGACTATGGACCTGAGAGGCTAAAGGGGGGCAAACCACATCAATGACAGGAGCCACCACCACCACCCCTCAGCCCTACCCACCAGCATTACCTCCGTCTTGTCGGGATTCAACTTCAGATGGCTCGCCCACATAATCTCAGTGCCAATCCCCCACAGCCGCCAAACACCGGGTAAGCACCAAGACTGCTGGGTCTGGGTCTGGGTCTGCAGAAAAGGAGAGGTAAAGTTGTATATCATCAGCGTACTGTTGACATTGTACACCGAACCTCTCCTGACCTTGCCTAAAGGCTGCATATACACATTGGACAGGAGGAGGCGACAGAATAGAACCCTGTGGGACTCCACACATGAAGTCCCGGGGAGATGAAGAACACTTCCTGAGAACCACTCATTGAGTTCTCCCACCAGGAAGGAGCGGAACCATTCAAGAACAATTCCTCCCACCACAGCCCGGTCCCACATCAACGGTATCAAATGCAGCCGATAGATCTAATAAAATCAAAAGAGCTTATCTGCCCTGATCTAATTCATGGAGCAGGTCAACGACCAAAGCCACAAGCATAATCTCAGTGCCAAACGCAGGGTGAAAACTGGACTGCGAGGGATCCAGAAAACTGACCCGATCCAGATGCCCCTGAAGCTGCTGAGCCACCACCCGTTCAATAACCTTCCCTAAAAAGGGAAGGTTAGAGACTGGCCAATAGCCAGCAGGGGAGCCAATGTCAAGAGATGGTTTCTTGAGCAGAGGCCGCACCACCGCCTCTTTAAGGCAGTCCGGCACTCTGCTCTCCCTAAAGGAGGCACTGCAACCCCAGCCAGCAATGGCCCTAATGTCTCCTGGCAGGCCTTGACCAGTCAGGATGGGCATGGATTTAATTCACATCAGGTGGCTCTAACCATCCCAAGGACATCTGTCGTGTCAGCGGGTGCCCCCCACTGAAATTAATCCCATGAAATTAGACAAGGCAGGGCCTCCACAGCCTCGGGTTTACCTACTGCTATAAGTGTGGTATCGAAGTCATGATGAATCTGAGCAATTTTATCCACAAAAAAGTCAACAAACATGTCACAGCAAGCACTGGAAAATTCCAGTTATAGGCAGAGGAGGCCAGACTGACCAGCCTCTGCACCAACCGGAAAAGCTCAGCTTGACGCTACTTCGCAGATGCTATGAGGGTAGCAAAGAACACCTTCTTTGCTGCCCGCACAGCTACAGCATATGCTTTCAGACTAGCTGTATGCTGCAATCGGTCAACTTCAGTGCGAGTACGGCGCCACCATCGCTCTAACCGCTGCCCCTCCTGCTTCATCCATCACAGATCCTCTGTAAACCACGGGGATTTACGTCATCGACATCCAGGAAGCGGATGCCTAGGAGCAGTTCAATCGATGGTCTGAGTCAGCAAGATGTTCCAAAGAGCTACGAGGTCATCAAGCGATCGACCATCGGGATTGGGAGATAATTCCCCTAGAGCATTCTGGAACCTCTCTGGTTCCATAAGTTTCCGGGGGCAAGCCAACTGAACTGGTTCAACACGCCTCCAGGGGCAGACATACACCAGGAAACTGGCCCGGATAATGATCCGACCATGACGAGGGCACAGCTGACACGTCCTCAAGGCCAATGCAGAATATCAGATCGAGGGTATGTCCTCCATCATGCATTGGGCCAACAACCCTTTGAAACAGTCCCATGGTTGTCATGACAGCCATGAACTCACGCTCTGCTCCCCCAAGATTGGCATCAGCGTGGATATTGAAATCCCCCAGGACTATAGCCCTTGGATATCGCAAGACCACCTCTGACACCAATTTGCAAGACCACCTCTGACACAGCTAGAGTGTGTAGGGATGCTGCTGTACAGGTAGGTGCACGGTATATCATCAGCAGCCCTAATCTGTCCCTGGCCAAATCAATCACAAGGTGGACGCCCTCTATACCCAAAATATTTCTTTCTTTCTTTATTTACTTACTTACTTATACTATTTATATGCTACCCCCTCCTGCCTCAGGCATCTCGGGGTGGCTCACAATATATTAATACATTTAAAACATTAAAACATTAAAATAAACCATATTAATTTCAGTTAAAACAATATAAACCCTCCCCCAACCTAACCCATCCACCCCATCTCCCTCGGGAAAGGCCTGGCGGAATAGTCTGCACTGGATAGCTCCTCACAGACCAAGTGTCTTTAAAAATAATGGCTACACCCCCCCACCCCAGGTCGGGGCTGATGCTGTACAGAGTATCTGGCCGGAACAAGATCAGCCAGAATTGGCTCCGACTCAGTGTCCAGCTAGATCTCTGTAATACACATGAGGTCGGCCGATCTTAGGATCACCCCAAGTGACTTAACCACTGTTTTCTGTATTAGTTTATATTCCTTTATAATTATGAATGCCCTGTTTTCTGAATCTAGACTGTGGCCTTGGTCCTCTCGTGCCATGCTGATTTCTGGGAAGCCTGTCTCCTGAGGTGAGGCCAGCTTCAGCTCCCTGGCCTTATCTCTGTCAGCAGGGATAAGATGCAAAGGCATAGCTAGGTTGAAATGGACCACGGTGTAGAAGATGGAATGGGGCCCCATGTCCCTTCCCAGCAGCAGGGACACAGCTGCACTAGGGGGTGTGGGCCGTCCAGGCTTGTGGGTCGTGGTGAAGCTGAATCACCTGTCCCTATTAAGTCTGACCTAGATTTCTCCAAGCCATTGCTTGCTCATTGGACCCTAGAGGTAAGTTGAGGGCTCAGACTTGCATAGCAACTCCCCTTCCAGCCAATTAGCAGCATTCTCCAGCCTTCCAGCTTGATCAAGCAACCATTCTAGGTGCCTGGGTTACATCCATTACCAAAGTGTCATGTCCTGCAAACATTTAAGTCAGTACAGAAACTCATGGTCTAACCCTGCTAATACTGTGAGGAATATTATATCCCTCTCTAGACTGGTCTCTTTATTTTTTCCCCCTTGCTACCATCATCAGTGCATAATTTAATTTTCACAGAGAATGTGAAGAGTTGACCCAGCTACATAAACAGAACCAGCCACTTGACCTTTCTGCTTGTGTATGTTTCCTTTTCTGTCCAATCAAAATGGTGCCAGCTTTCATTTCTGAGCCTAGGGTCCAGGCCTTGAGGACCTACTGGTTAGTAAAGTGCTCCACTGAGGTGAAATCTCGGGGTCCCCTGGGATTCCTGGGTGTCTACCATGAGGAGGGCGTTCTCTGTGGCTGCACCGCGGCTGTGGAACTCCCTCCCGTTGGAGGTCTGCTTGATTACCGGCCTCCCCACTTTCCGTAGACAGTGTAAGACTTGGCTGTTCCACCGGGCCTTTATCAAGGGAGATGAGGTGGGTGGATATGGGTTTTTTAGGTTGTTTTAATTGTCATTTTATCACTGTGTATTTTAATGTTTTCAATGTTTTTAAAATGTTGTTAGCCGCCCCGAGATGCCTAAGGCAGGAGGGGGCAGCATATAAGTTTTAATATAAATAAATACAAATAAATATAAAGCCTTCCACTTCCAGTACAACATTCTAGCAAAAAAGGAAGGGTTTATGAATGAAATGACTGTTTCTTGACCACTGTTTTCTATATTCCTTTATAATTATTTTGTCTAATCTGATACCAGCTAAAATCATAAACATTATTTATTTGTGCACAAGAATGTCCTTTAGAAATGACAAGACTCCAAAAGACCTGCATTTGTTATTCTTCTCATATGTGGTGCATGATCCTTATGTTAAGCAACACTTGGGAATTTTAGTATTCGATTTAAAAGAAAAGACCACAGGAGAGTGACACCGCTTTAGCATCATCACCTCTCAAAAGAGAAAAAGATGATTCTCACTCATCATCATTTAAAAACAAGATAACAGAGAAATCTCACTTGCTTCTAATTTAGCCTTTCCAGTAAGGCTCAGCTTGTCACAATGTATAGCTTTCTTCCCTTTGATAAGGTCAGTTTGCCAAAAAGAACAAAGTGCACACGAGTAATACATTACTCAACCACTTGTATACATACATCTATTTTTCTTACCAGGTCTCACTATTCAGAAAGGTACAGACATGGCACCATGATAAAAAGGGTCATTTAAAAGACTTCGCAGAGGCTCTGTACTGTGAAGGATTGGATTTTCACTTGAATGCCTACATTTTCACATCTTTTTCTTTACAGAAATATTCTTTTTGAATGGCAGACTGCAATTGGTGGGTTTTTATGTCACTGACCAGGGATATATAAGATTATTAGAACACATTTGTCCCAGTGAAGGATCACAACTAACTGAAAGATGCCATGTTTTATGTTTTGGAGGTTACTGAACTCTAATGTACTAGGCTGCTAGCTTATTACAGATGGTAACTCAAGAGCAGTTAAGGTAGAGTTCTGTGCAAGATCACCTACATAGTAGGCAAATTCAAACAAGTTGTGAAATCGTTAGCTCTCAAGCTCACCCAGCAATTTTTCACAATCATTGTCCTTGTGCATCCCTTTTACTGCAACCATGCAGACTCCAGTCTATTTCATCTTCTCAACTATTTCATTATTTCCCTATTGCTATCCTACCTACCAGTTCTTACCAACAACTCCTTTTCTAACATACTTGTTGGGAAACTGCCACATTCAGGGCAGCTCCTAACACACCTCTTGCATAACACAATCATAACTGCTTCCAACATAGCAACTATCAACCTTTTATGAGAAGTCCCCTTCGCCGCAAATAATGGCGACGGTGCAATTGCCGCGCCCCCCCGTCAGGGGATACAGCTAGAGGAGAGCAGAGGAGCTGCAGTTGCAGCATGCAACAAAGGAACCCGGGCGGGGGTTGCCTGGCAACGTGCAGTTCGGCGCGAAAAGGGAGAGCGCGCCGAACTGAGGAGTGAGCGGGCCCGCCCCTTTTAGGAAGGGCGGAGCCGCTCTAGCCGCGTGGAGCGGCATTCGCTCAGGGTCGGAGAAAACGCAGCCCACCCACCTCACCTCTAGCACTGTGGTATTTACTGGTTGCCATTACGGAGCCGAAGGGGAATTTTGACGACTAGCCCAATTGTGGGTCGGGAGTTTCGCCCCTTCAACAGTGCAGAAAAAATTTAATAGGTTTATTTGAAATAGGGGAATTGGCAAATTTACGAATTATAAAAGCTAACTAATTGGAAGCAGGCGAAGACTGAGCAAGTATGCTATGTCAGCATATGACAGGAGGATCAGGCAAGGATGATTGAATTGAATTGGAAAAGAAAAGAAGGGTAATTAATTGTCGCACTCAGCGGGGGTCCAGTATGCTACAGTAGGATAAATAGGTAAGAGTAGGTTAGGATGAGTCATCTCCTTAAGAGATGGGGAGATGACACCTAGTGCAATGCGTGGCGCAGCATGCACTGCGGTTATCACCCTGGGAAGGGTACCCAGACGGGTCAGTATGTACATGCACGGTCTGCTGGCTTTGCGGGTACTTACCTCCTTACTCAACCCCACCGTTGGGGATGGTCCCCTTTCGGCCAGAGCCAGGGGCTGTCGAAAGGGGGAGTTATCTTGTTCGGTACTGGCAAGGGAGGGCACATCCCTGTCGGTACCCGTTGTTAATAAGGCATTAAATCTAGCATACTGGACCCAGATTGCTTGGGCAATACCCACCGGCCTTGATGAGGATTGGAAATAAAGAGTGTGGCCATTTTGAAAACCAAAATACTGTTTCTGTGTCTCATTGGGGGGGGTGCGCCGGCAACAGCACAATGACTTATCCTCAAAATTCCTTTGGCTGATGGACATCCCTGCTTTTCTGGCTTGTGGCAATTTGCACACAGATCTGATTGTCTTGTTTCACTCCTTGTTTCAACCAAGCTCCCTGGTTGCAATCTCTCCACAAGGGGAGAGGTGTAGCCGTAGCCATCTGCAGACTAGAGTGGTCCAATTTAATGCTTGCTTATTTATGAGGGGTTTCCTCTGCGCAGGATGGAATGTGAGCTATTTTATAAATTACAGTAGTCCTCTCTGGAAATGCATACTCCCATTTATGTCAGTGAATATGGATCAGGCCCTAAAGATTAATCTTTAATGATGCCCAAAGTAACTGGAAAAATCTGTTTGCCAGTTAGTCAGCTGCCAAGAAAGCTGACAACTTTCTGAAGGAATCCCTCTTGTGCCAAGCAGTTGGCAGATTGGGATGTTTTGAAAATCTCATCCCTGTTGTTCTATTCTGGTTACAGAGACCATTATTCATCTCATGGGTCATGTACAAGAATAGCAGGAAGAAAGAGAGTAGAATAATAATAATAATAATAATAATAATAACAATAAATTCCATTTCTACCCCACCCCTCTCACAAAAGCAACTCAGGGTGGCTTACAGTCATACAAAAAACAATTACAATATAAAAATAAATACAACACATATAAAATCCCTCCCCTACAACCTGTCTAACCCATCCCACCCTCCCTCACCAAATGCCTGGCGGAAGAGCCAGTTCTTACTGTTTCGTCGGAAGGCAAGATGATTCTGGCTGAGGCGAATCTCCACGGGGAGGGAATTCCAGAACGATGGTGCAGCCACCAAGAACACACTCCTGTCCATTTGAACTCGCCAATAACGTGGGACATCCAGAAGGATGACCACAGGGGGTGAGATGATCACTCAGATATGCAGGGCCCAGGCCATGAAGGGCTTTAAAAGTCAACACCAACACCTTGAATTGGGCCCGGAAGACAATAGGCAACCAGTGCAGTGCTCGGAGCACAGGTGTTCCAATTCCAATTTATTTGTATCCCGCACTCTCCTATACACAGATAGCTCGAGGAGGCTTACAACAAACATAATAATACATAATACAAATAATACATTCTTATAAAGTAAGTGCAGCAGTAACAAACCCCCAAATAAAAACCCAACCCTAACCCTTAACAATAAACCCACAATATACCATCCATCAATCTGGCAGTCCTCTTATGCCTATTCGCAGGTAGCACTCGAGGTGCTGCCCTACCTAGATCCCCGCCTCCACCCTGCTGCCACCAGGGAGGAGCCCTCCTCTACCCCCCTGCTCTCACCAGGGAGGAGAGTCTCTTCCCACGCAAAATATACATTTCCCTCCTCCTCAGTCCAAATGGTGATCACTCCAGCTCCAGCCGCCGGCCCCAGCCGCCTGACCCAGCTGAAGGGGCACAACCAAAGGGCAGGCCCCTTTGGATGTGCCACTTCGGCACATGCCCCCGGCCCGGCCGCTGGCCGCTCCCAGAACTTGAAGGAGTGACTCAGAAGCCGACTTCCTCATGCTCCGCCCCCTTCTTGGGGGTGGAGACGCCGACGCCAGACTCCCGCTGACAGGTGGGCTTTCCCGTGCCCGCTGATGGATCCCGGGATCCCTGAGTGGAGATGAAAAAAGTCCTCTGCCCCGGCCTCCAGGGGAGCGGGGGCGATAGCAACTGCCCCCAGCACACACCTCCCCACATGGAGGGGGCTGAGAGAGCATATCCTCACTGACAGCCTCCACAGAAGGGACAGGACACCAAACACCCCTGTAAAAAGTCACAAGGGGGGGCTGACTATCCCCAACCCCGAAGCCCAAATCCGCCCTCCTGCTCAGCATGTTACCACCGGATCCACTCTTTCCAGCTCCAGCACAGGCTCCACAAGATTGTCCCCTGCTCCTGGCCACTCCCCACACTGGTGCTGTGCCACTAGCTGTTCCTGCCACCATTGGTATGATAATACCAATACCCTTTCTTTTAAAGAGTCCAAATAAACCTTAAGGATAAATTTGCTTCAATGAGAACAATTCTCATTCTTCCTTCCCAACTACAACATCCTTCTCAAATAAACTGAGAGACAAAGCAAAGTGTTATGTGTTCCCTGCGGCCCGTCCCAGCCAGGAGAGAGGCTGCCACATTCTGCACTAGCTGCAGTTTCTGAACTTTCACCAAGGGCAGCCCCATATAGAGTGCATTGCAATAGTCCAGCGTCGCGGTGATGAACACATGGATGATTAGTGGTGAGATCAGAGTCCAATACATATGGACTTTTTATCAGATGTAATTGGCGAAAGGTGCCCCTAGCCACAACCAACACCTGGGAATCCAGGCATAGATGCAAAACCAGGAGCACCCCAAGGCTCTGTACAGATGGAACCAAAGGAGGACAGACACCCCCAATAATGGGGGAGACCTCCTCGCCAAAATCACTGATCCTGCTAACTAACATCACCTCTGTCTTATTGGGATTGAGCTTCAATCAGCTTGACTTCATCCAATCCCCCACAGCAGCCAAGCACCGGGACAGCAATGAAACATCAGGGCCTGGGTCAGGATGAAAATGACAAATACAGCTGGATGTCTTCAGCATACCGATGTCAGCAAACTCCCCAGCTGCACACGACCTCCGCAAGTGGCTTCATATACACGTTAAACAAGAGAGGGGACAGAATAGAACCCTGCGGGACCCCACACAGGAGACCACCACGGAACGAAGTGCAATCCCCTAACACCACCCACTGAGATCTATCTGCAAGGTAGGAACAGAACCATTCTAAAACAGTCCGGTCCACCCCTGCCAGGTCCTGCAGGCGTGTCACCAGAAACTCATGATTAATGGTATCAAAAGCTGCTGATAGATCTAGTAGGACCAACAGGTTCTTACGACCCTTGTCCAATTCTACGAGGAGGTCGTCGACCAAGGTCACAAGTGCTGTCTTCGTGCCATAACCTGGGTGAAAGACAGACTTCATGGGATCAAGAAAACTGATGCCATCCAAATGCGCCTAGAGCTGACGAGCCACTACCTGTTCAATGACCTTCCATAAAAAGGGAAGGTAAGAGACATGCTGGTAACATATTTCATCACGTGAGGGGCATATAAAAGATCTATTCCCCCCAAAAATGTGGAAACAAATTGTGTGCTTTTATTTATTTATTTATTTATTTATTTACTTACTTACTAATTAATTAATTAAAATATATATGCCGCCCCCTCCTGCTATAAGCATTTGGGGGCAGCTAACAACATTTAAAAATACATAATGAAATAAAATACATTAAAACAACACTAATAATCCAAAGTTAAAACAACCCAATACCAAAAAACCCCTCCCTAACTCAACCCACCCATCCCATCTCCCTCGGTAAAGGCCCAGCGGAACAGCCAGGTCTTACACTGTCTATGGAAAGAGGGGAGGACAGTGGCTAGGTGGACCTCCAACAGGAGGAAGTTCCACAGCCACGGTGCAGCCACAGAGAATGCCCTCCTCTTTGGGTGTCTTTAGACATAATGCTGTCCAGTGTTCTGTAACACAGTGTTCTACTGTTACAGTGTTTAGACATACCGTCAACATAGTGTTCACCCCAAGCACTGATTAAACTGTCAAGACCAGGCAGTGTTCACTTCCAGTGTTTGGGATGAACACTGTGTTGACGGTATGTCTAAACACTGTAACAGTAGGACTCTGTGTTACAGGGCACTGAACAGTGTTGTGTCTAAAGACATCCATGATTGACACCCAGGAAACCCGGTGGACCTCAAGGAGGGCGCCCCCGGCCGACCACAGAGGTCGATCCAGGATCCAGAGGGTGAGGCGGTCCTGCAGGTAGGTGTGGCCCAGGCTGTTTAGGGCTTTAAAGGTCAACACCTTGAATTGGGCTCGGAAGACTATTGGCAGCCAGTGCAGAGAGCGAAGCACTGGAATAATGTGCTCGTGTCAGCCCATTCCCGCCGCATTCTGCACCAGCAGAATGGTTCATTATTAGTGATAATGGTTCATTATTAGTCAATGAACAGAAAGCTGGGGAGGAGAAAAGTCAACTTCAGGCCCAATGGGAGGTATAAGAGCTCAACACTTCTAGCCAGTGTTTCCACAATCAGTTATGTGCTGCACCTTCCTTTCATTCGGAAGGTTCCCAATAAACTATATAAACAGATATGCCAGTTAAAGAGCCATGTGCCATCATTAAAGAGGAGCACTAAATACTCCCACCAGATGTTATCCTGGAACATTACCTGGTCAGTGGTGGCATTAGCCTGGGCTGTGAGTTGGGACCATTCCCAGCTCTCAGCCCAGGCTAACCACCACCACTGACCAGGTAAGGGTTGCCTGACTGAGGACAAAGCAGGCTGTCATGGATGATGGCCCACTGTTCTTACCCTGGTACAGAGTGGTGGCGCATCTGGGCAGCCATGGTGGCCATCATAAGCAGCCATGGTTGCAGTTGTGGGGGGAGGGGTGGCAGACTGCTCCATGTAGTTTGGGGGCAGGAATGTGTGTATCTCCCCGCCCCCTTCCTGACCCAGGTGCCATAATGTTTGTTTGGTGGCCGGGCTGAGTTCCAGTCAGAGTGACAGCTCCCACCACAGCCTGGAGCAGTCCATGGTCGTGGCAGGACCCAAATTGTGTGAAAGCACCCTCTGTTCCACCTGCTGAACCACATCTCTTGTCTCTTTCCAGCCAGGTAGAGAGAGGCTGCAGCAGGGGTGGCCTTACTGCGGGGCAGCTAGGGGCAGCCGCCCAGGGCCCCACACTTGGGGGGCCCCCGCAGTTCAGGGGTGTGTGTATATATATATATAAAGTTGGGGGCGGAACTCGGGTCGGTGTGGTGCACTGGCAGAAACGGCACCGCGGGGCCTCTCCACCCGCCCTCAAGTCAACCTTGAAAAGACCACCCATCCACGGCTGAGGCCCCACCCACCTACCTCCTCCATCCTCATAGCCTGCCTGGCCCCTCCTTCTCTCTCCCGGAAGTTGCATGAAAGCAACTTCCGGGAGGAAGAGAGGACCCATGGGCACACAGCATGCCAAGCAGACTTTGCTTACCTGCTGCTGGCTTGCTGTGCAGAAGAGGTCAAAGTTGAGGCAGCGTGAGGAGTGGCGGGCCGGTAGTGGAGCAGAGTAGGTGGTGGCAGTGTGGGGAGCAGAGCAGGCGGCGAAGGCAGAAGGTCCCGCGCCAGGATGAGGAATCGGCTCTCCTGATTAGTGTGGGGGATGGGACCGGAGGAGGCAGTGCAGCGTGAGTGTGTGTGAGTTTGAATGAGTGTATGTGTGTGCAGTGTGTGTGTGTGTGTGTGTGTGTGAGAGAGAGAGAGGTGAGAGCATCATGTGTGTGAGTATGGGGATTGGGTGTGTGTGTGAGAGATGAAAGCATGTGTGTAAGCTTGAATGGGTGTGTGTGAAAGAGAGAGAGAGAGAGAGAGAGAGAGAGAGGTGAGAGCATGTGTGAGAGTATGAATGGGTTTGGGGTGTGTGTGTGAGAGAGATGAAAGTGTGTGTGTACGCTTAAATGCGTGTGTGTGTGTGAGAGAGGAAAGTGTGTATGACAGTGTAAGCTTGAATGGGTGTGTGTGCAAGAGAGAGGTGAGAGCATGTGTGTGAGTATGAATGGGTGTGTGAGTGAAGAGAGAAAGGTGAAAGCATGTGAGTGTGAGCTTGAATGGGTGTGTGTGTGTGAAAGAGAGGTGAAAGCATGTGTGTGAGCTTGAATGGGTGTGAGTGAAGAGAGAGAGGTGAAAGTGTGTGTGAGTATGAATGGGGGTGTGAGAGAGGTGAGAGCATGTGTGAGAGAGCGAATGAATGAATGTGTGTGAGAGAATGAATGTGTATGAGAGAATGAATGTGTGTGAGAGGTGTGTAAGAGAGAGAACGGTGTGGGTGAGTGTGTGCGCGCAAGGGGGAGTTGCTCCCCCTACACCGCTCCCCCTCCCATGACTGTCCCCCCTCACCCCCTGATGGCTGCCCCCACACTCCCCCATGGCTCCTGGAGGGGGAAAGGGAGCCACCCCCCTGCCCAAGGAGAGGCCCAGCAGAACGTTCCTGCTGTCCCCTCCTGCTTAGCAACCTAAGCCTGTCAGCCTCCAGCCCGGCTCCCAGTAGACCCAGGCCCAGCAGCAGCTGAGGTAAGGGCCACCCGGCCAATACCTCGTCCTCCTCTTTCTTGATATGAGCTCATTTGTGCTGCTACCCGCGTCTGTGGGACTTTGGGAGTAGAGTGGGGCCATCTGGGGGTGGTTTGGGAAGGGGCTGGGGGTGCTGTCGTCTTGGGGGAGTTGTTTCGTGTTTGATACGTTTAACTGGGTTTTTACTGCTTTGGTGCTTGAGACTCTTAAATCGAAGAACTGGAAAGGGGTCACACTGACAAAGTTTTGCAGAGAGCTGTGTTTGGCTGCTCTGGGCCTGAGGTTCAGTTCCTCATCCCTGCTTTCATGGGGGGTGCTGTGACTGTGTGGGAGTTGTTTGATTTATGTTTGATCAGCTGGATCTATGCTTGAATGCCTGTGTTGGGAGTGTAATAGGAATATGCTCCAGAGAAGGAGGGTTCAGGCCATGGATAATCTGTCCCTATCCATTGTGTGCATGCCCTCCTGTGTTTTAAATAAGAGTCTTTGCCTTTTAATCATATCTGTGTCCTGGGCTCCCTTTAATCTAAACCAGATTTATATGTTCTTTGGAGCACATTGTACAGACAAGTTAAAAATAACTTATATGACAATTATCTAATTGTCAAATGGAAGTGGGCAGGGCCTTGAAAAATGGGAGGGGCCACAGGAAAGTGGGGGAACCCATGGGAAAGTGGGCGGGCTGTGAAAAGCGCGTGGAGCTGAGGGGGCCCTGCGTTTTGTGTTTGCCCAGGGCCCCACAATTTTTAAGGCCGGCCCTGGGCTGCAGGGTCTGGAGGTAGCTGGGCTGGGGAAGAAGTAGTTGTGTTTCACCTGCTGAGTCAGGTCTCCTGTCTCTTCCCAGCCAGAGACTATGAGGTCTGCAGGTAACTGGCCCAAGGAAGAGCAAAAAAAGAGAAGCAGTGTTTCACCTGGTAAGCCAAGCTTCTTGGCTCTTTCCACCCAAGTATATTTTCTTCCAGCAGTAGCTGGAAGAAACTTAAATGCACAACCACTCTCCATTATAAACATGGGACTGCTGAAGCCCCAATTTTGAGGAAACCGCTTGAGCTACATTTCTGAAAATGTATCCATGGCTATAAGTTGTGAGGACCATCATATGCACAAAGTTTGAAGAAGATCCATCACGAAAATAAAACATTATGACTGTTTAAAAGTTAATTGCTTGTGGTCAAAATGCAGATGTCCTCACGATTTTGAATCATCAATATCTCCTCCCCCTGGATGAGTTGAGCCTCCAAACATCACAGGCGTGGAGCATGAGATCAATAATAACTGCTTATGTAATATGATAGTGATTAGTGCAGCCAAAACCGAGTTATTAATTATTAAAAATCGGTTTTGCAGGCTCGCACATGCTCAGTTGAGACCAAAAAGCACAGCTTGGTTCTGCAGGCTCGCACATGCTCAGTTGATGGCAAAAAACACAGCTTGGTTCTGCAGGCTCGCACATGCTGAGTTGAGCAGCTGCTGACCTGAAAGGTACATGACTCTACTTTTAAAAATCACGCAACTTTATGAGAAGGCAGCTCCAACACAAAGACTTTAATTTAAGCTCTAGTCAGTTTCATGTCAGTTACACAGTGTCCCGCTTCCCCAGCTCCTGGAGAGGGCAGAGGAGCGGAGCTAGGAAGCGGGACGCTGTGTGACTGACATGAAACTGACTGGAGTGTAAAGTGTGTGTGATGGAGCTGGTTTCCGAAAGATACGTGATTTTTAATAGTAGGGTTTAAAATCTACTTTTTAAAATCACGTATCTTTCAGAAGCCAGGTATCTTTTACGTATCTTTCAGAATCACGTATCTTTCAAAAGAAAGGTGGTTCTTTGTAGAATAGCTGCCCAGGTTTTTGCAAGAGGAGAACATGATATTTTATTAGGGCACTCTTTCTTTCCAGGGTGCACACAGTTGGTAGGAGGGAAGTTGAGGAGGGATCACAGGGCCAGCCCCAGGCATGTGTGACATGTGCAGTCACACATGGCCCTGTGGGAGCTGGGAACCTGCTCCTGGAGCCTGATCTGTTGCTCCGGCGGAGGCAGCGCCGCCTGAATTCAAAATCCAGGCTGGTCCTGCCCCCACTATCGGAGCTGCTAGCCCTAGCTCAGCTGTAGCCCCGCAGTGCGGGGGGGGGGGAGTCTCTCCCCTCCCCCCCCCATTCCCGCTCCTCACCTGCCTCACCACTTGCCATCGCCCCGCATGCCCCAGCCCAGCGAGCCAGGATTTGGAACAGATGGTTGCTGCCTTGTAAACAAGGTTCTTCAAGCTCGCTCCTAACATTCTCACAAATGGGTTTGGCTTGCGTGCCCTTCTCTTACCAGAAGAGACCAAGCTCACTAGTTTTGAAAAACCACATGACTGTCTAGCGCCCCCACAGTATATAAAGTACCTTCCTGCCCAAACCCAATGGTTCCTTCCAACCCTAAGCGTGCAGGAAGAAAATTCCTTTCCGGGGGTGGGTGGGGGGTCTGGAAGGATGGGTATTTGGGAGAATGTTCGGAGCCATCTCGCACAACCTTGTTTACAAGGTAGCAACCTTCTGTTCTTCTTTGAGTGAGTCCTCCCATTCTCACAAATGGGAGAGTACCATGCCTAGATCAAGGCGGTGGGGGAATTTTCGTATAGAATAAAAACAACATACCTCTGCAAACAAAAAGTGTGTAAGTTTATTCTGTCAACTTAGTTTAAAAGTTCCTCTTCTTTTTTAAAAAAAATAACAAAACCATTGTAAGTAAAATAGATTATTAAGTCTTAATTACAGAATTCAATATAGATACTCCCAGAGAGGTGTCAGATTCAGAATGGAGATATAAAGCATAATGCTTAGTGAATGTATGCGGGGAACTCCAGGTCACAGCCCTGCCTATCTCAAGAGGAGAGATGTTGCAAAATGCTGCTGTAGAAACACCCATACCTCTGAGAGAATGAGCCTTTAAATAAGGCAGGGGTGGACTTCCTGCCTGCTCATAGGCAAAGGAGATTAAATGCAGTAACCATTTTGAGATAGTTTTGGATGAAACTTTTTGCCCTAACTTGGGAAAAGAAGGGGAGAGGAACAAATAGTCAGTCCATTTGCAGTGCTGGGTGTTGTCTAAATAGAGCAGGACCTCTCTCTTAACATCCAAAGTGTGAAATCTGTTTTCATTGTTTTATTGTTTTTATATTTGCTGTTCGCCACCCCGGGCTGCCCTGTGGGCAGGAGGGGCGGGATAGAAATTTTGTATAAAAAAATAAATAAATACATTTAAATAAAATCTGGTTAGGATTTCTGACTCATGAGGTGGAGGGAGGAATACTGGGAGGACAATTTTTTGTGCCATATGAAATCTGGACACCGTTTTAGGGATAAACAATGGATGGAGAGAGATCTCTGTCCTGTCTGGGAAGACTGAGAAGTAAGGTTCCTTGATAGATATAGCAGCGAGTTCACTCACCCGCCTAAGGGACATGATGGCAACCAAAAAGGCAGTCTTCAGAGACAGTGGAACAGGTCAAATTGTTCTGCAGGTTCGAAAGGGTGTTTTGCCAGTTGATCTAGAACAATGGTCAGATCCCACTGAGAAACGGGGTGTTTGTGAGGGGGAAACAAATGAATTAGTCCCTTAAGAAACTTTTTTTACCAGAGGGTGACCAAAAAGGGATTGGGAATTTGGGAGGGCAACATGCTGGACTATTGCTGAGAGGTGCACTCTTATAGAAGAGTGCGCAAGGTCCTTCTCAGCCAGGTCCAGCAAGTATTGAAGGACTAGTGGCACGGTTACCTGATCTACTGAGATGGATCTCCCAGATAATCAATAGGAGAATCTCCTCTATTTGGAATCATATGATCTTTTAGTAGATTGTTTCAAATCACTATCCAGTACCAGATTTAATTTAAGAACAATTTGGGATGGACAATTTAAAAACCCACCTGAAGCAGGGTCAGTGGTATGCAGTTATTGATCTAAAAGATGTTTATTTTCATGTTAGATTGCGTACCTCCTGTCGAAGATTCTTCCGTTTCACTCATGACTCCATGCATTTTCAGTTTTGTTCATTACCAATTGGACTCTCCTCAGCCCCTAGGGTCTTTACTAAGTTTATGGCCCCAGTCATAGCGTTCCTTCATAAGCAGGGCATTGCCATTTCCCCCTACCTAAATGACTGGTTACTGGATGCTAGCGGCAGGATCACCGGCATTTCTGGTATCCGATAATGCCGGTACTGGGCGTACCGGCATTATCGGATTCAACCCGGTAAATCCGGTCTGGTTACCGGATTCCGGGTACCGGATTTTTTTTACATTGCAGTCATTTAAATGAATGGCTGCAATGTAAAAAACCCACCAAAAAAGTAAAAAACCCTCCCCGAGTCCAGGCTGCGCGGGTGGAAGGAGGGACACCCCCCACCCACCCTGCCCAGCCTGGATTTTTCAACCTAGAGCCCCCCCAGCACCAGCGGCCATGGCGTCCCAGCAGCAGCCAGTAAGTATAGACCTGATCCCTGGGGGGGGGGGTTTAACACCCCCCACCCCCAGGGATCACCCTACTACAAGTTCCCACTGGATCAGTACCTTTTTAGTTCAGCT